>JTEE01000344.1:107138-128969 GCA_002896455.3 Chlorella sp. ArM0029B | reverse complement strand
CATGTTTTCAGGGCCTTGTGGTGCATGCCTCGTCAACCTCTCAGGATTTGGTTCGTCCTGAAGTTGAATCCCCTTTCAGGGGATGTGAAAAGCTGTAAGGACTAGACTAGACTACTAGGAGGCAAGGGAGGGACGCAGCATTTGGGAGCCACGCCAAAAATTGGCAAAGTGAACAGCTATGTGCCCCCCTCTGCCACATGCATGTGCATAACCGCAGTTGTTTTTTACGGGACTTTGTGCATGGGAGGTGTTTGTACGCCGACCTTGTAAAAAAGAAGTATAGCTTTTTTTATTATCAACTCACGTGATGGTTCCCATCGTCTCTGTGTTGCACCCCTCGGTGCCCAGGATGCGAGCGACACCAAAGTCGCACACCTGCGGGCAGGGACAGGCAGGCCCACACATGCGTTTGGATGTTTCTCAACAGCACTGAATTAGATCTCAGCTGCTCGAGGCGAGTCAGGCACAGAGGCAGCGCATCAGGCAATCTTATTATTCGCACGGGTGCCGCACCGGAAACCGACACCTCTGTTTAGACCTCGACGGTGCACCAGGAAGGAAGGAGGAATGCAGGCAGGCAGGCAGGCGCCACTTGTTGACTGCGAAGCCCTTGTAGTGTCTTCTGCTGCCGACGCCAGCAGCATGCACAGTCGGGTGGCAGTACCACCGGCATGCAGTACCACCCACCTTGGCTCGGAAGCCGCGTGGGTCGTCTCCATCTGTGACCAGCAGCACGTTGCCACCGGCCAGGTCACCATGCAGGATGTGGCGGGAGTGCAGGAAGGACAGCGCCGAGGCAATGTCCTGCGGAGGGTGTGGGGAGGGGGAAGGCAAGGGGAGCGTCTAAGGGTGGATGTGTTGGGGGGAGAGTGCAGGAAGGGGAGCGCCGAGGCAATGTCCTGCGGGAGGGGACAGGGCAAGGGAGAAGGCAAGGGGAGCTTCTGAGGTTGGAGGGTTTGATGTGCTGGTGGGATGTGGGCGCAGGGCAGCAGATCTGGCTGCCCAGCTGGACGCTTGATGCCGCTGCCCGGCCAAAGACGGGCAGGGGCACATGAGGAAAGACGAAGGCATGTAGGCAGCGCCCCCCTCAGCATTCCAGTGCGGGCGAGGGCGGAGGAGGAACCTGCGCTTAGCCCTTGAGCGGTCCCCACATGGTGCTAGCGCCAGCAGGCATGGCCCGTCTAACCTGGCGCCAGCACCATCAGGCCCCTATTTTGGCACCGTGAGGGCCTACCTTGGCACCGTGAGGGCCTACCCTGGCACCATGAGGGCCTACCCTAGCAACATGAGGGCCTACCCTGGCATCAGGGCCCCCTACCCTGGCACCGTGAGGGCCTACCCTGGCAGTGAGCAGCACAGCTTGCATGCTGGGCGGGGCATCCAAGGCGCGCACGGTCCTGAGCCACCCCCGGTCGATCGCGTCGTTCAGGGTGCCGTGGTCGGCGTACTGCACGGCACAGCACAGCACAGCACAGCAGTGGCAGTGGCAGTGAGCGTAGGGCATTGAGTACTGGCAAGCATGGCAGTATGCGCCGGCAGTGGCGGTGAGGTGGCGCCAATCAGGGTGCCGTGGTCCGCGTACTGCGGAGCACAGCACAGCACAGCACAGCACAGCACAGCACAGCAGTGGCGGTGAGGTGACGACATTCAGGGTGCCGTGGTCGGCGTACTGCACGGCACAGCACACGCAGCCGCAGCAGAGCCATGCAGGGGTTGTGGCTGGGACGTGGCAAGTGTGTGACTAATAGCGGTAACTTTGCACTGCCGTGACAATGGCACAGCATGCAGCACAGCATGTAGCATTGGCACAGCATGCACAGCGTGCCCAGCGTGCCTACCTCCTCCACAATCCACACCTCCTGCAAGTTCTTCTTGCTCACAACCGCCATCTCCTGAAGGAAAGAAGCAGGAAGCAGGGGGCAGCATGAGCACAGGAGGCGAGCACTGAGGCTTCGGGCCGAGGAGCGAGACGGCAAAGGGCTAATCTCACTTCACGGCAAAGAAGAATGAGAAAAGGGAGAGAGCTGGAAAGCAGCGGGAGCTGGAGGATGCGATGTGACACGCTGGCAGCGGGTGCACCCACAACATCTCTCCCATTTCGCATGCGGCTGCTGATGACAGGAGTCCGGCACTTGGCAGTGTTTTTACAATGCATGAATTTGTACACTCGCTTGCTTGCTGGCAAAGGGCACAGTTTGTAGCTGCCCGCACCTCTCTGCGGATCGCCCATGCCAGGGTCTGGATCACGTTGGGGTGCCTGCCCAGCTCCTTGCTGCAACCAGGACGCCCATGGGAGCAGACTTGTGAGCTGGCAAGCGCGCAGGGTGCAACTCCGGCCGCTCCAATGCTGCTAATCAGTTCCCAGCCAACCTGGCTAGCCCACACGCTGCTGATGTGCCAGCCAAACCGTCACCCCGTCCGGCAAGCAGCATGTGCTTGCTAGCCATTCCGGCACAGCCGACACCTGCACCCAGCAGCCACTGGCAGCCCACACACAGCCGCCCCATGCTGGCCAGCCGCCCCATACGCCATCCCGCTGCCCTCTCATCTCCCCGACAAAACCTGACTTTGACACTTTGTAAGCATTTGGCTGCACAGAACAACTGTCAGTTTGCACCTGAGGGTTGCCTCCAGCACGGGCCCGGTGTCTGTGTCTGGCAGGTACTGCCCCTCCTCCACCATGCAGTCCAGAATCTGCAGGGGGAGAGGAGTAGGCACCCCTGGGTCAGGGTTTTGAAACAGCGCGGGAACCGTTGCCTCTGATGAGACGCACATGGTGTAACAGGAAGAAAGAAGGAAGGACGGAGGGGGTGGTGTTCGGTGGGCAGGATGGTCCCCAAAGATGTTCCCCAGAGGTGGTATCCAAAGGTGGTCCCAAAGAGAATGCCGTCCCTGCTCCATAAAGCACCATAAGAGTTACCAGGGTGGGTGGAAGTGGGCGAGGGAGGGAGGCAGGCGGATGGCAGGCAGGCAGGCTGCTGTGATCGGTCGTGTGCATTGGTAGGCCGGTCACTGTCGACTCCCTTCACCTGCCCCCTTCAGCCCCCCCTCTGCACTTCCCCCCCAGTGGGGTGCCTCCTCACCTTCACCGCCACCTTTTGCTTGTCCCTCCACATGCCGCGGTACACCTTGCCGTGCGCGCCCCGCCCCAGCATGGGGCCCAGCGTGAGACCGTGCAGCTCGTCCGGGCGGTCCTGCAAGCCGAGGCTTGGGCGCAAGTAGTGTTCAGAATCAGAGGTGGCAACTGTTTGCACCAAAGGAGGCACGCTGCTGCAAGCACACTTGTTGTTGATGGAGGTGCGGGCCGCCACAGATGGGCAAGCAGCGGGTGTGGGCAGCGGGTTAGTTGCTTGTGGATGCGGGATGCCAGCACGGTGGGCAGTCTGACATGCCATCAGCTTTGAGGCGTCGCTAGGGTCACAGCCTCATGGCATGCTGCGCTTTCTAACTGTCTCCACGGGGCCGGGTGTAGGCATGAGACAGGGGTTATATAATACTGTCGAGCACTTGCGGCTCGTAGCAGCCGAACGTAGGGTCTCACATGGCCAAAGGGGCGAGGCGACCAGGGAGGGCTGTTGAGAGAGAAGATGCTGCTGGTTGGGGTGGAGGGGGCAGGGCCGCTGACGCCGCTGGCGGCGATGGACGGGCGGCACTGCAGCAGGAGGGTGGGGGCATGGAAGCATCCTGGTCGGTGGCTTCCTGATGTGAAGGCCAGGTACGCGGGTGAGGAATGCCACCCCACACACATACCAGGGAGGGCGGTGGGTTTGACGGGCACAGAACAGCAGGCGCCAGGCGGCAGGCATGTGCCGAGACCGCCAGCCCGGCACAAGAGCAGGATGAGCTGGACAGAGCTGGACAGAGCTGAACAGAGCTGGACACAAGCGCAGGATGAGCACCAGGCAGGCGGGCGGCAGCCATTTTTTTGTGCACCTGGTGTACGATGTCATCTTCGGCCGCCGGCGTATGCGGCTCGTCGCTGCCCCCCAGAGCCAGCCCAGGAGGCGGCAGCTGCAAGCGCAGGCCGGCCGGCGGCGTGGGCGGCTCCAGATCCAGATCAAGCTCTTCCAGCAGCTTCTCAGGCAGCTGCCGGGAAGCTGGCGGTGCCGGCGGCTGCTGCAGGATGGCAAAGTAGAGGCCGGTGGGAACCGCCACGCGCTCTTCACCAGGGGTCAGATCTACGGGGGGAGTGAGGGAGGGAGTGAGGGAGTGAGGGAGTGAGGGAGGGAGTGTGAGAGAGGATGGGGGAGGGAGTGAAGGAGGGAGTGAGGGAGGGAGGGAGGGAGGGGCGGAGTGCAGGGGCAGGCAGCAGCGGGCAACTTGGTGGATGCTTGGGGAGGGCGCTGCATGGGGCCACCTTCCAAGCGCTCTGCCCGGGTGCCCCGCAATCTTCCTGAGGCAGCGGGTGTCTGGAAAGATGGAACGAGCAACAGCTGCCAACCGCAGCTGGTGAGGCAGCGGCACCAGTGTGCCCCCCTTACTCCCAGGGTAAGGCAAACCTGCACCTGCGTGCACGCACGCAGCAGGCCCGTGACTGTGCACCTGTGCTTGCTGCCAGCTACTTCATAAACCAATGCAAAGTGCAGGCGGCCCTCCTCTTACCCTGGGCGCCCATAGTCAGGAAGTTGGGGATGCCAATGAGCGGGCACCCCTGGCTCAGGTGGTCGGCCGTGGCTGGGCGGAACTCCAGCAGCCATGTGGGCGGCGTGGGCTCTGTGCTGCCAGGCTCGGGGGGCGGACCTGCGGGCAAGACAAGAGCAGAGTGGCTGCAGCGTGAATTCTACATTTTTGTTAAAAGAAATATACTTTTTTTTCTTTTTTTTTTCAACATGGCCAAGGGCGGGTTGCTGAACGGCCCTCTTCAAGCATTGCTCGGTTTTGGGCCGCGTAGGCGGGCAGACCTTTCCCCTCCTGATGTGCGCCATCCTCGCTGAGCTGGTCAACAAGAGTCGCCCCCTCACCTGCCGCCAGGTGCAGGGCAAACGGCTGCTGCTCCTCAACTGCACCAACACACTGCTTTTCCGTTAGTCCGCCCCTCACCTGCCGTGCATCGACTTCAAGCGTGCATTTCTGACAAGCCGACTAGTGCAAGACAATAGGACTCGACTTAGTCTAAGACTAGACTAAACGCACAAACGGCTGCTACTCCTGATTTGCATAAACTCCTATTGATTGATTGTTTGATTGTTACTGATTCCCTCGGCCTCACCTGCCGCCAGGTGCAGGGCAAACGGCTGCTGCTCCTGGATGGCGGCGTAGGCGTACAGCATTTGGGCAGCATCCGAGTCCTTGTCAAAGTGGAAGAGGGACCAGAAGCCGGCGCCGAGGCAGGCGGTCACGGAGGCTCCTGACGGCGGGCGAGCGGGCGGGCGAGAGAGGGTGAGTCGGGACGTGTCGTTTCATACGGGGGGGAAGGGCGAAGCATGCCTCTCCTGCTGCCTGGTCTTCTCGACGACTCTTGAGCGTACACACACATGCACTGCCGCACACGACTCAAGACAAACAAACAAAAGGTTCAGCAGGCGGGGCGTACAATCAATCAATCAGTCAACCAATCTATCTATCTATCTATCTATCATTTACATTTCAAGTCCAGGCGGCACCAGCACTGGTCTCATGGGACAGCAAGTTTGACCCGGGTGAACAAGGGCGGCCTTTTGCTTTGCCCACCGCGCGTGCATGCCTTCTCCACCCTACTCTAGCCGTGTAACCCACACTCAGTCAGTCAGTCAGTCTATTCTGGCCTTCCCCAATCAAAGTGATCACTGCTCTCCCTCCACGTCAGAGGGTGCCTCGCCACCTGTCGCCACCTCAGCTCACCTGTCAGCTTGCCCCACTGCGCGTTGACAAACTTGACAGGCCACCCCTGCTCGTTCACATCGCACAGCAGCACGGCCTCGTCAAATGCCGACAGCGCGCGCACTGCAGCGGGAGTGAGGGAAAGCAAGGTGGCTGTGAGTGCGAATTTTGGCTGGGGTGGGTGGCTGGCGTCCGGTCTGAACCAGAAAAGGCAGCGGAGCGAGCGCAGCACAGCACAGTGTCGAACATGGCTCCAGCGCAAGGGGTTGAGAAGCACAGCTGAAAGGGAAAGAAAGGAAACATGCGGAAAACCAGCAGAAAACCTGCAGCAGGGCCAAGAGCTGGGCCACTTGCCTGAGCGCAGGTGTGCCTCCTGCTTGCGCTGCCGCAGCATGCCCACCTGCGTCAAGGGCAAGAACACAGGAACGGGAGAGGCTTGGCGAGGGCAGGGTTGGGACCAAGGAAAGACAAAGTGAGCGTGGATTATCTGCTGTGCTTGTTCACGCTCTGTACTGTCACACGCAAGTCAATTGTGGGTGCATGCCCCTGCAGGGCGCCCATGTGCATGCTCTGCGCTGCGCTATTCCGTGCTGTGTCATGCTGTGCTGCACTGTCCACGCTGTGCCGCGCTGTGCCCTGCTGTGCTGCGCTGTGCTGCTCCAGCATGCGGTCCTTGTCCTCCTCCAGCTCAGCAGGACACAGGCGCGCAGCTGCCTGCCTGCCAGCCCAGTAGTACACAACCCTAGCCGTACCGCGTGTACTGCTTCCCACCTTGTCCTTCTCCAGCTCCCGCACCACGAGTTCAGCAAAGTTGGTGATGAGGCACGCAATCTCTGCAGGCAGGGGCAAGGGGCAGCAGGCGTAGAGAAGCTGACACTCAATCCCAGCAAAGTTGGTGGCGAGGCACGCAATCTCTGCACGCAGGGGCAAGGGGCAGATGCAGGGAAGCTGAGACTCCATTGTTGCAAGAGCAAAAGTCAGCCTCACAACAGGTGCAAGTCAACTTTTGCAGGAATGCCAGAAAGGCGCAGGCGCAGAAACAGGTCTCAATCATGCACGGCTTGGGGCTTTCTGTTGGTGTCCTGACGGGCAGTGTCTGCAGGTAGGGCAGGCAGCAGGGCAGCAGGCAGCAGGCGGCAGGCGGCAGGGAGGGCAAGAAGATGACAAAGTCTACGATGCACTGCCAGAAAAGGGGGTATGGTCAGGGGCAGGTTGTGGAGGAGCCAGCAACTGGGTTGAGCAGCCAGGACGCCCGAGAGCCCGGGATCCAGGAAGCCAGCACACGAAGATGGGGGCTTTAGACGAAGAACCGCTGACACTGCCCGACCCGCACCTGTTTGCCTCAATCACCCCAACACATCTGCTGTCTCGTGAGGCCGTTCCTGGCTCCATATGGACATTAAATGTAACCAACTAACTCACGAAACCCAGCCGTCAGTGGCATGGCAGCCAGCGGTGCGCTACATCACACACCCGCCCTGCCTCACCAGCGGGCACGGTGCGGGGCTTGATGTCCATGACTGCCAGGGACCCCAGCACGTGCCCCTCGCTGGAGACCAGTGGGGCACCTGCAGTAGGGGGGCGGGAGGGAACACAAGGTGGAAATAACGAACAAACAGAGGGAGGGGTGAGAGTAGACAAGGCAGATGGGCAAGGCAGGCGGGCATCTGTACACATCAGATGTAGATTCTGTAGTCTAAGACAGAGGGGTACGATCTGGCCGTGGCGGGTGCACAAAGAGAGAGGGCGACGAGGGGTGCGAGGGGTGGAGGCGCCAACATGAAGGAGTGACCAGGGCGCGGCGGGGGCGGCAAGAAGTCGTTGAAAGGTGAGGGTCGCACGCAGGGTCAGGCAGGGCAGCAGGCAAGGCAGCGGGTGGTGCAGTGCAGAGCGCATGCGTGCAATCGGTGCCAGCTGTACCCACCGCAGTAGAAGCGCACGTAGGGCGGGTTGGTGACCTGGGGGCGGGGGGAGTGTAGGCGGGCAGCGATTGAGCGGGTGCGGACAGCAGGCAGGCATGTGAGGGCGCTGCAGCGGCGCACGACCCAGTGTGAATTGCTGGCCTGGCCAGGGAGGCAATTGTATGTTTCTTTCCATTCGATCATTTACAGGGCCGCAGCAACACAAGAGTGTGCCGCAGATGCGTCATCCCAGGAGGCGAGTGATGGGGTTGGGGTTGGGTCCGAGGCACGGGAAGCGAGCAGGGGTTGAGGCAGCAGTGCTGCCTCTGCTTCCTCACGCGACCCACAAGCGATGCCTGACACAATAGCTGCCTCACTCACAAACTGGTTGTGCTGGAAGCGGGCGTCCTGTAGGGCGTCTGGCACCACCTGGCACATGGTACAGGAGAGAGGGGGCGGCAATCGAGGGAGAGACGTTGAGGCGTGTTGTGTTGTTAAGACAAGTTGAGTCGGGTGAAGAGGGCGGGGCGGGGGTGGGCATGGAGGGTGGGGTGGGCAGGGCAGGGCTGATTGGCGGCTGCACACTGCAAAAGGGGACAAGCAGGTGCATGGTCAGCACCGCCGTGGGCCGCAGCGGCCAGGACATGCATTCGCTCACCATCATTGTTGGGCAGGGCAGGGGCTGGCCGCACCGCACACAATGTGAGCTGTGCAAGAAAGAACTGTGCAAGAGAGAAAGGCAAGTATGGTGCAAGCCCAATGAATCAGGAATGTAGGCCAGGCAGTGCTGGCCAGGCATGCGTGTGCTCACCATCATTGTGGGGCAGGGCAGGCGCAGGGAGGCGTCGCAGAAGGAGTGCAGACGGTTGCCTGCGGGGAGGGGAGGGGAGGGGAGGGAGGGACAGGGAGGAAGCACTACTAAGTGGTGAGAGAAGAGAGGGGAGAAGAGAGAAAATGGCCTCAAACAGGCTGGGAGAACAAGCAGAACAACTCGCATCTACTGGCATGGCAGAACGACTGGTGCAGGCGACGGGGAAGCGGCGGTTGTTGTGTGTGTCCTGCCTCACCTCCACGCTCCTCCAGGCCTTGCAGGGACTTGAGCCACCTGCGGGGAGGGGGCGGGGGCAGCGCCCGGGCATGCAAGCAGTGTGATTACTGGGCCCGCGAGGTGCATGTCAAGATAGGGAGGCTGAGGCTGCAGATAGGATGGCTCAAGCAGCACTAGCAAACAACGAGCAGAGGTGAGGGACGCGGCAGGCAGAATCTGATGGGAGCCTACAGCAGCCCAAGTGCACTGGTAATGTGCCGCTTCTGCCAACCGCTGCCCGCTGCGGCTCCAGCCATACTCACAGTCGGTCTTCTGCGATGAGCCCTACCACAGCCACAGGCACCTGCAATGATGGGACTGGTTTGGGCCAGGTGAGAGAGCGGCGTGGAGGCAAGGAGGTGTGCTGGGGACTGGTTTGGGCCAAGTGGGAGTTTGTTTTGTTTTCACGGGGCGGAGGCAAGGAGGTGTGCTGGCCAGGGAGAGGTGCATGCGAGGACAGCACGGCGGGCAGAGCATGTGCAGGCCCAAGGGGTGCCTGGGGAAGGCATGTGGCGACAACAATGTGGGCACAGGGCAGTGGGCAGGCAGGCAGGCAGGCAGTGGGCAGGCAGGCAGGCAGGCAGGCAGGCAGGCAGGCAGGCAGGCAGGCAGGCAGACAGGTCAACGATTCCTTAGGGAGGGATTCAGGCTTTGCGGCCCATCCTGACACAAGGGCCCACCACAACCGCAAGTACCACCTTGCTTGAAGCAGGAGCGGGTGACGGCCCCTCCCCTCCTGACAAGTAACCGCTGGTGAGGCAACTCGACAGGCCTGCCCGCAGGGATCCTCCTCTGTGACACCTGTGTCCCTCCCCATGCCGCATGTGCAGGCATGCAGCTGAGGCAGACGGGCAGACTTGTGCCCCCCTTCAGAGGAAGAAGAAGAAGTAGATTACAGCCCGAGGGCGTGCCCCCCTTCAGAGGTGAATGGCGGTACAGAAGACGGGCAGGCACCCACCTTGAAGCAGGAGGCCAGCAGGCTTGTGATTGCGTCATACCGGTGCTCGTCGGGGGTATCCAGCACCCGGCAGTCCGTCAGGGCCTGCAGGAGGCAGCGGGCAGGGCAGGAGGGCGGGCAGCCGGTTGGTAGGGAGTTGGGGAGGCACCACAGAGTTTCAAGCTTGCCACCCAACCGACAGGGCAGGTGGCACGGTGTGACGAGCGTCAGAAGGGGATGGAGGCAGAGGGCCGGGGAATGGGCAGAGGGCAGGGAATTGGGAAGCTGGGTGAAGCACACCTGGCAGTCGGGTGGCGCAGGAAGAGAGCGTGGGCGGGGCAACGTGGAGTGAAGAATGCAGATTGTGGGTGGGGTAAGGGGCAGCAGGGGCAGCTCGTGGGGAGCAGCGAGGGATTCAAGAGCGGCAGGAGAGCAGAGGTGGGAGCAGGCAAGCCAGGGTTCGCTCCTTGAGTTGAGAGCACCCGGATCCGTTCAGTTGATTTGGCGTGCATGTGGGCAGGGCAGGAGGCAGCGGGCGGCGGCTGAGCGCTTGCCTGCAGGCGGCGCCGCTCCTCGTCCTCGGGCAGCGCAGCGCCCGACACCAAGTCGTCACGGCGGGGCAGCCGCTTGTCAGGGCATGCCTCGGTGAAATTCCCAAATGCCTCAAAGGCTGCTTTGTGCTCTGTTAGGTCTACTACGCTTCCCTGCGTGTCAGGAGGTGTGGGCAAGGGAGGGGAGC
Source organism: Chlorella sp. ArM0029B (assembly GCA_002896455.3). Lineage (NCBI taxonomy): Eukaryota > Viridiplantae > Chlorophyta > Trebouxiophyceae > Chlorellales > Chlorellaceae > Chlorella > Chlorella sp. ArM0029B. The sequence continues at coordinate 118,506 of JTEE01000344.1, read as the reverse complement.
AGGGGCGGCGAGAACGAGTGGGCGGTCGGGGCGGCCGCCGGGTAGTGTCGCCGAGGGAGCTGGCCCCTGCAGTGCCGCCCGCCTCCGTTGCGCACTCACCAGGGGCTTGCTTGCTGTGCAGCCCATGCCGGCCTGCAAAATAATACGCAAACCGTTCTTTTTGTCAAGGTTGCGGAGCCGGCCCAGACCGCCTGGAGGTCCGGCAGCGCTCTGTATAACGACAATGACCTTTCTTTTAAGGCGGCTCACGAGTGAGGCGGGGGCGGGCTCGGCCCAACCCAGGTGATGTTGATGTTAATGGGGCGAAGAGGTGACGGCAGGGTGACGCCACTTCGATGAAGGCAGAATCACGTCTGAACTATAATAGAGAAGAGGAGAGAGAGCACTCAACACGCCACTATTATGTGCCCTCCGCTGACTGGGTATGCAGTCGCCGCCGCCAGGGTGAGCGCCAAGCACTTGGAATGCGCATTGATACAGGCCGCCCACTTGCTTGTACTGCCTGCTATGCTCGCAGCCTCGGTCAAGGGCGGCATGCTGATTACCGCTTCAAGCAACCCGAGTCTCCTGAGCCGCCTTGTTGCCCTCCCTGCCCGTGACTAGCGCGACGGCAGGTCGGCGGTGGCATCTGATGATCTTGGAGGTGTGTCGATGCGCGGCCGGGCCGGGACCACGTGTCTTTGGCACGATCCAGCATCCAAGTGCGCATTACGCAGGCTTTTCTAGCAACGCCCGTCGCGGCTAAGGCCATTAGGGTTGTGCACAAAGAGCAGCCCTTGTTCCGCGCTTCTGGCGACACAAGCATCCCACATTGCTGCCCTGCGATCCTGCATCGCTAGGCAGCGCTCTCTAGGCCCCCTTCCCACCACCCCTTCTCGACTCTCGAGAGAAACATGGCTGCGGCGGGCGCCCCACTCTGTGGCCGCCGCTCAAGTGATCAGGAGGGTTGCACTAGAAGGAGCTCCGCCGTCCGTGCTGCCACAGGCACGCCGCCGCCACCGCCGCCGCCGCTGCCGCCGCCGGCTGCCACTGCTGTTGCCAGCAGCAGACACTGTTCCCTCGTGGCCGCCATCGCAGCCGACATGGACATGCTAACGCGCACCCTCATATTGCCTGCCTCCCATCTCCGCGCGCAGCGCCGNCGGTGCGGCGCCGGCCCCGCTCTGTGCAGGCGCCCAGCCCTGGCGCTTTGATGACCTCAGCGGTGGCCCCAACATCAGCGTCCGGAGCGGGCTATCCACGTTTGATGACCTGTGGCAGGAGCAGATGCGTGCCATGGATCGGGCGCAGGCAGAGATGGCAGACATGCAGCGCCTGGTGAGTATGTTGGGTGCTGGCTGCTTGGGTGCTGGCTGCTGCTGCTTGGCAACCTGTTGCTTGGCTCTCTGCTGCTTGGCTGTCTGCTCGTCTTGGCCCCTACCTTGCATACCCTGCTGCCCCACCCTGCCGCCTGCAACAAGTGTGCTCGCACCCCACCACGCCCTCATCTGTCGTTCTTCCTGTGCCCTATATCCACCCCTTCCTCCTTCAGATGGACCAAAGGTTTGCAGCCGCGCAGGCCGAGGCAAGGCAGGTGGAGCGCCAGGCGGCGGGGCAGCAGCAGCAGCAGCAGGGGGGCAACTGCGGCTACAGCTGGCACCGTTCGTGGGAGCGAGGCAGCCCAGGTGTGAGGTTGTGTGAGTTTGTGTGAGGTTAGGGCGACACCCATTGCAGGCTGCCAGCCCGTGCCTGCCTGCCTGCCTGCCTGCCTGCCTGCTCGCTCTGCTTTGGCCTGCCTGCCTGAATGCCTGTCAATGCCTGCTCTGCATGTGGCCGGCGCATGCACCTAAAAAGCCGCGCCGCCTCTTCCTGCCACTGTGCCCACCCCGTCTGTCGCCCAACCTCCCCACCCACCACTCGCCTCCCTTGCCACCATCCCCCATCTTATGCCACCCTATCAGGTGGCACCTATCAGGAATGGCGCTCTGAGAGCTTCACAGTGATTGGGGTGCAGCCGCCGGGGTGCCAGGGCATGGGCATTCACGTGCCAGCTCCCCCCTCGGCCCTCCATTTGGGGCCCTTGCATGGGTTGGGACTGCTGGCGGCGGCTGCGGTCGCAGGTGGGCTGATCCTCAGGAAGGGCCTGGCTGTGGGTGTGGCAGCAGGCAAAGCGGGCTGGGCCGTGCACGCCAGCATCTCGGGGAGGCGTGGCGGCGTGCCCGCCTATTTGTAGCCAGCTGGCTGGTGCCGGCTGGGGTGCAGACTAAAGCCCTGTGCTCGCATGCTCTCCTCCCAACCCATCCCCGTCTCAACCCCGTTCTGCTGCCCGCCTCTCTCCTGCAGGTTTCTGGGCCGCCCTCACCACCACCTTCCACCGCCGCTTCCACCTGACCATCTACAAGGAGCGCTCCCGCTGGCTCCTCCTCCTCTTCTGGCCCTTCCTGCTGCCAACCAGCGCCCAGTTCCGGCAGCAGTTTGTGGCAGCGCTGCGCGGGCGGCGCACGCCACCGGCATCCAAGCAGCAGCCGGACGGGCGTGCAGATGGGGAGCCGTTTGGCCCCAATGTGCAGGCCGGAAAGCAGGCGTGATTGCCTTAGTGCCGGCCCCGAACCCTGTTAAGCTAGCGACTACTGGCCCGTGTACACCTTCCCCGTCTCCCCCCTTGCCCTGAAGCCTTGCCACCCCTCATGCTTGCCCCCTACCGCATCCACCCTTCATGCTCCCGCTGTGCCACCACCCTTGCATGTGTACCATGATGCCACCCCTGCTTCTTGATGCTACCAGCTTCTGGCGACGCCATGAGTGTGATCACACCCTGCCCTCGCCGTGCACAGCGGGCCTACAGGCATCAAGGCAGGTGTGCCTCTCTCTGTTTGTGCCGAACAGGCTTCCTGTGCCTTTGCATCTACGCGCAGGTCTCGCTCCGGTCACTCGACTTGACTTCAGGCCTTTGATTATTTGAGCGCTCGCCTGAACATGTATGCTCGCATTTTCGACCTTCGCGGTGCAGGCTGACACCACGGTCCTCATCGCGAGCTGAGCGAGAGAACGAGGCATTGCGGGCGCAGGTAAAGGCCCTGCAGACGCGTCTAGAGAAGCAGCAGGGCCAGGCCCCCCTCGCCGCGCCGTTCCGCGCCGACGCCAGCGCGAGCCACCACCGACGCTGTTTTTTCCCCGCCTCCGCCATACACCGGCTCGCAGCTGTTGACGCGGTGGCTTCTGCGCCGGGTAAGGCGATGCTGTGGTCTCCTCCTTGTGGGCAAATAAAAGGCGCCAGGGCACGCTATGCGGTGCACGCTGCTTTGCCGGCCCCCGAAGCTGCCGCCCCATCCTCTGACCGCCGGCCCCCCCCCTCTGCCTTGCCCTGCAGAGCACCCCCGGGCAGCCGATGCCCTTCTATGCCCGCCTCGTGTTCACCTGGCCGGGCAAGGTGATCACGGCCGGCGTGTTCCTGTCCGTCGCAGCCCTCATGGCATCTAGCGGCTCTACCTTCTTCTTGCCTGGGCTGATCGGCCTGCTGGTCCTCTGCATGTGAGTGAGTCAGTTAGTTAGTCCTCCCTCCTGGTTAGTTAGTCCTCCCTCCTGAGTGTGCATTAGCCGGGCTGCTGCTGCGGGTTTTGCACATGCAAAAGGATTTGGCATGCGCAGGCAGCTCGAGCGCTATACTTCTACGCTGTCAGTGTCCCTGTTTCCTTCTCCTCATCCTTGGCTGCGCACTCGCACCCTGGCCTGCAGCTGAATACCCTGGCCCTTGACCGCTCCTGCGCATGAACACACAGGCAAGCATTGCTTATGCTGGCAGGTGCGGTCGCAGCTGGTCGGGACTTGGGGAAGGTCTGGCTGTGGCAGCGGACAGCAAAGCATGCTGTGGCCGGCACCTGCCAGCAGCTGAGGTGGACGTGGCAGCTTGCCCAGCTTCACCAGTCAGCTGGCTATGCCGGTCTGAGGTGCACACTGTTGCTCTGTGCTCCCCTGCTCACCACCTCGGCGCTTCACATGCCCACCCCGCCCTGCCCTCTTTCTCCTGCAGGCTTCTGGGCCGCCCTCACCACCACCCGAAGATGGGGACCAGTGTGCGCCCAATGTGCAGGCCGGCAAGCAAGCGTGATGTTCGTTGCCATCCCCGAACCCCGTTGAGCTAGTGACTACCGCCCCGCACCTCCCCCATCTCCCCTCCCCGCCATGAAGCCTTGCCACCCTTTCTGCTTGCCACCTACCGCATCCACCCTTCATGCTCCCGCTGTGCCACCGCCCTTGCATGTATACCATAGCGCCGCCCCTGCTTCTCAAGGGTACCAGCTTCTGGCGATGCCTACCCCACTGCACTGCTGCTGTTGTAACCCTCGCGTTTTACTGGCACAAGGCAGGACAGACAGGAGGAGAACGTGTGTGAGAGGGCCTGGCTCCGGCACATTCAGCGGGTAAGCAGGCACTACAGTGGCGGGGCTAAAGCACCCAGGCTGCCCAGTCACAGCTTCCAGGGCAAGGTTTCAGGGAAACCGCAGCGCATGAATTCAAATTGTTCGAATACAACACCGTGGATGGGGCAACGTGGCAGGGCAAGGGAGGAAGTGGTGGGACGTGGGAGCTAGGTTGACAGGTCGGCCTGGGAAAGTGCATGCCAGCTCAGCTGATTCGTGCCAAATGTGGAGGGAGGAAAGTGTTCTGTGTTGGCGTGCACTGTGACGTTGGGGCGTGCAAGCATGGCAGTCTGCAGCATCGCCGGCCACGTCGCTTTCAGAGCAAGGGCGTCGTCGGGATGGAAGTGGCCGTAGCTCACGGACAAGAACAGATCTTCCAGGGCGGGCACAAGCATGAGCACGGCACTAAGCTGGACAACTTCAATGGTTGAATAGTCACAGTCATATACAAGGCCCAGGCTGGCCAGCTGGGCCGCACTGGGCAGGAGGGGCAGCAGGTGGAACACAAAAGAAAGGTCGGCATTCAGTGCCGTGAGCCGCGTCAGCCACTGACAGCTGTCGCTGCCGCCAGCTGGCGCGGGAGCTCGTTGGCTGCCAGATTCAAGACACGCAGGGCGGGCAGGAGGGTCAGCCCAGGGGGCAGCTGCCGCAGCGACAGGTCACCCAAATCGAGCTCTGTGAGGCTGTGCAGTGAGCCCAGCTGCTGCTGAGGCCAGTGCTCTGCCGGCGGCCCAGCAAACTCGGCCCAGCGCAGGCTCAGCGCCTGGAGGGAGGGCAGGGCCGCCAGCTGGCTCATCAGGCCAGGCCCCAGCGGCCAGGCCTCCAAGGCCAGGCGCGTCAGCTGCGTGAGCTGCCCTAGGTTTGCTGTCTCAGAAGGGTCCCCAGCCTCGAAAATGACAAAGTGCATGTCTAGCTGTCGGAGGCTGCCAGCTGCAGCGGCCAGCTCGGCTGGCCAGCGCTCCAGCCGTGCCCGCCTCAGCCACAGGTGCTCCAAGTGGGGCGGGATGCAGCCAGGCTCTAGATCCAGCGTGGGGCCGTCACCATTCTCAAATGGGTGCGGGTTTGTGGAGAGATCCAAACCCTGCAGCACACACACACACACACACACACACATGACAGGGCCGTTGGAAAGGTTTCTTGGGGCACATGGGTAGGCAGAGGCACAGGGCAGGCGGGCGGGTGGGCGGGCAGGCAGGCGGGCAGGCAGGCAGCAAGCAAGGCAGGCAGCAAGGCAGGCAGGCAGGGAGCAGGCTCCGAGGGCCTCGCCTTGAGCTGTGTGAGAGTGCCCAGGTGGCGTGTCAGCTCGTGGCCATCCCACACCAGGCGCAGCCAGCGCAGCTGGCGCAGCGCAGCGGCCCATTGCCACACGCCCAGCCACCTCAGGGTGCTGCTTGTTTGCAACTCAATCAGCTCGACCTCCAGGCAGCGCAGCGTGCCGCTTGCCAGTGCCGTGGCACCCGCCAGTGCTGCCATGGTGGGCTCTCCTGCCTCTGTATGTCCTGTGTCGCCCCACCCCCACTTGAGCGTCAGCCGCTGCACGCCGCGCGGGTGGCTGGCCAGGAAGGGCACAAGGTGGGCCAGCGGGCCCGCCCGGGGGTCCTGCACACAATCTTCGACCTCAAGCTCCCGCCACAGCCGCTGGCTGTTGGAGGTCAGATGAGCCAGCCGCTGACATAGGAGTGTGCACCGCGCCCTGCATGCGAGCGGCGGACGTGCGCCCTCAAACGGGGGCAGGGCAGGGATGCTGGCACAGCGGAATCCAAGGCCTGCCCCATGTGCATGAAGCATGCGAAAGACGGCACACAACTGTCATCAAAAATAATACAAGCAGATATTCACCTTTCACTGCAGGTCAGCTTGAGCAGCACATCCTCTAACAGGTCGTTTGACAGCGACAGCAGGCCTGCAAGGCATCGGAGAGGCAACATCGGTACGACCGCCGGCCTGTCGCCGCCGCCCCTGGCGCCGTCGGCCCTCCCTTGCTGCTCCCACGTCAAATTGCGCGGACCCGGGTGACAAAAGGCGCGTGCAGGGCACCTGCGCTCGCCATTGCGGAGCGCTGCAGCTTTCGCCGACGGCAGCTCGAAATGTGAGCTCGACGCGAGTGGGTGCACCAAGCTCAGAGCGTTTCTTTAATACCGAGCTGGCGTGTCTGTGAGAGGAGGATCACACTGCATGCAGCGCCGTGCCCCCCCCGTGGGCTGCCGCCAGCCATGCCGCCAGCGCTGCCACGTAGTACGGACGACATGCCCCGTTGTCGGTTGCGGTTGTCGGTTGCAAAAAAACTACTTGCTTGCCACAATTTCTCAGGCACTGGAATGTCGGGGGTTTCGAAGCATGAAAAGGCGATGATAAGAAGCAATCAAGCGGCCAGAAGTTAGAGTCACGTGCCTACGCCAGCCTCCGCTGCAGCATCTTGCGCCACCCTCAACGAACCCTTGCCTTGGCTGCCGCCGCTGCTGCCGCTGCCGCCGCTGCTACCGCTCCCACCTCCGCCATTGGTCCCCCGCGCCTGCTGCTTGCGCACGTGCTGCAGCAGCATGAGCAGAGCGCTGGGTGTGACGCCCGGGATACGCATGGCAGCGGCCAGGCTGGCGGGCCGTGCTGCCACAAGCTTCTCTCGGTCCTCTCCCGAAAGCTGCATCCTGCCATAGTCGAGCCCCTCTGGTATTCTCAGCGCCTCGTCCCGCCTTAGCTCCGCCACTTCTGACTCCATCTTGCGAAGGTACGGCCGGTAGTGGCAATTGTAGACTGCAGTGGCCACAGCGGCAGCGCTGACCTGGCTACAGCCGACCTGGCTGCCGCTGACCTGGCTGCTGGCTTGGCTACTGCTGCTGCCGCTGCTGAGCTGGCTACTGCTGCTGCCGCTGCTGAGCTGGCTGCTGGTGCTGCTGGTGCTGCTGCTGGCTTGGCTGCTGTCGTCTTCTCTGCTGCTGAGGAGGCTGCTACCACCCGCGCTGCTGCTGCTGCTGCTGCTGTCTAGGCTGCTGCTGCTGCCGCTGGCCTCACTGCTCCCGCTGCCGGCCGTGGTACCCGCCCCCCTGCCCGCGTCCTCCCCAGCCCTGGCCAGCTCCGCCAGCCGCTGCCACCCTGGCACGTGCTCCGCTTCCGCTGCCGCCGCCAGCTGTGCAAGGCTGGTCCCCGGGCGGGTCAGCATCTGGGCTGCGTTGACCCAGCCGCCATCTTGGGCCACCTGGAAGCCGTGGCGGGACCATGCTGAGCTGGACAGCCGGATGCCGTCCAAAATCGCCTCGGTTTCGTCGATCTGATGCTTGCGGGCGGCGTAAGGAGCCGCACGCTCGGGCCCCACCAGTCCCAGCTGCGGCACGGAAGGGGCGGTTTCAGGAGTGAGGGGAGGGACAGGGGTAACGTGTGGGGATGCGGGGCAGCATGGGCGCGGGTGGGGGATAGGTGGCGGGACGGGCACAAGGGCTGCGTGCTTGGAATGCCACCCGTGCGTGCATGCGGTGGCAACTCTCTGCAATGCCACACCTGCCTGTACCGTTGGGACACACAGCTTATGCTGCACATGCACATCCCTCCACAGACCTGCCCTGCCCTGCCCTGCCCTCCCTTCCTACCCTGCCCTGACTTGCCCGGCCTCATCTTCCCACCACCTCGTCAACAGCTTGGCGCACGCTTCTCCGCCCCACCGCCCCAACCGCAGCGCCACTTCTGCAAGTCTGCACTGTCCAACAGCATGCAGCTGCAAAGCCCCCTGTCCCAGTCCAATAGGGCCTACTATGCGGGGTGACTGTAACACACACCAGCTGCAGAGTTGCAGTCGGCCCTGCCTCACCTCCTCTCTGCCCGCTCCGTCCCACTGTTCCCCTCGTCTCGTAACCCCTCGGCACCCCCCGCCGCCCGCCCCCTTGCCCCCTTGCCCCTCCCCTCCCCGTCGCCTCCCTCGCACCTGCATCCCCACTTCCGTCAGCCGCAGGTCGGCATTGTCTGCCCGCAGGCTCAGCCTGAATTCGGCTCGGGCGCTGAGCATGCGGTAGGGCTCACTGGTCCCTCTGCCCACCAAGTCGTCCACTAGAACTCCCAAGTAGCCGTCAGCACGGGAGAGCAGCAGGGGGTCCCCTGTTCATGGGGGGCCAGGCAGGGCAGGGGTGCAAAGCGAGCGGGGATGAGGCAGCGTGAGATGCGTGCTGTGGTCGGGCCCGAGGCCAACGGGCTTGACCATGTGTGTGTGTGGATGAAGCGGATGAGGCTGACAGGTGGCAATGCTGCTTGCAAGCGGCCGGGTCAGTGCAAGCCGAAGGGTGAAGCGCCAGCCAGAGGAGCACATCCAGGTGCAGGTGCAGGTACAGGTGCCGGCGCAGCGCAGGTACAGGAGCACACCCAGGTGCCGGCGCAGCGCAGATACAGGTGCAGCCTCTTCTTCTTGGCATGCAAAGGCAGGCAGGCAGGCAGGTGGGGAGGCGCACCTGGTGCCGCCGCGTTGGCTCCTGCCACCAGCCCCTGTGCCGCAGCCTCCTCATACCCTGCTCACAAAGGGAGAGGCAACAAGAGATGCAGGGAGTGCGCGTTGAGTGCAGCAGCATAGGCGCTGTTAGTAACAGAGAAACAGCAACGACAGCGGTATGTCCCGCAGCACGAAGCTTCTCCCCTTCCCCCCGCCCCAAGCCTCAACACACGGCGTCTACCACCACTCCAAGCATGCACCTGATCCACTCCGCCTGCTGATCCCCCCTCCACTCACCCAGCTCAAGCAGCTACAAGCAGCTTCAAGCGGCTTCAAGAAGTTCACATCCCCGCCCGCGGGCCTCGCCCGTCCCCTCGTCGACCCCCTGATTCTTTGTGCCCCTTGGCACAGCACATACCCTCCTGGCCCTCCCTCACCCGTGGTCCCGTTGATCTGCCCCGCAAGGTACAGCCCCGCCAGGCGCCGCGTCTCCAAAGTGGGCTTCAGCTCACGCGGGTCAACATAGTCGTACTCCACAGCGTAGGCAGGCACCAGCATGCGGGCGCTCTCCAGCCCTGCGCGGCACAGTGCGGGGGCGGCGTATGTCGGGAGGACAGTACATAGTTGTACATGGCAGCGTGGGCAGGCACCAGCATGCGGGCGCGCTTTCCAGGCCTGTGGGACACAATGGGAGGGGCGGCTCAGAATTTAGGATGGCAATTGCAAGGTCGTACAAGGCAGTGTGTGCACGTTCTAGCATGAGCGCGCTTTCCCAACCCTAAGGGGCGCAGTGGAAGTGGTGGCTGAGCCAAAGGGAAGGGTCCACGCAGCGTGGGCAAGCATGCAGCACAGCAGAGCACAGCACCGCACAGCACAGCAGAGCACAGCAAAGCGCGGCACGGCACAGCACAGCACAGCACAGCACAGAGCAGCACCGCACCGCACCGCACCGCACCTCACAGCACAGCACAGCACAGCACAGCACAGAGCAGCACCGCACAGCACCGTACCGCACAGCACAGCACCGCACAGCACAGCACAGCACAGCACCCCTCTGCTGACCTGGAATGGTGGCCAGCAGCCTCAGCTGGTCCTCCGGCTCCATGCTGTTGCTGATGCCGTTAGGGTACACCACATCTGTGCCCAGACCCTCTGGCTCCAGCCACACGTGGTGGGTGCGCCCAGGGAAGCGCCTACGGACAGGGGAGGGGATGGAGGTTGGGATCGGGAAAGAAGGGGAGCGCCTGCAAGCATGGGAGAAGGTTACGATAATGGGGCCTACAGGCAGGGGGCCGTGGGGCGGTGTGGTGGGTGGCAATCAGGCAGGCAGGCAGCATGTGAATCCACCGAAGTGCCAGGAGGCAAGCGCTTGCGCCCCGCCTGGTGCTCCCCCCAACCACCCCTGCCTCCCTCCCTCCCTTCCACTGCGTGTCGCTCACTTGAACTTGGTTTCCAGGCTGGGGCAGTAGCGCGGCTCCACAGCACCGCCCTGCGCCATGGTCATGCCGCTGCCAAACACTGCGCCTCGTCCTGCGCCGTGGGACAGCACGGGGCGCTGGGTGTGAGGTTGAGAGACAGGGGGTGCACGCTGGGAAGGAGGGGAGGCGCCAGGCACGGCACGCCCTGAAGCAGCTAACAATCCCCAGCTGGCAGGCACGCACTCCCTCAACCGCTGCTTCAAAAAACGTCGCAACATGTGGTGCAGCTCAGCTGGCAGGCTCCCACGTCCCTCCCTCCACATGTCCCCAACCTACCTTCCCTTTCATTGCTGACAGAAATGCTCCCCCCCCCGCTCCCGCACCTGACTCCATACACTCCAACACTAGCGCTTCGCTGGCTGCACTGGTGCGGGTGCCGTAGCAGGGCACCTGGCGCACCGCTGGCGCCCAGCCCCCGCCGGGCTGCTGCAGGTGCAGGAAGGAGAAGGGGGTGGGCTGGGCGTCCCCCGCCTGCATCTCGCACACGCTCCAGTCAATAGTGCGGCCTGCAGGGCAGGGAGAGGGGCGGGGGGAGGGGGGCATTGGGGGGCAGCGTGATGGCAGCACCTCGGGTCAGGCACGAATCTGCATCTGCTGATGCAGACCGGGCCAGTAAGTGCCACTTGCACCCTGCACGCCTGCCAGGCCCGGCTGCCCGGCATGGTCCTCTGCCCAGCAGGGCCCTCCCAGCTCCGCCCAGCAGGGGATATGGTAACACCGAGCGATGCAAAGCCAGGCCAAGCAACAGCAGTCCCACGCACCATCCAACCGCGGCGGCGTGCCCGTCTTCAGCCGCCCCAGCGCAAAGCCCAGCGCCGAAAAGCGCTGCGCCAGCTGGCTGGCCGCCCCTGCCGCCACCTCATCTGCCTGATCCGTCATCTCTGCCGCCCGTACCGCCGCCGCAGCTGCCTCCGGCTTGGAAGCTGCCTCCGCAGACATGAGTGAAGCGATGCGCCCCGCGGCACGAGACTGGCTCCCCACATGGATGACCCCCCTCAGGAAAGTGCCTGTTGTGATGACCACAGAGCGGCATAGAATGCGCTCGCCAGAGGCAAGCACCACGCCCGCCACCGCTGGCCCCC
>JTEE01000344.1:92979-103075 GCA_002896455.3 Chlorella sp. ArM0029B | reverse complement strand
TGTGGCTGCTGGCAGCAGCTGATGTGATCGTGCCACGTGGCCTGCTGACACATGCCTCACAAGCATGCTTTCCCTTCGTGTGCACTCATGGAAAGCTGGCGGGGGCTGCCGCCAACACACCAGAGGCACACGTCCACCGCTTTACAGCCGGAAATGTGCTGGCACATTGTTGGGTTGCATGTATCGAACATGGCCGTTCCTGCTGGCAGCAGGGCAATTCATGCATGCCCCAGATATCTGATAGATGGCAAGGCGCCAGCCCGCGCTGACGCCCTCCTCAGTGCACGTGCCAGCCGTGTCCGTCACAGCCGGTTCTATGTGAGCGCTCCTGCCACATGTCGATGCACTCCTACATGTTTCGCAGTGCATCAGTAGATGGGCGACATTGAAGGTCAGCGGCGCCAGGCACAGCCAGCGGCATTCATCATGTGTCCCGCCATCACAGTTTGCGGCGGCGGCGCGATGCCTTCTCTGTGGGGGGCTCCCCATTCAGTCAGTGAATTTAACGTCTAGGGAGGCGCGTGACGCTCTCATACGACATTGCAGAAGAACACGCCAGGTGTTGCCTGCAGGCATTCCACACGGCAGCAGCTGGCCAGCGCAATGAACTGGTTAAGCAGACGCCCAATGGCGTTTTGTAGATCTCTAGTTCATGTGTGCCAGACCACAGTGTGCTTAAGCTTCAGTATGAGCCCACACCAATTAGCAAGGCGGGATCCGCCGGCACCAGCCAGCGGCCTGCTTGAACAGTGTGGCACCCGCGGGTTTGGCAGTGGGACCCGCATGGAACGTGTTGAATGCATGCACCGTTGGTTTACTTATCACCGCACCGAAGATAGATGCCCAAGCCGCTGGCTTGGGCCCTAATGCTCCTGGAACCACGACGGCGGCTGCATGGCCGGAAGCTTAGAGGAAGCTGCGGCGAACACGGTGCATTCCCCGCGTTTCTGGTCTTCGCGGTGTTATATTGCGATCGTGCAGGTTGCACAACCACCACACGCATCATCAAGCGACCAAGCGACCAATATGCGGGCCCTCTTCGTCCTGTGTTGCTTGGGCCTTGCGGCGGCAGCCCCTTCCGACGCTCCTCCAAGCAATTACCAGGTGCGCCGGCCACGGGAAGCGATGCGGGCCGGCCCAGCGATGCCCGCCACTGCTGCGGGCGTCTGCCTTTCCGCCGCCGCTGCCGCTGGCTGGCCTGGCCCTCTCGCTCACTTAGCGCTCCCCACCTGCCGGCCTTCCTTGCCTGTGCAGGGGCGCTTTGCTTGTGACTCGGGAGTTACGGTAATGACGCCAGCTTCGATTGAGGAGCTGCCCGGCCTTGTTGCAGCGGCATCCAGCGTGAGAGCCGCTGGCTTCGGTGAGCGGCACTTGCAGGGCAGGCACGGGCATATCAGGCATGGGACACATTGCCTGCCCACCCCCACTGGGCACCGTGACTCTGCACATGGCGCTGCTCTCCAACTGCCACTTGGGCAGGTCGGCGGCTGCGCCCAGAAAACCACTGTGGGTGGCAGGCTGCTCACCGCCATTCTCCATGCCCCACTAACCTTGCACCAACTTGCACACACCCCTCCCCTGCACCCCTCCCCCACCGCCCCCCTCGCCCGTCGTCCCTCCCCTGCAGGCGGCAGCTGGACGCCCGAGTTCTTCTGCCCCAGCGCCTCTGCCGGCTCGGGCGCCGTCTCTTTGGTGCTGACTGAGACTGCAGGAGCCCAAGCCGCTCGGAGTGACGCTCTCGCCGGCTTCTCGGGGCCCATTCAGGTTGATGAGCAGGCACAAACGGTGGCGGTGGAGGCAGGCGTGCCCCTGGGCAGTCTGCTCAACTACCTATCTAATGCCAGGTGAGCGGCGTGGGGATGGTGCAGCAGCAGGTGGGTTGCAAGGCGCATGCAAGTGCTACGCACGCTTGCTTTTACCCAGCTCCCGGTGGCACACCTCTCGAATTCCTACCCTACCCCTTATCGGCTCGCTCCCTCCGTCCGCGGCGGGGCTGTCGAACTAACGCCGAGGGTGGGGGCAGATGCAGAGACAATGAGACCCGCAGCGGCTGCAGCGAGGTGTTCAAGCAGCAGCTTCGGCGGCTGCATCAGGCTGACACGTGCGCGCCGCTGTGCAGCAGCCCGCCTGCCGCAAGCAAGCGCCCTCTGTGCTGCTAATACTGACCCACGCACCTCCCCGCCGTCATTCCCCCCTGTTCCCTGCGCTGCAGGCAGGGCGCCAGCGCCAGCGGCTGGGTGCTCCCCACCTACCCCACAGGCTTAGACACCACCTTTGGAGGCCTCATCGCCACCGGATCTCATTCCAGCTCCACCTCTCAGGGATCCCAGTCAGCCCAGGTTGTGGGCATCACTGCCGTGCTGGCAAACGGCAGCGTGGCAACGTTCAGCGAGGCCTCCAGCCCGCATCTGTTCCGGGCGATGCAAGTGTCAGTGGGCCGACTGGGCGTCATCACCGCTGTCACCACAAAGTGAGCGGTGGATGGTCACAAGGAGCTGATGGCGTTTTGTTACCTGCTGGGGCAGAAGAAGACATCACAGGCAGTGGGAGGTGGGAGTGCTTGCTTGGGTAGGCGGTCTGCAGCTGCTGGCATCGCATCACGCCAGAGGCAGCTCTCTCTCTCCTACCCATCTACCCTCCCACCCAGCATTCATTCCAGGTTTCTCACCGCCACATGCTACTCCTGCCCCTGCCCCTGACCCCTGCAGGATCAAGCCTCAGGGGTATGTGCGCAAAGTGGAGAGAAACCAGTCCATTGGCGTGTTTGCAGAGCTGGTGCAAGCAGTTGCCACCGGTTACGCTGCTGCTCGAGAGGCTGGCGACGGCGGCGCGCAGGCGGCGGCGCTGGCACCGCTAGATGCCATGTGGGGCGATTGGCCTGTGCAGGATGACACCGTGACAACGACGCAGCGTGTGCCCGCGGTTGCTGGAGAGGCTGACGCTCTCGAGGAGAGCACTGCCTTCCCAACCTGGCGTGTGCGGGAAGGCGAACACTCTGGTGAGCAGGGGCGGGGTGGCTTGAGGGGTGCCTTCAGGTGCTGCTGTTGCCCGGCGGTTGTTGGGCTGCTGCAGCCGGCTCGGCCGGCTTCAGGCACTGTGGGTCGATTGCACAGGCAGCTGCCTGTAAGGAGTGCCAGCCTTTGCGCAAGGCTGCTGCACATGGGTTGCCGTGGCTGCCTGCACTAGCAGGCGCACACGTTCTTGCGCAGAGTGAGGACCCTGCATACTGTCCCATGAGACCTTGCTGGCTCCCCTTGGACTTGAAATGTAATTGATTGATTCATATTGCTGGTGCTGCTCCCTCCTGCCTCCTGCAGACGGTTACGAGGTGGCCGTGCCTTTGGAGGCGGCCGCGGCCTGCCTGGACGGCATGCACAGCATGATCCGCAGTGCCGGCCAGCCAGATGGGTTTGGGAAGGCCGTCACCATTCGGTGCGCTACCCCAGCTGCCAGCTGGCAACAGGCAATGTCTCCTGACCTGCAGCCCAAGCATGCCTAGCAGCCGTTGCATGCCCAGCAGCACGCCTTGCCATGTCATGCACCCCCTGCATAACGGCCCCGTCAACTCCCCTCTGCCCACCGCCTCCCACAACTTTTACACTTCCTTGCCACATGCCTCCTCAAAAGACATGCACCCCCGCCCCGCACCGGCACCGAACGCCACTCACCCACCCCTGCAAAGCCTCCTTCTGTGACTTGCAGTTTCGTGAATGAGGAGGACGGATATCTGGCCTACACACAGGGCGGACCCCGCATGTTTGTGTCAATCGACGACTTATTCACCGTTAACGGCCAGCCCAGCAGCACGCTCCAGGACGTGGTGCGCTACCTGCGCCAGTCCTGCCAGGGACGCCTGCACTGGGGCAAGGCGGGGTGGGGAGCCGACCTGGGGCTGGGCTCTGGCGGCTCGGAGAGCTACGGAGCGGCGTGGTGCGGCTTTGGCTGTGCGGCACATCAGCTCGACCCAAGTGAGAGGGAGGGTGGGGCCCTGGGGTGTTTGTGGGCTGAGGGGCTTCAAATGAATAAAGCACTGCTTCATCCGAGGCAGTGCATGGTTGTGAGAGTGGGGTCTGCCCTGGCGAGGCATAGAGGGGAAGATGGCGGGATGCACGTTGAGATTTAGCCTCATCTCCATTCCTAAGGCGTGCCGGTCAGTGCCAGTCCATGGCCACACCGCAGCATCCCTCGACCTGCCCAGCCCTCACAGCACCGCCGCCTCTCCTGCTCCCTACCCCCCTGCCGCAGTGGGCAAGTTTGCGGGCAGCACCGACGTTTGGAGCTGGAGCGCCGGCCGGGACGGCGCTGCAGTGGACTTTGCCTCCTGCTGCACCGACGCTGGCTTTGACACGGCATGCCAGTGTGTTTGAGGCGGCGCCAGGCAGGCAGCAGCAGCACCCGGCACACTCCAGTTTTACATCATACACTTACATTTCTGAGTGAGAGAGTGCCACCTGAACTTTATTTTTCAGCACCCTTCTGGGCAGTGCATTTCGCTGTCGTCACTGTTCGATCCTTGCTCCAGGCGAATGTCATTGCAAGCTTTGTATTTGTCATTATAAAAGTAACCGTGTCGTTTGTGGCGTGTTGACGGACGAGAGCCCAAGTGAGAAGGCAAGGCTGCCTAGTGTAAGGGCTGACGTTCGAGGTTGGTCAAGCCAGCGCTGCAGTGCAAGTTATTTTGTTGTCACACAAGCACATCAAAACCACACACAGTGTCGACACATGTGCAAAATGGTTGCCATAGAAGGAGCTGCGAGCTGAGGGCCGCAGCGCAGCTTGAAGGGGAACCTACGTGTGTGCACCGCTGGCGCGCGCGGCGCGACATGGCGGCAGTAATGGACCCATCTTGGGGCGGCTCCTTTCCGCTCAACTCGCTTTTGATCGCACTTCTTAAAACAGCGCAGGTCCTGGCACTCTCAAAGAATCAGTAAAAGCGCCAAGCCATTTCTTAGCGCGGACAGCACCGCGCCTCGGCTGGGGGTGGAGCATCTCCGACACTCTGGATCGATGGCAGGCACTTGAAGGAGGGCGGAGAGGCGCACAGCTGCACGGCGGTGTGATCCGAGCTTCTGCGCAACGCAATGTTCGAGTCTTATCTGGCCTACTATCTTAATCAGTACCTGGGGAAGTATGTTGACGGCATCGACCAGAAGTCGCTCAGGTGGGCCGCGGTCCTAGGTCGGGCCTACCCCGCCGCCGCTGCCTGCCGCCGCCGCCTGCTGCCCGGCACCTGCCGCCGCGTACCACCTGCCCGGGGGCCCGGCGCAGCCCGCTCTTCACCTCCCTCTGCCTGTATCTGCCTCGCAGGATCTCCATCTACAAGGGGGACGTGGTGCTGAAGAACCTGCGGCTCAAGCCAGATGCGCTGGCTGCATTGGACCTGCCCGTTACCGTGCGGGCGGGGCTGCTGGGCTCGCTCACCCTCAAGGTGCTCCCCCACTTTCACCAGTTTTCCATGACCACAACATCTGCTGGTGGCAGATTTATATGCACAAGCAGCTCTGGGTATTGGGGGGCGGCGTTTGGACGGGCGTTTGGCGGCAGGTTGGCCAAAGCTCCACCTGCTGACCAGGCCCAGCAGCCGCCCCAGCAGCTGCATGCCCGCCGCAGCGGTGCCCGGCGCAGCCCATGTGCCCTGGCCTGCTTTCAGCCGACTGCTGCGCCTTTGAGGAACCGCTTCTCACGCTGCCCCTGTCTGCTCACCAGTAACTGTGGCCGCTGCCAAACGCACATGGCATGCCGTGCCTCTGCTGCCGTGCCGCCCACAAACCGCCCCGTCTGGTGCCTGCCTTCAACACATACTGGCGCCCACCTTCTGCTGCCTGCCGCAACACGTACCGGCGCCCACCTCGCTTCTGTGCAACTGTGCAGGTGCCTTGGAGCAGCCTGGGCACGGTGCCAGTGGAGGTGAAGGTGGACCGACTCTACTTGGTGGCCTCACCCAAAACAGAGGAGGAGCGCGGCAGGGGGGTGACCTCTGTGGTGCGTGGGCACGTGCTGACATGGGCTTGACATGGGCTTGCTTTTGCTTGTTCTGGCTTACAGTCTGTTTATCCGCAAAGAAACTCGCGACACAGACCCTTGACATGGGCCTGACATTTTGGCATGTGCTGGACAGATTGACAGCTCGGCAACTTGGGCTCCGCTCCGTGTGCTGTTGTGCTGCTCCTGCCTGCCTGCCAGGGGGGAAGGGCGGGTGGGGGTACTTGTGTGATGGAGACGCTGGGTGCTGGCGCGGCTGTCCCCTGTTGGAGTGGCTGCCGCCGCTGCCTGCGCGCAACGCTGCTGTTGTGCTGCTGCTGCGCTGCCGCCCGGCCCAGCTCATGGGGTGGCAGCCAGAGATGCTTCCCATTCCCAGCAGGCCCAACGGCTCAGCCACTGCCTCTGCCAGATGAGCCACTGCTGACACCCATGTTGGCACGCATGCTGCTGCTATGCACGCTGCCCGCAGGATGGCGTCGAGCCCTCTTTCCAGCTGGCCAAGCGGCAGCGCGTGTCGGCCCTAGAGGAGCGTTGGGTGCAGGAGCTAGCGGCGCAGCACGAGCAGCAGGAGGCGGCGCGGCGGGCGGGCAACACGGGGGCAGCGGCGGGGGCTGCGGAGCACGGTGGGGACATGAGGGTTGGGTGGGTTGGTTGTGTCTGGGTGGACGGGCTAGGGACGTGGTGGAAGCAAGCCGCAGCGGGAAAGGCGCTGAGTTGGGTCTATATTTTCAAGGCAGCTGCTGGTGTCGGCCAGGCAGGTCTGTTGAAGTCGAAGTTTCACACGCCACGTCAGCGCCACGTCACCTTGCTCCTCTGAGCTTTGCCGGCGGAGCGGGCCCCCGCTGCGCTTCTGCACACTCTGATCCTTGCTTGCCGTGCCAGCTCTGAACCTGCCCAGCAGGCGGCAGCATGGGCAGCACGCCGAATGTCGCGGCTGTATCGGGGAAGGAAGGGGGGGCAAGCATGCCGCGGTGTGCATGGAAACTTCAAAGGGCGCGGGTGCTCCGTGAGCCTTTCCACAGCAACCGCTGACACTGCCCGACCCGCACCTGGTTGCCTCAATCACCGTTACAAATCTCTTGTCTCGTGAGACTGCTCCTGGCTCCATATGGACATCAAATGTAACTAACTAGCTGACACCGGTATCCTAGCCCCAGTGCCATCGCCCGCCTTCTCACCTGCATTCTCACTCATCTTTCTTTGTGCAGGTGGCGGCGTGGGCGGCATGCTGAAGGCGGTGATTGACACAGTCATTGGCAACCTGCAGCTGTCCATCAGCAACGTGCACATCCGGTGGGTGGCCGGGGCGGGNGGGGAAGGGCTGCACTGCAGCTGCCCTGCTGGCCCCCTACTGCTGCTGCTGCCCCCTTGCGCCTGTGCCTCCCCAACGACCTGTGCCCCCCCACCTCCCTGCCAACCATCCCCTATCCTAGCGTCCCTGCCCTCCTGCCTCTGTGCGCCAGATACGATGTTGCCTGCACCAGCCCACGTCGCCCCTGCGTGCCTGCCTACTGACTGGTGTGCCTCCCCACCTCCCTGCCTCCCTGCCCCTCCCACCCCCTGTGCACGCACCAACAGGTATGAAGACGCCTACACCAACCCGGGGCACCCCTTTGCCTGCGGCATCACGCTCGACTCCATCACGGGATACACGGTGGATGAGGCGGGCCGAGAGGCATTCGTCAGCAACAACCCGCTGCAGATGCTGAGAAAGGTGACTAGGGGGTGTGGTGATCCTCCTTCGGTTGAGGGTGTGGGCGGGGGTACGGTTTGACGCGTGTGGCATGAGGCATACAGCTCGGTGCAATTAGCTAACAATGTTATGGTTTAGGCTGCCTGCTGAGGCAGGCGGGGCCCGAGGCGTTTGTGTCCCCAAGAGCCCTCTGCAGCGATTGCAACGTGGCCCATGCCATGCCAGGCCAACAGAAACACGCAGTCATGCTCCTCTTCATTGCAACAACCTCACAACTTCCCCCTTGGCCACACCTGGCATCACCTGCCCCATCACACGCAGGCGCTGCGCCTGCTGCGCATGGCCGTCTACTTTGACACGGATGCCGAGTTTTGGCAGCCGTCCGCCAGCTGGCGCAGCCTGGCGCCGCAGGACTGGGACGTCTGGTTCCAGCCTGGCATCAGGTGAGGATGGGAGGGCACGTGTGTGGGAAGTTTCCAGCCTGGCATCAGGTGGGGTATGGCTGGGCATAGCATATGTGTAGGAAGTCTCGGGACCGGAGGACGGGCTGCAAAGCGTAGCGGCTGACGAATGAATGAATGGGGGATGCCTGGCGGCAGCCTGTGCCCAGCCTGTCCACTAGAAAGGCTCTGAAATCCCAGAACCAGATTGTGTGACGCCCCTTTCCACGCTCCTTCTTGGCTCCGCTGCAGCGCGGGGCAGGACCGGGACGGCACTGCACGGCATCGCCAGTACGTGCTGCAGCCGGTGGACGGCCGGGCGCAGTACACGCGGCGCGGCGTGGGGGCGCACAAGGGTGCGTGATGCGTGCAGCGCTGCATTGCGTGTTGCATTGCGTGTTGCATTGCGCGGCGCGGGGTGCACGACAAGGGCACGTGATGCGTGCTGTGTTGCATTACGTGTTGCATTAAGCCTGACCTGAGCAGCTGGTGTTGTTTTGCACGTCCCCCCTCCCTCTTACAGATGAGGAGCCCGTGGTCGAACTGGACTTTCAGCTGGATGTGGTGGCGGTGCGCCTGTCGCGTGAGTGCACAAACACGTCAAACAGTAACAGCAGCAATTCATTGTTTGCCTGCCCAGAGTGCTGGTGTTGGGTTCGGGGCTGGGGTTGGTGGGTGATGGGGTGGCTGCGCCTCCCAAGGGGTGGTAGCAATGGCATGAAGCTGCTCCTTGCTCTCAGGCAGGTGATGCAGATCCACTTCACCATGCCCCCTGCTCACGCCACCCTGCCCCATCATTATGCTGACCTGCATCGCATGCCTGGCAGCATTGGAGCTGCCTGGCTGCCGATGACCCTCAGTTGATGTCATGTACTGTCTCTCCGCGCACTCACTGTTCCCCCCGTGCAGAGCAGGAGTACCAGAGCTACCCGCCTACTGCCGGCGCTCTAGCTGATGTCATGTACTGCCTCCCTTCCACGCACCGGTTGCCCCCGTGCAGAGCAGCAGTACCAGAGCTACCACCTGCTGCTGGCCGAGGTGTCGTCCTTCACCGCCCGTACAGGGCACAGCGCCTACCGCCCACGCCTGCGCCCCGCCGGTAAGCGTACCGCCTTCACCTGGCAGTGGTTGTACTGCTGCTTTGGCCAGAACAAGAGCCAGGCTTGGCCTTGGACAGCGGTTTACGGTTGCAAGTCTCTCTTTGCTCCTGCCACGCTGCCACGCCGGCAGGCAGCACCGTGCTGGCAGCGGCCGTCGACGGCAGCTTCACAGCGCCGAGTGCTGTCGACGCTCCAGGTGGCGGGCAGCCACTGGCTGCCCGTGCCCCTGCCCTGCTGGCAGCCCTGCCTTTTCTGGCCACGTAAGCAGACCTGTGGCCCAAGTGGCGGCGCATGAACAGCTCAGGGTGCAGCTCAAGGAGCAGTTCAAGACGCAGTCGGAGCAGCTCACGGAAATTTGCAGGCCCTTGCGCCACAGCACCAGGGTGTGCATCTCCTTTTGCATGTCGTTGAGCTGTTCCGACTGTTCAAGGCGCAGTCGGATCAGCTCATGGACATGCACAAGGAACTGCACACCCTGGTGCTGTGGCGCAAGGGCCTGCAAATTTCCGTTCGCGACTGCCCCTTGAACTGGCAATATTGGCAGCCTCAGGGCAGGGCGTAGGACGTGGGCGCCAATCTTGGGCTGGGGAGGTTGCAGATATGTTCAGCTTGAGTTGGTGGACCCATCTCTTTCCGCGTTGGGGAGCTGCCTGATGTGGTAGACACTAATGAGATTGCGGGTACTGCAGCTTGCTTACACGACGCAAGGTATTCAGGGGCAAGTACCGTGGTTCAGAGGCACCAGGAGCAGATCCGTGGGACTGCTGTTAGGAGGAGGAATCATATGGGCCGGCGAGTTACCTCTGGGCTGCCAGCCTGGCCAACCTTCCAGGGCCTCTCATCAGCTCCGATCCCCGCTCCCTGCCCGTTGCCCCTCAACC
>JTEE01000344.1:21274-63413 GCA_002896455.3 Chlorella sp. ArM0029B | reverse complement strand
CGCTGTGCGCGCTTTGCTGGCCGCCGGCGACGCCTCGGCCATGCATGTGTTGGTGGACAACCGGCTGGGAGTTGAGTCGGCCATGGAACTGGACTTTGGAGACCGGCTGTGAGTTACTCCATTGTACTGTAGAAAGAGGGGCCGTGTGGGGACATGGCGTGCTGCTGTCAATCCATTACGTTTCAAGTCCAGAGGGAGCCAGCAAAGGAATCATGGGACAGGGTGGGGGGGCGAGTGCATCGGAATGTAGTTTGTAGCAAAGAAAATAAAAATGTGCGATGCGGGCACTGGCGGTGGCGAGTGCTGCCCACACCCACACCAAGGCAGCCTTGCTGCTGGTGCCGCCGTATGGCAATGTGTCATGATGTCAAGCGGGGCAGAGGAAGTTGCGTGATCTGAGGTGGGGAGTGTCAAGACGTGGTGCGGCGCTGTGTCCCGGTGCAACCTCCTGGACCATGCACCCCTTTCTTTTCAAGTGATTCAACCCCCGCATGTCCCCTTCCCTCCGTGCAGGGAGCTGATCAAGCTGCCAGCTGGCGCAGCCACCCCCATCGTCAAGCCTCTGCCCAGCTTCCCCTCTCGCCAGGGAGATGCCATGGTGGGAACAGACGCCCTGCCACACACACTGCTGCTCCTTGACATACAGCAAGCAACCTGCAGCGGCGGCGGTGGCGGCGGCAGCGGCAGCGGCAGCAGTGGCAGCGGCAGCGGAAGTGGCAGCGACGACGGCGGCGAGCACGAGCAGCGAGGCCAGTTGTACTGCAGTGTACGGCTGGAGTCGGCAGCAACGGGTGCAGCACCCCATACCAGCCAGCCGTCTTCAGCCAGCGGCGGCGGGCCGTTGGCAGCGAGCAGCTTCAGGAGCAACAAGGGCGTGCCGGCAGCGCCGCTGCGCACGAGGGGGCTGCCTGTGGGCGGCAATGGCGTGGTGGCATGGGGGGAGCGGCTCACTTTGGCGCTGCCCATGCGCGGAGGTAAGAGAGGGGGGGCGTCTTTTTAATTGCAGAGAGGGGAAGCCGGGGGGGCTTGGCTTGTTGCTGGAGGGGCGGGGGATGCTAGTGGGCCGTGCCTTGGGCCCTGCTCCCTTGCTTGCTACTGGAAACGCTGCTGCAATGCTCAGTTTATTACAACCGTGCTCCTGTTGTTGGCATTCCGCCAACCTGCTCTTGCGTGCGCCTGCCCTCCTGCCGTCCTGCCATGTGCAGGTGCCGGTGAGCAGACGCTGGTATTTGAGGTGTGGGACTCGGCAGGCCACGGTGGCCGTGGCTCCTGCCTGGGCGCCGGCCGCCTCACCCTCCCACTGCGCTCGCTGAAGCACCGGGAGGAGCATGCAGCCGAGCTGAGCTGGCAGCTGCCTGCGAGCAGCGGCACAGGCAGCGGCACAGATGGAGGCAGCGGCAGCGGAGACCCTGTGGGCGCTGCACAGCAGCAGGAGAAGCAGGAGCAGGAACAGCAGGAGCAGCAGGAGATGCGGCTGCAGCTGAGCTACATGCTGCAGAAGCAGTGGAGTTATGCCAAGGCGGGCGGCCAGCCGGTTGGCGACTCGTTTAGCCCCGAGGCCTCGACAGCAGGTGGGTGGGGTGGGTGGCTGTCAAAGGGCAGAGCCATCCACGAGTGGTCATGTTTTGTACCAGTCATTTGTTCATTCGGGTGGACACCTGCTTTGCACTTGGCTTGCCGCCAGAGACTGGCAGGCAGGTATGGGCAGGCGGGTATGGGCAGGCAGCTGCGGGCAGGCACCTGCCCAACCCACCTGGGGGCCACAGGCACATTCCACACCCTCCCGTGTCAGTCTCTTCTGCATTCCTCCCCGCACCAGCGCCCGTGTCTGCTCATCATGTCGTTCTCCTATCACCATTTCTCCCTCACTCTATTGCATATTTCTCCTCCTATCCCGTCCCCTCCTGCAGGCCAGCGTGCCCTCACGCTTTCCTCCCAGCCCGGCACCTGGGCAGTCATCCCCGCCTTTGGCCAGCAGAAGGCCGCCAACGTGGCAGCGGCCGGCTCGGCCACCGCAGCCACAGGCGCCGCAGGTGAGAGCATCACACTAAGATCTGGGGGTTGAGAGTTCCCCCACAGCTGCTCCCCAGTGCGCTAGCCTGCACCCGCTCGCATGCAGGCTCTTCCCCCGGCTGGTCGTGTGTGCGCCTGCCTGCTTGCTTACCGCAGCACTATTGCCAACAGCTTGTTCGAGCCCCCATCTCCTGTGCTTTGGGACCCCACAACTGCTCCGCCTGTACCGTCTCCTGTGCCCCGCTGTGCCTCTCCTGCTGCTGCAGCCGGCTCTGCCTCTGTCATCCCGCTCAAGATTGGAAAGGAGGGCCTGGTAGTGGAGTCGAGCGTGTATCATGTGAGCACACCTATTATGTCGCAGCTATTAAGTTAAACAGCCATCGGATGAAACACCGGCATGAGAGGGGGAAGTGAAGCAGGGGCCGTCTTGTGTGCACACCTAGCCAGGCCATGCATGTGGGAAGAAGCTGAATCGGCGGCTGAGGGGCGGGTGCAAGCGCTGCTGTGGCAAACGTGGGAGGGGCTTGGGGATGCAGCTTCGCCCACACCACGGACTGACATGTGTCATCACCCATTATGTGTACGGCGACCGCTTTCCAGGCAAACATGGCAAGGCTCTTGGGCATGCTGCAGCGTCTATGCACACATGCTGTTTGCCTGCCACCAATGTTGCCCTGCCCTGCTGTGTGCGACTTTCTCTTCCGGGCAGGGCACGCGGCGTGAGCTGCTGCGCGCGCTGTGCCAGCTGGTCAACACCACCGAGCTCACCCTGGAGGCGTGCCTGGTGGATGTCGAGGACAGCGACTGGCAAATGGTGGCGGCTCGCTCAGGTGGGGCTGGGCCTGTCGATCCTTGCGCCAGTGCGTGTTTGTTTAGATGTCTCTTGATTGGGATGGGGAGGACAGCGACTGGCAAATGGGTGGCGGCTCGCTCAGGTTGGGCTGGGCCAGAACGTGTGCCTGTGCCTGTGTGTGTTTGTGTGTACAAGTTTGTTAGCAGGGAAGTGGTTCATGGCGCGTGCGTAGGTGGGACGCATGGTTGGCTTTTTGTGCTCTTTTGTCACTGGCCTGGACACGATGGCAGGGGGTGTATGTCTGCCTACCACGTACACTTTTCTCAGTCCTTCCCCCCACCGTTGCTAAACAACAACACACATTTCCCGTCTCTCCAGCAGGCTCTATCTCAGGCACCTTTAGCGCCGACAGCGTGGAGGAGGAGGTGTTTGAGAACGAGCGCTTTGCACGGGGCCTCGCCGGAAGCCAGTGGGCAGCTGCCAACCTGGTGGGGGGCGAGGACCCGCGCCACTTCCAATACGCGCTGCAGCAGGCAGACTCATTCCCAAAGGTGAGCGTTGTGCTATGCTGTGCTGTGCTGTACTGTGCTGTGCTGTGCTGTGATGTGATGTGATGTGATGTGCTGTGCTGTGCTGTGTGTTTGTGAAGTCACATCATGATCAGCATTTTCAGCTGGCATGTGGGATGCTCACTGCTGCCTTGCCTGCCCGCCCATTTGCCTGCCGACCTGCCTTCCGCCTGCCTGCTCGCCTGCCTGTCTGCCCGCCCGCCTGCTGCTGCTGTGCCACGTCATCCCACGCCTGCCTGCCTGCTTTGCGTGTCACGCAGGTGGAACCTCCCGGCGGGTGGGAGTGGGAGAGCACGTGGCAGGTGGACCACGGGCCGTGCACCGACGCCGACGGCTGGGCGTACGGGCCAGGTGCGCAGTGGGCCGGGCGAGCCCGCGTGATATAGGGGGCGCACGGGTAGATGCTTGGAGGGAAGGTTGCGCAGCCTCTTGCAACAACAAAGTCAGCGCCAAGATTTGGCCAGCGCTTGACATGGCACTCCAGCGCCATAATATGGCAGCCCAGCGCCATGAGGTGCCACCTCGTTGCCATGGTTTGACTCACTCATGGTTCCTCCCCCCCTTTCCTCCGCCACCAATGGGATACACCTGAAGACTTCAAGGCCCTGCACTCCATCTCCATACCTTGCACATCAAATGCCATGCACTTTTGTGATTCCCTCCATCTCCCACTCCCCTCCATCTCCCACTCCCCTCCATCTCGCACTCCCTCCATCTCCCACTCCCCTGATGGGGTACACCTGCAGACTTCAAGGCCCTGCACTTCCCGCCGCCCCCCGGCGCCCACAAGCCCTCCATCAGCGACTACATCCGCCGCCGCCGCTGGGTGCGCCGCCGTCGCCGCATCGGCGCCGCGCCAGCCACGCCAGCGTCCATGCTGGCAGCCCTGGGGCCCCGCCAGAAGAAGGAGGGGGCACCTGTGATCACTCACCGCCACGTGCTGGGGCGGGCGGCGCCCGGAGAGGCGCTGCCGCTGCCGCTGGGGTGGAGCAAGGCGGGGCGGCAGCTGCAGCTGCGACCGGTACTCCCTGTGGCCGCCAGCAAGAGCGCTCAGGCGCAGGCCCAGGCGGCACAGGCGGCACAGGCGGAGGCTCTCATGGTGCCGGCACAGGCAGAGCGCCCCGCCCAGCAGCAGCAGCAGCTTGTTGGAGAGGAGGGGGAGCAGCCAGAGAAGCAGCAGCAGGAGGAGGAGGAGGAGGAGATGCAGGCTGTTCACGGCTGGAGCCAGGGCAGCGCTGATGGCCGGCACACGCTCAAGATGGATGGCTTGGATGAAGGCATCACACGCCTGGTCTGCTGCCCCTCCCTTGGCAACACAGGCAAGCGGATGGGGCCGGGTGCAGTGAGGGGTGGGTCTGGCGCAGCTAAGTCGACCCCCCTTCTTTACCGGGCGGGGCACGAATGTGTTGGTCTGTCGTGCGTGTGGGTTTCGTGACAAGCCAGATACACGGCGTAGCAAAATTCAGAGATTGAGCAAACGCAGGCCGGCGCTTGGTGAGCGCTGCACTCCCTCTCACCCTTCGCCTTCCCTCCCACTGCTTGCCCGTTACAGCCCTGGGCTCCTCCTTTTTAAGTGCACCTGTGCTGCATCAAGCCCACCATGAATCCGACTGCCAAGGTTGACTGAGTCTTGGTTGCTCTCCCATCCCTTGCCCGCCTGTAGCCCTGGGCTCCTCTGACAGCATGCTGGAAGTGAGCAACGTGTCCCTCATCATTCCTCACATCATCGCTTACCCGAAACCCACGGCTGCCCTGCCCCCCTCCACTTCTTCCTCTCCCTGCAGCCCTGGGATCCTCTGACAGCGTGCTGGAAGTGAGCGACCTTTGGTTCAGCCTGGCGGTGGAGGGGGACATACTGGCGGGCAGCAAGCAGGCCAAGCCCATGACAGGTGGGGGCAGGAAGGGGGCAGGGCGGGGTGGGAGGAAGCCGACAGTGACTGCTTTGCCTTATTTATAGTAGCTACTAGTATTAGCCAAAGGCACCAGTCACGGGGCAGGGCGGGGGCAGGGCGGGGGCAGGGAGGGGAAGGAGAACGAGGGGAAGGAGAACGAGGCCAGGGCGGGGAAGGAGAGTGAGATCACAGCACGAGGTCGTAGGGTTGAGGACGCCAACAGTAAGTTGAGCCAAAGGCACCTGTCGGGGGAGGCAGAGGACTGGAAGCGGGACCCGGGCAGGAGTGGGTTTCAGGGAGTCACCGATGTATGCTTGCATGGTGTGGTGGGTGGGCAGTAGGCGAGTGTGTGGGTTTGTTTTGGTGTGTGTGGGCAGCAGGGGAGCGAGTGGGCACGTGCGGGTGTGGGTGGTGGTTCGTGGTTCGATGGATATGCTTGTAAGGGGTGAGGGTTACTGCATGAGTTTTGGCCAGGCCTGACAC
Source organism: Chlorella sp. ArM0029B (assembly GCA_002896455.3). Classification (NCBI taxonomy): domain Eukaryota; kingdom Viridiplantae; phylum Chlorophyta; class Trebouxiophyceae; order Chlorellales; family Chlorellaceae; genus Chlorella; species Chlorella sp. ArM0029B. Next base: position 57,663 of record JTEE01000344.1, on the reverse strand, counting down.
ATGCTTCATACTGTCCCTGTCCCCTCAAGTGCTGCTGCCTGCCTTGACCTTTCCTAGCCTTAAAACGTGTCCTGTGCTGCCTCCACCCGCCCTCCCCCTGCCGCAGACTGGCGTGTGGTTGTGTCTGCGCCGATGCGGCTGACCAACCAGCTGCCCGTGCCTGGCAGCCTGCTGGTGTGGGAGCAGCAGGCGGGGGCCAGCAAGGATCTGGTGGGCAGGCAGACGCTGCAGGTGGCCAGCGGCGCCACGGTGCCCATACACACCGGTGAGCAAGTGGTAGCTAATTTATCCTACATGTCTTTTGTTCAAAGATGCATCAAGGATGAGTTGCCATGGCCAGCAGAGCTCAGAGGGGCCTGGGTTTGTCTGGACTCCTGAGCAGGGGGCGACTGCAATCGCAAGGGCATGCGGCCTGCCGGGGCTCCTGCAGTTCAAGGGAGGTCTTGCGCACTGCCGGCTTGACTAGTCTAGTCTAGTCGTTACAGCTGTTCACATCCCCTGAAAGGGGATTCAACTTCAGGACGAACCGAATCCTGAGAGGTTGACGAGGCATGCACCACAAGCCGGCTTGACCCCCACGTCACCCTTATGGATGGCTCAACCCCAGTAACCCCAGTGACCAAAACGCCTCCCTTCTCCCCTGTGCAGCTGACATGCGGCGGGTTGTGAGCTTCACTTTCTACCCCGACGGCTACGAGTGGGTGGAGCCGGCGCCCACGGTGCTTAGCGAGGGGTACTCAGGTGAGCGGGCATGAGGACGTAGTGCTACCATGTACTTGCGCCCTGGGCAGCACGCAGCTGCTAACGGCGCCGGCGTGGGCATGCACTGCTGCTAAGGCATGCACTTTTGCTTTGGCGTGCACCGTTGCTGCTGCCTGCTGTCACCGCCCACGCTGTGCGCTTTCCCCACAACTGCCTCCCAGCTGCTTTCCTCCCCGCCACTCCACATGATTGCAGGTCGCAACCGGGGACGGCAGCAGCTGCCGGATCGCTGCCGCCTGGTGCGCCCCGGCGCCTCTGTACCTCTCGAGGTCTTCATCCAACGGAACATTGAGTGGGGCACCTGGCTGCTGGACGCCAAGGTGGGCAATCATTCTCTTTGAGAATAGCACCGCACTCATGTGTACAAGCAAAGGAGCATGCCTTCAGCAGGCACGCTGGGTGCTTGCCGCTGACGCTTTCACCCTGCCCTGCTGCTGGGACCACCAATATGCCCGGGTCGTCCGCCCGCTGCCTGCCCGATGCCAGGGTGTTCGTGCTCCAATCGGGTTGCGCCTTCTTCACTGGTCACCCAAGTCCATTTGCGTTTGCTTACCCATTTGGCCTTGATTGCGTCGCCCTCCTGCAGACTGAGCTGGACCCTGGGGAGGTGGTGGCCATGGGTGTCCCCATGTCCGGTGAGCTCCCCCCTGGCTGCCATGTGTGCCGTACCTCTTCCTGCCAGCCGCTGCATTGCCTGCCAGCACTGGCTGCCAATTGCTGCGCCTCGCACACTTGGCCATGCCTTGCCATCACTGCCGCTGGCAGAACAGCCAGCAGCAGCGGATAAGCGCTACACGCAGCATGTGTGCCGTGCCGTTCACCTGTGCATGACCCCAGCATTGGGTGTGCCGAGTAGCGTAGCAAGCCCGCTTAACAGTGCTGCATTACGACTGCTTCTGGAGGCAGCATCCCACGCCGCTCTCAGCAGTAGCCGCCGCTGGCCTGCCCTCACGTTACACCCCCCGCCGCCCTAACACCACCCTCCCGCCCCTCCCTTCCCTCCCTCCTTGCACAGTGGTCCTGCTGTCGCCGCTGTGGGTGGTGAATGCCACCAACCTGGCCATAGATGCCGTGGTCGTCCCCCTGGAGGCAGCCCCTGCCAGCCCCAAGCCTGGATCTGGCGCTGGCTCCGGCTCTGTCGCCTCAGTGCGCGGCCGCCTCAAGGCCCCGCCTGCTGAGGGCTTCAGGTCGGATTCGGAGCTGCGGACGATCAGCACGGACGAGGCTGACCCGGCGCAGGTAGGCGGTGGGTTTGTCGTGTTTTTGGTGGGTTGGGTGTATGCCAAGGGCGCGTGTGAGGCGGCCAAAGGGAGACTTGAGCAGCAGCGTTGCCGTGGGCAATCAGCACGGATGAAGCCGACCCTGCGCAGGTGGGTGGAGGAAGTGGTTGGATTTGTTTTCTTTTTGCAACGTTTTGTTTTGAGTGTATGAAGAGGTAGTGGGTGGGTGGGACCCACAGGTCTAAAGAGCTGCGGCGCAGTCTGCACAGACGACGCTGAACCTGTGCCGGTGGTTTGCATGCGGAGACCAGTATGCGCTGGTGTTGTGCCAAGTGTTGCAGCTGTGTGTTTTTACCGGGCAAGCTGGATGCCACCCCTCACCTTGTCTGACCCGTGTCCTGCCTGCCGGCACACCTGCCCGTGCTTTGCAGAAGGGCGAGTTCCGTGGGCGTCGCTTTGTGGCCCCCACTTCCATGGAACTCCTCTCCTACCCCCTGCCCAGCTTCCTCTCCCAATCAGCCTCCCAGCAGCAGCTGGCCAGCAGCAGCGGCACGGAGCAGCAGCGGGAGGCGCAGCGGCGGCGCTACGGCGTGCGCCTGAGGGTGGCAGGCAGCGGCTGGACGCCCGCCCTGGCTCTGGATGCACCCGAGGTCGCACCCGGAGGAGGCCAGCAGGCACAGCAGGCAAGTTGTATGGCGGCAAGGGGTCCGGGTGTGGCGTGTGGGTTGCAGCACGCTGCGGTGCCCGGCCAGCGCTGCTCCCTGCTGCGGCTGCGCCCCTGCCCTACTTGCCACTTACAGCAGCAGGCACTTATTTGCTCCTTCGAGGAGACACCCGTATGTTACTTAAGAAGCATCTTCACCAAATGCCTCTCTGCGCCCCCGTGCCCCCTTCCTTCCTCCCCGCCCTTGCAGACCAACCCTCACTTCCACAATTCGAGGCCCATGCTGATTCGGGCGCTGGTGCGGGAGTCTGGCTTGGTGCACGAGGTGGTTGCACGGCTAGAGGTCACTGCTTACGGCACATCACAGGTAGGGGGGCTAAGGGACAGTGGGTGGGCACTGACATGCAAGACGGCTGGCAGCAGGTGTGTGTTTGAACGCAGCATGGGTGGCACGCCTGGAGGTCACCGCTTATGGCACCTCTCAGGTGGGCGGACTAGGGACAGTGGGCCTACCCTTAGTTGGTAGGGATGGTGGCAGGGTGGGCCAAGCGGCAGCACGTGTGTTGTGCAGGTCACCGCTTACTGCACAACACAGCTGGGCAGCCAGGGACAGTGGGTGGGCAGTAGATTTGGAGTCTTTTTTACTGGGGCTGGCGGCTGGGCGGCGTGAAGAGCAGTGTCTGAGGTCACCGCGGGAAGGGCAGCGCGCACCTACACAATACTTACACCTCCACACCACTGCCCCGCCCTGCCCTGCCTTCACCTCCCGTGCCCCTCCCTCCTCCCCCCTCACAGATGCTGCGTCTGGAGCCACACGTGGTCATCAGCAACCGCACCTCGGTGCCTCTTCAGCTTCTTCAGAGCCGGCTGGACCTGGCAGCCGCGACACCCCTCGTCGGCGGTACCGCAGCCACAGAGGCGGCTCGCCGCACGGGCGCGGTGGTCGCCGAGGGCGGCAGCAGTTTCACGCAGTTGAGCCGCGGCATGAATGCGGCGCTGCTGGCCGCCGGAGGTGGGTGTTTGCGAGGCAGGGTTGTGAGGGTGGCGGAACATCTGTTCTGGTTGCATTGGGGAGGGGCTTCCCTCTCCAACCGTCCAGCTATCAGTTCGCACAGTGTATCAAGAGCACCGGGTTTGGCTGGGGATACAGTGGCAGGTGCCTTCATTGTTTTGGAAATGGCGGCGCGCGAACGATGCAACTGCCGTGACACAGCAGAGCGGGGATGGTGCAAGTTGCCCCGCCTCGCCTCATTGTCACACATCCTCCCTCCACTGCCACCCTCCCTTGCCCTTTCTCCCTTTGCTTGCAGGCCCTTCCCTGGTGCGTCCCTCCCCCTACAGCGGCCCCAGCTCCGGCTCGCTGGCAGTGCGGGAGGACAGCGGCTACAGCCTGGCTTCCAGCCTGTCGGGCACCAGCAGCCGGTGGGAACGCTGCGCCTCCCTCCTGCCCTCGGGCACCTCGCCGCTGGTGCAGATGACAGGTGGGGGTGTGCTGGGCTGTTGTGCCGCGCTGTGCCTGCTGGGTTGGCCGCCGCATCATGCCTGTTGTTTGGGTACAATGAAGGTCCAAGGCAGCCGGGCTGCCCCTCCGATGCTGAGTCCCCTGGACAGCAGCTGAGGGAGCAAGGCAGCTGGGCTGCCCTTCCCTTGCTGAGTCCCCTGCGACCTGCAAGGACAGCAGCTGAGGGAGCAAGACATTAGTGCTTTGCCTTCCCTTTGCCTCAGCCCCTATGCACCTGCCCCTGCCAAGCCCCAACCGCTGCCGCACCCTGCCATCCCCTCGCCTGCCCCTCCCTGCAGCCGCCTCCTTCCGGCAGTCGATTGAGCGCAGTGCTGTGCTGGACCTTCCAGCCAACGCGGCTTCCAGGCCGCTGCCCCTGTCGGCGGGCCTGCCCAACCACACGATCTCCTTCCGCTGCGTGCCTCCGCCAGAGTATGCGGCGGCAGCCGCTGCCGATTCGCTGCCGCTGTGGAGCCGGCCGGTGACTATCAGGGCGGGAACGGAGGCACAAATGTATGTCATAGTGCCCGTCATCCCTCCGGACGAAGAGGAAGGCGAAGAGGCACTCCTGCGCCACGCTGCCAAGATTCCAGGCGGCGACGCTGCACCCCTTCCCGCAGCAGCAGCGCATGCTCGGCAGCCCAGCGGGGACGCCGCGCACCTAACGGCGGGCCGTGGGAGTGGGAGCGCTGCAGGCTGGCCGCCGGCGGTGGCCATTCTGCGCGTGTCGGTGCACCGCCGCTCGCTCGGGGCGGTACACGTGGTGCTGGAAAGCATGCAGAGCAGCCCGCCGTACCTGCTGGAGAACCGCACGCCCTTCCCGCTGCAGTACCGCCAGGTGGGATGCGGTACCGCCATCGGCGGCAGTACCACCGGGCGGGCTCGCACCTTGGCGCCAATGCGTGCTGTGCTCCTTGGGCTGCTGCCTGTGTGGCGCAGCATGGTGGCGATGCATGCGCTGGCAGCCGTCAAACCACAACTTGCCGCTGTGCTCCACAAAGCTGTGTACAACCTTGTCGCCTCCTCCTCCGCATGCTGCAGGCATACGTCAGGTCGGCTCCCTTCCACACTTTGGAGCCCTACAGCGCAGGTGCGGGCAGGGGCATAGCTGGGATGGTGGTGGGACAGCCTCTTGCAGCTGCAAGTGCCCTTCCAGTGTCGGATGTGTGGCGCGCCTCCTTTTGCGTGGTCTGCTGCCCAGCGCTGCCTAGCTTGCTGGTGCATGTGCTCTTCTGTCTGCCTGCCATCTACAGCTGCAGCTGCAGTGGGGCATGGGTTGGAAGCCCAGCATGGCTTGCAGGCACCCGCTGTGGTCTGGGCCCCTTTTGCTCCCAATACTCTGTGTCTCCCTGCTGCTGCGGCTCAACAGTTTGTGTCTTGCCCTGCCCATCTCTTCTCCCTCCCTGCAGCTGGCTACGTGTGGGAGTTCAGCATGGCGGGAGCGCCCCACGAGCTCGAGTTGCAGGAGGGAGGCACCACGGGGGCATCAAACGTGAGTTCGAGAGGAAAGCTGGCTGGCTGGGTAAAGGGTGGCTGCTGCCGGGGCGACTGGGGGGCAGGCTCCAGGGCGGGTCCTAGATAGGCAAGACGCCAGCGGGGTGATGTGAACAGGGCATGATGTTAACAGGGCGAGCGGAAATCGGGTCGGTGCCTGTGGTACAACTGGTACTACGGTGTGTCAGCAGCTGGGGCCTGCTCTGTCCCTAGCTGCTTTCTCTTGGGCCTATCCTCTGGACACGTCTGACAAGCAGGACTGCATTTCCTCTCGACTGCTGCGCCATTGCTCTGCGCTTTATGGCGTGATTTGGGCTGCATGCCTACGCCCTGGACGCTCTAGCCGAGCATGATTATGCAGCCCATGATGCCACACACTTTGACTGCTGTGCTCTTGATCCATGCCCCTGTGGCATCTGTGGCTTGCAGGCCTACGCCCTGGATGCGCCTGATGAGCAGGAGGGGGAGCCGACGCCGCTGGCGCGCATGCAGCCGCTGGCGCTGACCGCCTACCCCCACCAGTGCAGCGTGCGGGTGTCCTACTTTGAGCAGGTGAGCCCCCAACCAAGTTTATGTTGTGTGCTTGGAAGCGAAGAAGAAGAAGAAACAGCCCGAGGCCGTGATTTCGAGGAACAACGACAGGACATGAAGCCTAGGCACCAGTCAGCTACCAACTTCCTTTTTACTTTATCTAACGTTCTTAAGGATACAGCTTCTAGACGAAATTTCAAGTGCTCGGAAGCGCTTGGTTGGGCACGGTGTAGGGCAGGTCTCGCCTCACTGGTTGCCCGATGCCCTGGTTGCCCAATGCCTCTGGTGTGTTACGGAGTGCCAGACCCTGCTCTTCACTGACCCACCCATACACCCACATTACACCACTTCCCCTTCCCTCCCTTCCCTCCCTCAGGTGCCCGTGCCCCTCAGCAGTATAACACCCACCACTTACCCCATCCTTTCACTTCACTCACGCCGTATTCCCTTCTCCCATCACAGGTGGCGATGAGTTCAGAGGGCGTGTCCCGCATCGGCGGCGAGGGCAGCGGCGTGCTGGGGCGGGGCGGCATCGACCGGGTGCTGCAAGTGGCGCCAGGCCACGAGCCGCTGCTCACAGCAGGTGTGCACAGGCTGCCTAGCTCAACCGTCCGGCTCTTGTTGGCACTACACACTAACCACTGGCTTGCATACAGCCAGCAAGGCTGCAGGGCCTGCTGCAGCCCCATGGTACAGACGCCGTGCACACTAAAGCTTTATGCTTGTGTGCAGCTTAACCATGCCCATCTGCCCTGACCCGCACCGCCCCACCTCACCCTACCCCACCCCCACCCTCTGCCCCACCTGTCCCACCTCCCCCTGACCAACCTCCCACACCCCGCCCCATCTCACCCCACCCTTCCCCGCACGCAGGCGCCAAGTCCCTGGCTCCCGCTCGCCCCGACACGACCATTGCATTCGAGCTGCCCGGCCTGGAGGTGTCAATCGTGGACCACACGCCCCGGGAGCTGCTGCTGCTGAGCGCCAGCGGCCTCAAGGCCAGCGTCGCTCTGGGATCCAACCCCGCCTCAGGTTTGCCGTGCCGCCTGCGCACTGCGGTGCACTCTCGCGTTCCTGTCCTCCAGAAGCCACGGACACACAAGGCCCACTGAGGGCTCACCACCACAAGCTGAAGGGGGTGCGGCATGCAAACCACATGCGTAAACCACATGACGGCGCAGCCATATGTGTGCTGTGCCACCCGCTTCATTGCGCGCATTCTCAGTCCCAACTGCCTCCCCCGACCACCGCCCCCCATGCAGCCTACAAGTCGATTCGGTTCAGCGTGGACCGCCTGCAGCTGGACGACATGCTCCCCGGCACGCCCTTCCCCGTGGTCTTGGCACCCGCGCTGCAGCAGCCAAACCTGCCGCCGGGTGCCGCCCCGCCGCCGGTGCTGGCCGTCACGCTCACCTCTGTTCTTGGGGGTGCGCGGGGGCGCAGCTACCTCCCGCTCGTGGCAGTCAGGTGCGGGGCGCGTTCTGCGTTGCCTTCCTTCCTTTTGGTTGCCGGTCTGTGGAACCTGCACACGTGGGCTTCTTTGCCTCCTTCTTTCTGGGCTCTGGTGCCTGCATGCCCGAACGATGGCAGAACGTTTGCACTTGCTTGCTTTACGTGACATCGCCTCCACGGCCCGCCCGCCCTGCTGCCCTCCATCCTCATCCTCCCTGTTGCAGGTGGCCCGTCACTCTGCATGCATTGCATTGCAAGGTGGCAATCTGCAACAGCGTGTCCTTCCTCTCAATGTCGCCTCCACTCTCAAACCTCTCAATTACCTGCCCCCTGCCCTCCCCATGCATTCACCTCCACAGCCCGCCCACCCCTCCTGCCCTGCCCCCTATCCTTGTCCATTCCGCATACATTCACCTCCACAACCCGCCCACCCGCCCTCCTGCCCCCCTGCCCTTCCTCACCCTTCCCTCTGCAGGTGGCCCGTCACCCTGCAGCTGGCCATCAGCGAAACCCTGGTGTGGACCGGCTACGAGCTGCTGCAGCGCCTGCAGTGCGACCTGGCAGCGGCCTCCGAGGCGGCGCAGGCGGGGGCGGCTGTGGCGGCTGCCGACGTGCCGGTGCGCATTCGACTGCTCACCGTGGACGACCTCAGCTCGCAAATCAGCTTCCAGGGAGATCCCTTTTCCCGACCCAGGCAAGTGAAGAATGTGGCGTCAGTTGAGTGTGAGGGCCTGAGGCCATGACAGGCCACAATGGGGGGCAGCAAGGAGAGGGGTGGATTGCACGGGCACAGTACAGTGTGCAGGCTGTGGGGGCGTGTACTTGCATGGTCGCCGTGGATGACCTGAGCTCGCAAATCAGCTTCCAGGCGGGGGCTTGCTCACGCCCCAGGCGAGTTGGCAAGACAAGTTGGTGTGCAGGCTTCTCAAAAGCCAAGTGCAAAGGGCCTGTGCATACTGGTTGTTCCTTGATCAATGAATCAATGGATTTACATTTCAAGTCCGGGCGGAGCCAGCAAGGTCTCATGGGACAGGGTGGGGGGCTAGGCGCTCGCTGGCAGGCTGGCCCCCACTTTCTTGCTGCAGAAACTGGGTCTGCAGGGCCCGCTGCATCGTCATTTTGTTCTATAAGACTGCGGCACCGCAGCTTCAACTGTTCATTGTTTTTTTCTTGCCTGCAGGGACCTGGCTGGAGGGGTGGTGGGGCGCGTCATCGACCTGGCCAACTTCCAGGCAGCTGCCGTCAGCCTGCAGGGGCTCAGCGAGACGCATGTCGTCATGCTGCAGGTGGGCAGTACCGTGTTACGGGGCACACATGTTGGGTAGCAGGTACCTGTTGTCATGCTGCAGGTGGGCAGTACCGTTTTGAGGGGCACACACATTTGAGGGGCAGGCCGTTTTGAGGGGCACACATGGGTAGAAGGTACATGTCGTCATGTTGCAGCTGGGCGGACAGTTTGTATGTGCATGACCAAATAACAAGAAGCATAAATCAGTGAGATTATTTGGTAACTGTTTGACAAAGTACAGTGCTGGGAGGGAAACAGGGCGGGCGGTAGGTGCGTCATATCGTGCTGCAGGAGGGCAATACCCTTGTTGCGGCAGTACACAATGTACTCTATGTGCTGCCATGCTGTACGGAGTATGTGTGCCCCAAGACAGCCCACGGACAGTACGCGGCAGGTGAAGGGTGGGCAGGCAGGCCACATTCGGGGTAACCACAGTGCATGCACCCCACTAGCTAACCCCTTGGTTGCTCTTCTCAACATAACACAACACCCATTCCTGCAGAGCGCCTTCATGTCCACCCTGTCGCAGCACATTCGCAGCCAGCTGTTCTAGTGAGCCCCTGCCTGCTGCCGGGCCCGCTGCTGCTGCTTGGGAGCCCTGCCTCTGTGCACGGGTCTGTCTGCTCTGGGCAGCCATGCCTGCTTGCATCCCTGCATGCCTGCCGAACCTGCTAAAGCCTGCAAGGGCCCCACTGGCACCTAGCAAAAGGACACTGCAATGCCCTCTCCCTTCGTGCAGCGTGACGCTGTCACTCATGCGTAGCTTTGGGCTGGTGGGCGGCACGTCGCGCGCGCTGGGCGCGCTGAGCGCCGCTGTGGCCAAGCTGGCGGCGGGCAGCTCCAGGTGCGCTGCCAGTGTAGGGTCTTAGTGTGGTTTCAGGGGTGCGCAGGAAGTCAGAAGGGGACCCCCTGCCTGGTGCTCGGTGGGTCTCAGCGGTGGTAGAAGAAAAGCACCGGCATCTCGTCCTGCCGTGTTGTCATCCACCCTATCTGATGTGCTCACTCGCCGTGCCTCTTCCTCTCCCGCCTGCCTGCCTGTGTTGCCCGCTCTATTCTTGCCCCTGCAAGAGCAGCGCCACCCCATGCTCGTTGCCGCGCTGCCTCCCTGCTCATCCTCACGCACGTGCACCTGTCCACCTTCCTGCAGCAGCGCCAAAGAGCAGCAGCAGGAGGCAAAACATAAGCAACCACTCACCGATGTGGTGCCTCACCTCAATGCCTCCTCATTTCCCGCCCACCTTCCCCTTGTTCTTGCACCCCATGCCCGCCCCTGCAGCAGCGCCAAGGAGCAGCAGGAGGCCAAGCAGAAGCGAACAATCACTGTTGGGGGTCCTCATCGCTGTGCCTCCTCGCCTCCCTTGTCATTGCAACCCGTGCCCGCCCCTGCAGCAGCGCCAAGGAGCAGCAGCAGCAGGAGGCAAAGCAGAAGCGCACAATCACGGATGTGGGGGACGGCATGCTAGAGGGAGTGGGAGCCATGGGATCCAGCGTGCTGCGCGGCTTCCGAGGGCTGTATGAGAAGCCGCTACAGGGGGCGCAGCAGGCGGGGGTGCAAGGTGCGCAGGGGTGTTGTGCATGCTGGGGCGGTATGCATGCGGGCCGGCTGGCTGATGATTTTGATGCCTGGGTGCCTGCTGCTCTGCTGGTGCTCTGGCAAGGATGCTGCAGTGGCAAGGTGTGTCCTCGCGCTGTCTGCGCGGTCTCGAGGTGCCCTTCTTTCACGCCCCTTTGCTGTTCAACTCCTCTTAGCAACTCCCTCAACAGTGCACATGTTATAAGCATTTGTTGTACAGCGCTGCAACAAATCCTCCACGCCCTGCCTGCAGGCATTGTCTAGTGTGTGACTAAAGGCCTAGCTTGCTTGCTAGGCCCTGCCTTTTAGACATGAATGTCACCCCCATGACCTGCGCGGCGATACGGGTGTTGCACTGTTTGCAGGCGCTTTCAAGGGAGTGGCCGACCGTCTAGCTTGCGTGTTGAGCCCTGCCACTTACTCAGGCGGCACCCGTCTCACCTTTAAACAAACTTGTGGTTGTTGCCTGTGTTTGCAGGCGCTGTCAAGGGAGTGGCCAAGGGCCTACTGGGAGTGGTGGCCAACCCGGTCAGCGGCATGCTCGAGGCAATGAGGTGCGGGGGTTGAAATGGGCTGCCAGCACTTTGCACTATGCTGTCGGTGCTCTCGCCGGGGGGCCGCAGCTCCACAAGCAGTCTGGTGTCGCCTGCTTGTATGCCACCTTGCGTGTATCACTCCCGTCACGAAAGCAACTTTTCGACTCCTTTCCTCCATTGCCATACCCAATGCCCCGCCCGCTGCCTCACTCCTTCCCCAAACCCCCCGTCCCGCCCCGCTTCCACCCTGCCTCACCAAAACCTCCGTCCCGATCCGCCACCCCCTCATGCAGCGCCACCGCCGAAGGCTTCGATGCCACGTTTGGCAAGCCCAAGGGCGAGCATTTGGTGCTGGAGCGCCGCCGGCCGGCACGCGTGATCACCGGAGATGCCAAGCTGCTGCCGCTGGTGCGGGGCGGCTCCACCAAGCAGGTGAGGCAAACGGTGCTGTGCACAATCCAGGTGCACAAAGAGGGCGGCAGCATAGGCAGCTGGCCAGCCGGTGCGGGGGGGGCTCAACCAAGCAGGTGAGGCAACTGGTGCTGCCTGGGCACAGAAAGCAAGCGGGGGACTGGATGGATACCAGGGGGAACAAGAACAAGAATTTGCAGGCTTGCTGCTGCTGATGCACTGCATGGTTGAGACATGCCCAGGGCGCCGCCGCCACGCTTCCATATGCATGTTTGGGGCATTGTCTTGAAGCTTCCGCCCACACCACCCTCGCACAGACCGCCGCCTGCCGTGGCATGCCCACTGCACTGACTCTTCTCCTGCCTCACCCCTGGGAGTGCAGGCGCGCATTGAGGAGATCGGTCAGGCTCTGCTGAAGAACACGCTGCTGGCTGCGCCCAACGGGCTGCGTCGCAGGCTGCAGAGCGGCGCCACAGGTGGGCCAGGGGGCATCTGCCCCGTGCTGCATGCGCATTGTGTGCTTGCATGATCACTTTGTATCCACCTCTCTGCAGCAAGGCGTGTGTCTTGGGCCACTGCCCCATGGTGCTGCGTACGTCTGGTGCCTCCTGTAATCTGAGTACCCGCTGTCTCCTGCTCTGATTCCGCCCTGCAGAGGCCTACGAGGAGCACTCCCGACAAACGTGTGCCCCCATGCCTCTCACGCCTCCTAGGTGAATGATTTATTTTCCATGCCTCCCCGCTGCAGAGGCGTACGAGGAGCACTTTGTTGTGCCCGATGACCGCGTGCTGCTCCTCACCTCGGCCGGCATCCTGCTGCTGGAGGCGCCCGGCTTTGCGCGCCTGGACGGCGCTGCAGAGATCGGTGGGTGGGGGCGGGGAGGGGCGGGGTGGTATGTTGTGGGGCAAAGCGGCGGTGCATCAGAGCCTCCCCCTGCCTGCCTGTTCTCCTCCTCCTCCTCACAAGGTGAAGTGAAGGCACAGCTCGTACTTTGGGCGCATTTTGCAGGAGCCACGTGCCGCCTGCTGTGCCGCCACCTGTCGTAGCAGGTGTCTCAAACAGGTGTCTCCCCGCCTCCCCACCCTGTGCAGGCGCCATCAGCGTCAGCGACGTGGCCCCAGGGCGCGTGCAGTGGACTGTGCGGTGGGACGACCTGCTGGCCTTTGAGCTGCGGTGGAGCCGGGAGATGCGCGACCCAGACCGCCTGATTGTGCACCGCAAGGGCACGCCTGGCTGGACGGTGCGCTGCTGCTGCTGCTGCTGCGGTGTGCTGCTGCTGCTGCTGCGCTGATATGGCTGGTGCGTCGGCCCGTGTGCAGGGCTGCGCGTCAACCTGCCTCAAGGCTGCCTGCCCCTCCTGGGACGGGACGAGAAGAGGCCCTGAGCCCACCCGGCATCATCACCGTTTCCTTCCTTTCTTCCTGCCATTCCCCCCCCCGATCAGGAGGAGGAGAGCCTGGCGCACCAGATCAAGTGCTTTGAGAACACGCCCCAGGCCTCACAGATCAAACTGGTGGCGCAAAAGGCGAGCAGGGCGTTGAGCTTGTGGCAGGGGCACTGTATTATGGGCACTGCATTGGGGGGGCTGTATTGGGGGCACTCCTCGAACCTGCGCCTCGCCCCTTGGGTGCCTCCCATCTCTTCCTTGCCCAGGGGAGCGGGCACAGTACTGTGCCCAGGGGAGCGGGCACAGCACTCCCCTCCCCCTGCCCCCTTCGGCTCACCTGCGGTCTGACAAGTGCCCCTTCCCCTTCCCCTGCCCCCTTCGGCTCACCTTCGCCCCGGCAAGTGCCTCTTCCCCTCCCCTGGCCTGCCTGCAGGTGCAGCGCAAGTACTATTTGGACCCGCTGCGCCGCAACCAGATGTGGTCCCGCCGCCACGACGCCGCGGGCGTGCTGCCAGCTGGCACCTCGCTGGATCAGGTGAGACCCTTTGGCGGAAAAGCAAACCAGGGGCGTGGTGTACTTTTTGTGGTGGTACAGCAGGGGCGAGGCTTCGCGGGCAGGGACAGTCGGGCAGTTGCTGTTGGGAATTTGTGGTTAAAGGTGCATGAAAGCTCGTAGTCGAGGTACGTCAACTGCACTCTGGCCTGGCCCGGCCAGGATTTGCATTCTGGCAACACCGCAGGTGACGCCATCCCCTGCTAATAGCTTGATTTAAACGAGCTATGTGGCTGCGACTTGCCACCTGGCCCCTGCAGCTGCCGCTGACCATGCCGTGCCTGGACTTTGCGCTGACCTGGCACACCAACCCAAAGAAGTCGCCCGTGGTCAGCTTCTGGCGCCCCCTGGCACCGGCAGGTGAGCAGGGGATCTGGCTGCTCACATGGGAACTAGCTGCAACATACGCCTGTGTTGCAGCATGTGGTGCCTGCTGGCATCAGCAGGGGAGGAGGGGCTGGCAGGAGGTAGCACATACGACAAATTTGGAGGTCAAGAGTGCTCTGATTATGCGGGGCTTTGTTGTCATTATGCGGGGTGGCTTCTGGCGCCAGCTGCTGTGTGGCAGGTGAGGTGGGCATACGTACTTCAGCACTCGCGTAAGTTCAGCATGGCTAGAACGGGCGGCAGCATGGGGCGCACAGGTTTGCAGGCAAGCAGCACCTAAGCACGGCGCTGCCTTTGGAAAGTTCAAGCAGACGGGCCTTACTGCCTCGTGCCACTCACGCCCCCACTCTTCCGTTGGCCCACCACAACTTTGCGCTCAATCTGCAGGCTACCGTGCCACGGGGGATGTGTTGGCGCTAGGCCTGGAGCCGCCCACCGCCCCGGTGCCCTGCTTCAGAGATGACGTGGGGCTGCGCCTCAGGTGGGTGGGAGGGTGGGCAGGGAGATGGGCGGGCACGCCTGCGGGGAGATGGACGGGCACGCCTACGTCTGGAGCTTGCCTGGCTGGGAACACTCTTGTCTCAGTAACAGCAGCTTCTGGGCAAGCATTGCGTGCAAAGCAGATAACTGCGGCAGGCCGCGTACATCCCCCTCCACCCTTGCCAGCGCCTTGACCACACCTTGTCCCCACCATGCACCACCTCCCCCCACCCACCCGTCCCGCAGCAACGCCGGCGCCGCGGTGCGCCGCTCCAGCAGCGGCGGCAGCGGCGGCGGTGCCACCCCTGGCATCCCCAGCAGCAGCGGCAGCGGAGAGCCTCCAGTGGCCATGTGTCCCCGGGAGTTCTCCCTTATTTGGCGCTTCAACGGCAAGCGGCCTGTGACCACGTGGATGCCGGTGGCCCCTCCTGGCTACTCTGCCCTGGGAGCGGTGGTGCGGGGGGAGCCAGAGGTGCCGGCGGCGGAGGAGTACCTTTGCATCAGGTGCGTGTGCGTGTGCGTGTGCGTGAGGGCTTGGATGCCTTTGTTTGGGCTTGGGTGGAAGGCGCGGGATGTGTGTGTGTGTGTGCAGAGCCAGTGGAGTGTGCCTCTGCGGATCGGGTGGGATGGGTGCGCGCTGGGTGTGCGCTACACGTGTTCAAGTGCCCACCCATGAGAGGGCCCTATGCCATGTGCATGATGCCTTGCTCACACAGAAAGATAAGACAGGCAGGTCAGCGCTGTTTGGAGGTCGCCCGGTGGGCGTGTGTATGATTGAAAACAGCCTGGGATGCTCAACAGCACGGCAAGCGCTTCCCTGGTGCATTTTTTCTGCCTGCCCACTTTGCCCTCTGCCCATGGTGCGATGCAGGAGCGACCTCACCTCCCCGGCGCGCGTCTTCAACTCCCCCATCTGGCACTACGACCCGGTGCCGGCGCTGCAGGTGTGTGTGTTTCGAGGTGGCGGTGGGTTAGGCAGGGTGCCCGAAGGGGGGCGGGGAGTTGATAGAAGGGCATGGGCAGCGTGCGGTTGCAGAGCAAGGAGTGCCGACCCCTTTCTCTTTCGTGGGGTTTGCTTGGGTACTTCAATTGGTTGCACGACACATCAGCACCCCACCCGGCCGTCTGCAATCCCGCTCTCCCTCCGGTTCAGGCTTTGGTGGCTCAGGCCGCCGGCAGCAGCCGTGGCGCGCAACAGCTGGTGCCGCGCCAGTTCCTGCCGCACCACCCAGAAACGTGGAAGGTCGCCATCTGGCAGGTGCGTGGCTGTACCTGTTAGGTTGCACGTGTGTTGAAACATGCTGTGCGTGCCTTTGCCAGAGCATGGAGGTGTCTGGCCCGGCTGCCCGGCATGCTGTGCATGCTTGGCATGCTGCGGAGACCCTGTCACAGCTTCAGGCGCACGCTCTCTGCGCTTGCTAACAGCAGGACGTGCACTGTTCGCTGACTTGTTGGCCGTCATGCTGCCTGCACCCAGCTGTGTGAAATCATCCACCTCGATGCCCTGCACCACCCCAATGCTTGAATCATACCCGCATACCCTAGCATGTGGACACCCGCTAGCTAACTGGTGCCTTTGGCTAACACTCCCGTCGGATTTCTCAACCCCATGCTGCCATCGTTTTCTTCCCTGCAGGTGGACAACCGCCTGGGCACATTCATCGCAGTGCGCGCCTTCACCCCGCCCCCACCAGGCGTGGCTCGCTCTGTCACATCAGTGGAGCAGCGGGCGGCCACAAAGCCCAACGCTGCGGCTCGACAGATCCCAGCGTGACGCTGCAAGTAACAACCCACCTGCATCAACCCACGGCATCAGTCACTGGCTGTGGCACAGCCCAATGACCATGCAGAAGGCAAGATCCCCGCGTGACGCTGCCATGCGCTGGCGACGCTGCCATGCGCTGGCGTGGGCAGCCGCACAGCCGGTGCATCACTTAAGCCTCCCCATTTGCTGTCGCCTCATCTGTGCCTTGATAGTTGCCGGCTCCGTTGCTAGCCAATTGCTTGCTTCCCTGTCCACACCACGGCACGGTCCCCATGTTGTGTAGTGTTTGCTGCTTGCTCTTCTTCTAATGATGCTGTTGGCCACATGCCATGCTTTCCCAGACCAGCCTGCACCCCTCGCGGCATGCTCTCGCTCCTTGCTCATGCCTGATTCACACTTTGTTCATCGCACCCAACAGATAAAGCACATGTAACACGCGTTGGGGACACAAATGAGCATACGAGCAGCTCTGTTCTGAGCTCTGATCGGACTTGCTCTTTTCTGAGCGGTTTAGGGTTTAGAGTTTGCACAATTTGCACCAAGCCGTGGGTTGCACCAAAGCACAGCTCTGGACGGCTGGCATTGCTGCAGCGAGGCCTCAGCCCGCCAACTGTTGCCCCACCGTGGGAGAAGGCAGGGCAGTCTTCAGCCCCGCAGCTTGCTGGCGCCCGCCACCTCCTCGTAGCGGCGGCCCACGTCCTTCCAGTTGACCACCTTCCAGACCTGGGGAGGGCGCGGCGTGAGGAGTAGGGCAGGGCGGGGCATGAGTGGGGAGGGCGGGCGCTCCCTCATGGTTCAGCCCGGCAGTGCAGTGTGTGAGGTTGGTGCGCCCGTTCCAAACAAGCAAGCAAGTAGTGTGCTGTGAGTGGTGTGCCCACGCGCAACCGGGGCCAGCACACTTACAACAGAAAAAATCATCCCAGAATGGTGCGCACGTACGTAAGTAAAGGTCTGCCCTAACCAGGCCGGCAGCTTCTCGTGGGGGGAGGAGTCCCCCCACCTCGGGGCAGCCAGCGCATGCTGCATTCCGCCAATGCTGCTTGGGTACCATGGCCACAGTGTGGCATGTCATAGCTGTTGTGTACAGTAAAGTAATCAATGCATCCCACCACCACCACCGCCGCACCTCCTTCAGATAGTCGGGCCGTGCATTCTTGTAGTCCAGGTACTGGCAGGAGAGAAGGGAGAGCGGGGGAGGGAAGAGGAGGCATGGTTGGGCGGGGGAGGGGGAGCGGCCAAGTAAGGAGGCAAGGGGGTGCTGGACGTGCAGTGATGAGATTACGGCAGACACGGACAAAAAAAAAAAACATCGTAGGTGTAAGTAGGGGCGCACGCGAATGAGAAAGGATGGGCGCAGCAGAGGCGCATGACTGAACACCACGATCGCACAGTAGCAAACGCGTGCAAGGTCAGCAGCAAGTTGCATGCTCTGCGGCGCAACTGGTGCATAAACTCACGTAGGCATGCTCCCACACTGCCTCGCCAGAAGAGGTGGATGGGCGGTCCAGCCGTGGAGGTGCGGGGGCCAGGAAGCGGGGGAGAGGGAGGGTGTCAGCTCCTGGCAGCCCGCACAGGTCAGCACAGGTGTGGTGGAGGCAGATTAAAAGAGCAAGCATTTGGCACTGTGCAGGTTGCACATTTGTCACACAATGCCGGCAGGTGTTTGCGGCAGACAGCTGGTGCAGCTGCCGACTTCAGGGACAGCACTCACCATCGATGCTGCTCGGCCAAGCCAGGATGTGCCATGGGTGGGTGGGCACAGAAAGGGTGGGGGGGTCGCGGGAGGTGACTAGGTCAGTGTACCCAACATGAGAGGTTCTTTCACAGCGGGCATCAGCAGCAGCAGCGGCCATGCACCCGGCTGGCCCGCCAAGCAAGCGCGCATGACGCCATGGCCCAGCACAGTCCCAGCAAGCGCAGCACAGACGCGGAACGGCACAGCGGGCACAGCGGGCACAGCGGGCACACCAGGCACACCAGCTCACCCCAGCAGCGGCACCAGCCCTGTGGTGGGCTGCAGCGGGTCCTGGTTGGCCGTGGTGGTAATTACCAACTGCTTCACCTCGGGGCTGTAGGCCAGCCAACCCCACCCGCTGCAGCAGTGAGTGGGTCATTAGGCAAACCAGTTCTGTTCAAATGGGGTTGGTGGCTTTATCTTGGGGCTGTAGGCCAGCCAACCCCGCCCGCTGCAGCGCCGGGTGGGGACACACACGCACAGCTGCTCTTCAGAAAATACAGGAGATGTGTGATTCAGAAACGAGTTGCTTCAACCTCAGCGCCATTACCCAGCCACCCCAGCAGCTGCAGAGGTCAGTGAGCGCATAGGTCGACCGTTTTCTATTTAGAAGGAAGAAGGAAAAGAAGGGTACGATTCTTTTTCCCGCTGTAGGCCAGCCAACCCCTGCCGCTGTAGCAGGTAATAGGAGCGCATGCCACGGCAGTAAACGGGCGTTTACTGCCGGTTCATCGCTGGACGGCTTGGCAGGCGGAAGGCAGGCATGACTCGCTCATGTCAGTTGTTCCTGGTTGCCCTTGAGCCCTGCACACCGTTATGCACACCCCTCCTATGCCCTTCCTGCCCACCCTTCTTATGCCCCTGTAGCCCGCTTTACTTTGCTTACCTGCCCACCTCCCTGCAACGCTGTGCCCTGCTTCTCACCTGCCAGCCAGCCCTGCATCCCTCCCACTCACAGCACTCACAGCACCCCTGCCCACCTGCCCTGTTAACCCGGAACTTGCAAAGCCCCCTGCCCACCTGCACCCCGCCTACCCACACCGCCCCCGCCCACCTGCCCTGCACCCCTGCCGCCGCCGTGTTAAACTTGGAGACCAGTGCATCCAGGGCGCCAAACTCTGCCTCGATGGCCGTTTCAAGGGCACCGCTGGGAGACTCATACTCCTGTGAGCAGAAACAAGAAAGCGCGATGGGTGGCAGCGTGTTTGGTTGGGCAGCAATGCATCCAAAGGGACACAACTGCTGTTGATACTGCTGTTGCCACTGGGAGGCCCAAACGTCTGCACACAGAGGGCTAGAGGGGCAGGGGGCAGGCTGGAGGGGCGGGGCGGGGGGGAGCATCGACGCTGTGAGCGGGTTGTTGCCAGTTCATCAACTGCCAAGGGTGAGCAAGTGCAGCTGGGGTCGGGGCGGGGCACTACAGTGCCAGCCTAAAGTTAGCCAGCCAGCGCAGCTGCCCGTGCTGCCCTTGCTGCCTGTGCTGCCCTCGTGCCCACCTTGGGCGGGCAGAGCATCTGCCAGAACATGGAATGGTTGACGTGGCCTGCAGAGGGGGTGTGGGCACAGCGCATGCCAGCTCAGCAGCTGTAGCTGACCCACCGGCTGCCACCTGGCTGCCACCTTTACAGCCTTCAAGATATGCTCGCCTGCCTGCCCTGCCTCGTTCAGGTTGTGATCAGACAGTTCCACATCCTCATCAGGGTACCCAGCCAACGCGCCTCAGCTGCGGTGGCACTGGCAGGGGTGCGACAGGCAAGGGTGCCTCCTCACCTCCTCCGTTGAACTTGATGGCCGGCTGCAGCTGTATCATCTTGCCCACATCCCCCTTGCTCTCAGCCTCCTGGTACTGCTCCAAAGCTTTGTTCGCGCCGTTAACATAGGCCTGGGACAGGGAGGGTGGGAAGCCTCGAGTTGAGCAGGGCAGGGCCGAGCAGAGGTGGGAACGGTGCAGCGGTTCACCCCGCTGACATAGGCCTGGGCCAGGGAGGGCGGGAAGCCTCGAGTTGAGCAGGGCAGGGCCGAGCAGGGGTGGGAGCCTTGCAGCGCTGGGACGGCAGGTGGAGCGGAGGGGCATGTGTAAACCTGTAGCTCCCTGCCGCTGCCCGTTGTGGGCCGATGCGCAACAAAAGCGGCAGCAGCGGCAGCAGGCTTGTGGCCTCACAGGCGAACAGGTCCCCAATCCTTGTGTTGCCCACACACAGCCCCTCGCAAACAGCCCGCCAGGCTGCGCTTGAGCACGCTTGCTTCAAGGCAAGCATAAGTGTGACTTGCGACTCGTGCCTGATAAATCAGGCTCACCTGGTGGTGCTTCTTGTGGTGCAGCTCCATGATCTCCCCAGAGATGACCTGGCAAGGAGGGAGCTTTGCGTGTATGTGCTTTTTCTTTTATCCGCACCAAACATGCGACAAAGATACCAGTCTTCTAAAAACCTAGATAGGGGCGCTGAAACATGCTTATTGAAACAGGCACAATCAGCAAAGGAAAGTCAAGTGCAAGATTGGTTGAGGCATCTGGGGTCGGTCGGGGAGGCAGGCATGTTGTGCCGGTGCGCAGCCAACCGAGCAAGGGGAGTTAACGGGGGAGGTGCAGGAGCAGCGGCTCCGCATTGCCGTGCCCGCTGAGCTCCCTGCTGAATCCTCTTTCTGAGCAGTAGGCACCACGGCTGTGGCACAGGCGTCGACCGCGGCATGCAAGAACTGCACTGCCCAAATGCTTGCTCACCGGTGCCAGGGCTCCATAGTCGTACGGCAGGTCAGGGAGGGACATCTGCGCAGGGCAGGGCAGATGAGAGGCAGGGTAGGGCAGGGCAGGCAGGCGTGGCAGTCGCGACGGGCAGCCGACGACGGCGGTAGTAGTGGCTGGCGGCAGGTGGCCTGCAGCTCGAAGGCAGAACCAGCAGGTTCTCTGCGCTCCAGGCATCTTTGCTTTGGCAAAACACCTCGCTGCCCCTCAACCAAAGCGGTTCCTAAGCCTCAAAGGCAACTACTTCGAGAGCGGGCTTGAGCGTGGGCCCAAACCAAGCCTTGGATGCCTTGGACTGGGGTGGGTCGGACCCAGCTCGAAGCTGCTTCCTCTAGACTGGCCACTCTGCACCTTGGCACCCTCCCCACCTGCGTGGCCATGCCTCGAGCCTGCAGCGGCCCCAGAAGCCGGCGAGCAGCCGTAGTGCGCAGCATCACTGATGCGCACGACTGTAATGGATAAGGTGGGCAGGTGGAAGAGCAGAGAATGCAGTGCCAGGGTTTTGGGATGGAAGCAGCCGCTGGCAACGCAGCACAGCGCAGCACAGCACAGCACATTTCGACCCTCTACCCATCAACATACGTGCATGTGGGACACTCTATATGAAGGCCGAAAGCAGGGGAGCAGCTGTGCGAGATGCACATGACACATACCTTAATGGTAGACCCTGCCTTCAGGGTGGCTGCGTCCCGGCGCGTGCAGCGGTAGGGTGGCAGCGGTAGGGTGGCTGCGTCCCGCCGCGTGCACCACCAGCGCCGCTGCCTCTCGCCTTGCCATTGCACAAGTGCAATAACATGATGTGAAGGGAACGGCGCAAAAAGCCTGTACAAAGAGGCACCCACGTGAGGACGGCCCAGGCAGCTAGGGTTTATGCAAGTCTCGCCAGCGTGGCGAGGGGGCCCCAAACCAGCTGGGGCCACTTGAGAGGGCGACCCGCATGCTTGGCTTTCGAGCTTCCTGTGAGCATACGCAGCATTTTGCCTGGCCTGCAACCCACTGGCAGTGGCCAACCGCTACCGCCCACGTGCCCTAGCCCGTCCTGTGGCCATGCCGCCGCGCGGCCGCCTGGGCGAGGCGCTAGATGCCCCGGCGCCAGCGGGTCATGCGGACGCGAACGGCGTCGCGATCCCCGTGCCGGCACCCCCCCGCTCTGAGGGTGGGTCCACCGCCGCCACCATGGAGGACGCCTGGCGGGAGGCCTGGAATGAGGTCACTGATGATGTGCTCATCATCGGCAGTTACGCCTCCAACTGCTCCGGCTACAACATGAACACCCAGCGCGCCATTGCACGCATTGTGCGCGAGAAGGAGCCATTGGTGGAGCAGCGGCAGGAGGAGGAGCTCAAGAGCGCCGAGCAAGAGGAGCGGGGCTGGCCCGCTGTGAAAACCGAGGCAGGGCGCCTCATGTCTCTCGCCATCCCCATTGCGGTCAGTTCCAGCATGCATGCGATGCCTTTGTTGGTTTGGTATGCATGTGTTGAGCCTGCGGGCTGGTGAGTTTCCTGCCGCCATAGCTTCCACCAGCTGGCGGTGCCCCCTAAGTGCCCCATGGTACTAGTTAGGACCACCCGCGCCGCCCTGACCAAAGAACCCCCGCTTTCTTGCCTTCCCTGCCAGTATGCGCCGTCGCCGCACTTCCTCACCACTTGCCCTCCCCGCCCACACCCCATGCCCTGCCCAACACCTCTCATGGCCAAGTGCCCCGCCCGCTGTCGCACCTGTGCCTTCCTGCCCGCCCGCTGTCGCACCTGTGCCTTCCTGCCCGCCCGCTGTCGCACCTGTGCCTTCCTGCCCGCNCCGCCCGCTGTCGCACCTGTGCCTTCCTGCCCGCCCGCTGTCGCACCTGTGCCTTCCTGCCCGCCCGCTGTCGCACCTGTGCCTTCCTGCCCGCCTGCTGTCGCACCTGTGCCTTCCTGCCCGCTCATCAATGTCGTGAAGTACTGCCCTGTGCTCCCTCACCACACAATGCAAGGCACTCTCCCTGGCTGCTGTGCACCCATGGCCTTTGCAGCTGCGCCCGTGGTGGGCTCCTGCTTCCAAGCAGTGGGGGCGTGTGCAAAATGTGCATTCCTTCCTCACGCAACACTCTGCCACCCCTCTCATGCGTGCCTCCGCAGCTCACCACCGTGCCGGGCACCTGCTTATTCGCGGCCGGGTTGTGCCCTCCTTCCTCACGCCACCTCCCCTCCTGCCCCTCCCGTGCTTGCCTCTGCAGCTCACCAATGTGGCGGGCTTCTGCATCAACGCTGTGGGGGTCTCCTTTGTGGGCCGCCTCGGCAGCCTGGCGCTTTCGGCGGCGGTGCTGGCCACCTCTGTGTTCAACGTCACTGGGTGAGCCGTTGGGCGGGGCTGTTGCGGGCGGGGGCGCACGGCTTGTGCCCAGAACCCACAGCATATTAGCATGTCAGCACCTTCCCTGCCTGTGCTCGACACGCCTGCAGCAGATCCTCGTTTCATTGGCACTCCAGCTCGTTTTACCCTGTGCAAGTTCAATGTGCTCTCCTCTATTGTACTGGTGTGGTGGGCGCCCCTGCTTGCCGGGCCCATTCCCTGGTCGCCTCATGTCCCCCCCTGCTCCTTTGCAGGTGGTCCGCCCTCATCTACTCTACTAGTGTTGTGGGGGACACCTTGGCGGGCCAGGCTGCAGTTCTCTTGCATGCTGGGATGCCTCGCCTCTCGTTTTGCCCTGTGCAGGCGGCCATCCCTGAACGGCCTTACCGGGGTTCACTCCGGTGGGCCAGGCTACATCCTTTTTGCTTGCTGAACTGCCGCGCTTCCCCTGCTGCTGCGCAGGTGGTCCGCCCTCATTGGCTTCACCGGTGTCGTGGACACCCTGGCAGGCCAGGCATCGGGTGCAGGCAACTACCGCATGGTTGGCACTGTGCTTCAAAGAGCTCTGGTGGTCAACCTGCTGTTTGGCTGCATCATTGCAGTGGGCTGGCTCAGGTAGGGCATACTTTAAGGCTACTGTCACGACAGTGTGTTCTGTTGCACAAATGGCAGGGCAAAGCAGTTCTTGTGGGGCAAGGTGGGGTGAGGGCTGCCTGGCTCGAGTGATGTCAGGGCAGGCACTGGCCACAGGCTGGGTTAGGTAGGCAGGGCAGGGGGTAGGGGAGGTAGCAGGGAGAGAGGCAGGCGGGGGACGGGGGGCGAGGGAGGGTGTGTGCATGCTTTGTAAAAAGTTTGATGGCCTATCTGCTCTTTGGCAGCATCATCGCAGTGGGCTGGCTCAGGTGGGGGCTAGTTGCTACCTGTACTACAGGAGGCAGCAGGGGGTGGGCGGGGAAGCAGAGGGGAGTGCTACAGTGACACATGAGCAAGCAGGAGGTTCTGCCGCCGCCGTTCTGCCGCCATGCTGGCCCACTGCTCGGTGCTGCGCACGCCTGCCAGCATCGTCGCCACAATCTCGCATCTCCTGTTGCCCTGCTGAGGCTCCCTAGGCGCTTGCCCCCCTCCTGGTCGCTTCACCTCACCGCCCCTGCCCGCCCCTCCATCACCTCACACGCGCAGTTTCACACAACTCTGTGGTGCAGAACCGAGAAGCTGTTCCCTGGCACTGTGCATGTCGGTCCATTCACCACTCCACCCGCGCCCGCCTGCTCAACCCCACGATGCAGATCTGAGAAGCTGTTCCTGGCGCTGGGGCAGGAGCCCAAGCTGTCCAAAGCGGCTGCCCAGTACATGGCACTGGTGGCCCCCACACTTCCCATGATGGGCATCACAGAAGCCTGCAAGCGCACACTGCTGGCGCAGGTGGGAGCAAAATGTACAAATTGAAAAAATACATCTGCACTCAACACAGCAGCTGCTCAGCTGTGCTGGGCACTTTTGTGGGCCTGGCGTTATGCTTTGGCTAAAGCCATGGCAGCATCACAGAAGCCTGCAAGCGCTTACTCCTGGTTGTGGTGGGAGCAGCAGCATTTGTGTGGCCCGGTTCTGCCCGGCCCACGATATAGCATCCCTGCAACGCCCTGCCCCGCCGGTCACCTTCAATCGTCCTTCAGCCGAGCGCAGCAGGCAGCGAATCGTATCCCTGTGCGCCTGCCGGACCTCCTTCTCCATGAACCCCTCCTCTGACTTCCTGCTCCCTTTTCCTCCCTTGATCCAACCCGCGCAGGGCATCGTGCGTCCTCCCACCATTGTGACGGTCATCGCCGCCATCCTGGCCCCCTTCTTCAACTGGTTTTTCATCATACACATGGAGCTGGAGCTGGCTGGCGCAGCACTGGCGGTGGACGCGCTGCAGCTGACCAGCATGGTGCTGCTGGGAGGCTACATGATCTATCGCAACATCAGGTGTGTATGAGTGAGCGTGTGTGGGTGGCTTTGCTTCGTCAGTGCGGGGGCCGCGGCTTTGAGCTGTGCCTGCTCGCCTCCCGAGCTTCCCGAGATGCAGCTGACCAGCGTAGGGCTGCTGTGGGGTGGCGCTTACCTGCCACCAGGCCAGGCAGCAGGAATATGAAGCTTTCGGCAGGCCATGGGTGCATAGCTCTCGTGTGGCCTGCTTGAGGTGGCACAAAGCTGCTTGCGGTGACACAATTGCAGCCATACAAGCACTGGCTTGCTCATCCTCCTCACTCTGTGCCTGCCCTTGCTGCAGCCTGAAGGGCACGGAGAGGAGCATCTGGTTTGGGTGGAGCTGGGAAATGTTCCAGGGGTGGGGGCACTACCTCTCCCTGGCGCTGCCCTCTGTCGTGATGATCTGCTGCAAGTGAGTGTTGAGGCCCAAGACTCAACGTTGTGGAGGGAAATATGTGATGCATTAAGTTCTGCTCCACATGAATCATGAGGCAAGAGGGCGCTGTGTGCAGAGAACGCAAAGTTGTGTCAGATTTGCGGCAAGTGAGTGGGGATATGGTGCCAGTGAGGCGTGACTTGCTGCGACGAGGCATGCTTCTGTTGCCGGCAAGTCAGGGTGCTAGCTTGATGCGGTGCAGAACAACATGTGTTGTCCTGACGTGCTGCAAGTGGCTTGCCCGACTGCTTGCTGTGTGGCTGTCTGATTGGTACGGTGGTACACTGGGTACGGACCGCCATTCTAACATGCTTACATACACTTTCTTGCCTGGCTTCTGTTCCACGCTTGTGCCTCAACCTACAGTCCTCGCCACACGCTCCCTCATCACTTTCCCCCGCAGGTGGTGGTCCTTTGAGGCTCTCATCATCATGGCGGGATGGATGCCCGATGCCCAGCACTCGGTGGCCACAATGGGCGTCCTCTCCATCGCCAACTCCTACTCGTGAGCACACTAGTGGGGGGAGGGGCGGTGGAGGTGGGGGGCTGCACCCAGAAGGTGTGCGAGCGGTAGCCGCTTGTATCCTTCCTATGGTCAACTCCTGCTCGTGAGTGGGGGTGCGGGGCGGGGGAGGTTGGGGCTGCAGTTGGCAGCCGCGTGTATCCGTCCTATCGCCAACTCCTGCTCGGCAGTGGGGGAGAGGCAGGTTGAGACCGTGGGCGGTGGCAAGGCTTGTGGCAGGAGGCAGGAGGCAGGCCGGGCCCACCCTCTCCTCTGAAAACTCCTGGTCATGAGGGGGTTCGGGCAGTGGATGCATTGTCCGGCAACCTGCTGACCACTTGTTACTCTGGTGGTGTGTTGATTGCAACTCCGGCTGGGGGCTGAAGAGCTAGCAAAGGGCTCTGAAGTACAGGCTTGTCCTCCCCGGAGACAGGGGCAGGCGCAGCAGGCAGCAGCGGGCAGCCGCCGGCAGCCGCTGGCTGGCCTTTCGTCCTCTCCCTTCCCTTAAATGCACAGACACACATGACCCACCCTCCCCGCTCGCTGCAGCTTCATGCTGGTGTTTGGTCTCTCCATGGCCGGTGCCACACGCATCTCAAACGCCCTGGGCGCCGGCGCTCCCCGCACCGCACGCCGCGCCACCTTCACCGCCCTGGGCCTGGCTCTCATCGTCCTCACATTCGTCATCTCCGGCATGTTTGCCCTGGGGGTGAGTGGGGCTAGCTGAGGCGCTGTGTTTTACCAAGCATGCTGCTCTGGGGCCTCACCCTCGCTGTGACTGCTCTTCATCTGTCTCCCCTCCGGCAGGGCAAGTGGGTGCGCCTGCTGACGGGTTTGAAGCCGGCCTTCCAGCCCCAGCCCTGAACGCCTCAACTTGACACCTGCCCCATCCATTTGCCCCTCAGGACAAGTGGGTGCCCATGCAGCCATGGCCGCCTAGCAGCCACTGTCTAATTTTGATTTCCTGCTCTCCCCTCCCGCAGGACAAGTGGGTGCGCCTGCTGACGGATGTTGAGCCGGTCATCCAGGCCAGCGTCAAGCTCATGCCCGTGTTTGCCGTGTGCCTGGTGGGCGACGGAATCAACATGGCGCTCAACGCGCTGCTGCGTGGCGCCGGCAAGCAGAAGGTGCGTGCAGGCGGGCAGGGACGCAGGCAGGCACCGTGCAGCGAGAGCTGACTGGTTGGTCCCAGTGGCACAGACTGTGCTGCTGCATGGCACCAGCAAGCACATGTGTTGAGAGCTGCGCGGTGGCGGCTGTCTGCTTGGTGTGGTGTGGCTCGTTCAAGCAGCTAAAGAGATGGACACTGGGCAGGCAGGCTGTCCACCGGCGCTTAAGAGTTGTGCAGAGGGCGTGCCAGGTGGGGTGCCTGCCTTGCAGCGGTCTCCAGTGCTGGAGGGTCTGGGCAGCATGTGCTAATCGCTTCTCCCACGCATCCAAACGCCCCTGTGCAGATGGGGGCACTCACCAACATTGTCAGGTAATGCGGGCGTGCAGGGGTAGGGTTTGGGCTCGGCCGGCGGGGGCGCAGGGCAGCAGGGACAGGCGGGCAGCGGTGGGTCACACTGCTGAATGCAAAGGGGCGGTGGGTGCAGGTTGAGGATTTGCAGTGCCGGCCCGCCGCATGGCTAGAGCATGTGCCAGCAGGGCAGCAAGTGCATGGGTGGGGTCGCCAAGTGCAGCAGCCGGGGCCTGCAAGCTGCAGGCTGTGTGCTGTGGCGTCTCGAACGCTTCCCCGGCCCCTTGTCAGGCTCGCCGGCAGCTTGATCGGTCTCAACCACACCTGACTTGCCGTCACACCCATCTGCCTCCCCAAATCCACCCCCACCCCAACCCTGCCTCCTTGCCTCCCCACCCACCCCTGCAGCTACTGGGCCGTGGCCATCCCCATTGCCCACCACCTGGCTTTCACCCAGGGCTGGGGCCTGCTGGGCCTGTGGACGGGCGCAGCGTGCGCCAACACCCTGCAGGCCGCCATTATGGTGCTGCTGGCCTCACTGTTCAACTACAAAAAGGAGTCTGCCAGGGCGGTGTCACGCTTCTCGATGGGCGAGCCACTGCTGGGCGGCGCAGAGGGACATCCCTGACGAAATCAATATCTGCGAAAAGTTCATATTCTCGTAGCGCACGTGCTCTTGAACTGCCAGTGCAGGGGCTGGGCGGCGCACGTGCTCTTGAACTGCCAGTGCAGGGGCTGGGGCAGGCGGAGCCCCGGGCTGCCTTTATTCAAGTTTGGTTTTCGCTCGCTTCAGCATACTTCTCACCTTTCTTCTTTATTGACTCGCCTGTACGTACTGTTTGGGGCTGCTCTGTATCTCAAGGCTGACTGATCTGCGAATCTTTGCATGCCTGCTACGGGGTGCGCAGCACTGCTTGTAAACAGCTGTGCGTACAAGCGCTGGAAGAAGGGAGGTTCGACAGGACGGTCTGTGGAATGTGGGGAAGGTGCCGAGATTGAGGGGCAGGATATCCTGGATATCTTGGATATCCTGGATATCCTGGATATCCTGCCCCTCAAGGGTGGCGGGACAGCAGCGGCCGGCAGCGGTACAGAAGGCGGAGAGGTGGCGCCGTGCAGCTGTCATCAACATGCGCGCTTCTCGAACGCGATAGGTGCTAGGTATGCGTGCTGCCCCGCAAACGCGCGAACACAACCCTCGACTGGCAAACCTTGAGCTCGCTCCCTCCTGCTGGCCTCGGCTCTACAACCCACCGGCATGGAGAGTGCAGGTAAGCGGTGTTGCATGCGCCACGGCGGGCCGGCTACCGCTGAGCAGCGGCGGGGAACATCAGAACAGGCGGTCCCCGCCTGTTTTGATGTGTGCGCAGGGCGCAGGCGGAGCAGTGCACGTTTCAAGCTGCAGTTGTCTTCCGTGCTTTTCCCACCAACACCCTGCAGGCATGCTGGTATTGACAGATGACCTGTTAGAGGAGGTGCTGCTCAAGCTTCCCTGCAAAGAGAGGTCAGTGCTGGCATCAAGTGCCGGCAAGGCTTGTACGTGTGGCAGTGCTTGGCACAACTTGTGTGGCAGTGCTTGGCACCGCTTGAAGCGCGCCTGCCCTTGCCCAGTCTTGGGCACCTTCAAAAGAAGTTCATTGCTGCAATCGCGCAGGGCTCGGTGCGCGGTAGTGTGCCGGCGGCTGGCGCAGCTGACCAGCAGCAGCCAACGGCTGTGGCGGGAGCTGGAAATAATCGACTTGAAGGAGGACATTAATGCTGGCCCGCTGGCCCACCTTGTGCCCTTCCTGGCCAGCCACCCGCGCGGCGTGCAGCGGCTGTCGCTCAAGTGGGGGTGGGGAGACACAGAACCATCAGAAGCTCTGGGTCCAACCATGGCAACTCTGGCGGGTGTTGCCGCACTGGCAGGCGGCACGCTGCGCTGCCTGGAGGTCGAGCTGATTGACGAGCAAACAAACATCCAATTTGGTTGGCTGGGCGTGTGGCAATGGGCTGTAATGCTGCGCCAGCTGCGCTGGCTGCGCCTGGTGTGGGATGGGCACGAGCTGACACGCCACCTGGGCACGCTGACGCAGCTCAAGGTGAGGCGCGGGGCTGGTGCCTGTCACCGACTTTGCCTGCCCACCTGCCTGCCTGGCCCTCCACCCGCCCGATGGCCTGCCCACCTGCCTGCTTACCCACCCGTCTGCCTGCTTGTCTGCCCATCTACTCAATCACTGATCGAAGCCTCTCCGACCGAGCCCCTCTGTGTGTGTATGTGTGTGTGTGTTTCAGGGACTGGACCTCTGTACAAACGACCACACATTCAATGGCAATGGCGGCCCTACGTTGGATCTGGCGCCTGGCTGCTTTCCCCCGAACTTGGAGCACCTGTGGCTGAGGCGCGCACGACTGGAGTGCTGGCCAACCGAGCTGGCCGCTGCGGCCGGCAGCCTCCGACAGCTAGACATGCACTCTGTCATTTTCGAGGCTGGGGATCCTTCTGAGACAGCAAACCTGGGGCAGCTCACGCAGCTGACGCGCCTGGCCTTGGAGGCGTGGCCGCTGGGGCCTGGGCTGATGAGCCAGCTGGCAGCCCTGCCCTCCCTCCAAGCTCTGAGCCTGCGCTGGGCCGAGTTTGCTTGGCCGCCGGCAGGGCACTGGCCTCAGCAGCAGCTGGGCTCACTTCACAGCCTCACAGAGCTCGATTTGGGTGATCTGTCGCTGCGGCAGCTGCCCCCTGGGCTGTCCCTCATGCCCGCCCTGCGTGTCCTCAACCTGGCAGCCAACGAGCTTCAGGCGCCAGCTGGCGGCAGCGACAGCTGTCAGTGGCTGACGCGGCTCACGGCACTGAATGCCGACCTTTCTTTCGTGTTCGACCTGCTTCCCCTCCTGCCCAGTGCGGCCCAGCTGGCCAGCCTGGGCCTTTTATATGACTGTGACTATTCAACCATTGAAGTTGTACAGCTGAGCGCCGTGCTCATGCTTGCGCCCGCTCTGGAAGATCTTTTCTTGTCTGTGAGCTACGAGCAGTTCCATCCTGATGTTGCCCTTGCTCTGAAAGCGACATGGCCGGCGATGCTGCGGACTGCCATGCTTGCACGCCCCGACGTCAAGGTGCATGCCAACACAGAACACTTTCCTCCCTCCACATTTGGCACGGATCAGCTGAGCTGGCATGCGCTTTCCCAGGCTGACCTGTCTGCCTAGCTCCCACGTCCCACCACTTCCTCCCTTGCCCTGCCCTGTTTGCTTAGCCCTGCCACGGTGCCGATGTTGGGTGTTGTAATGTGTGTGCTTGAAAGCGGCAGTGTGACTGAACGCTTGCCATGCCAGATGGCACTGGTCAGCATGGGTTGTGGCAATATCACGCTAGCTGTTGCGGTCGCACACATTGGGTTGTGGCGCAGAGGAGGCTGTGAGGGGCGGTGGCCCACGTGGCGGCGGAAGCAGGTGTGGGCATGTGACCAAAGTGAACTGCTTGTCATACTTTCATGCCAAATTGCATTATACTGGTGTTTTCGACATTCACATATCGAGCATTTGGCTGGGCACAGCACCCTGGCGAGAGGAAGTTGGCAGCAGGTGGCGGCGGGGCGGCAGCAGCAAAGCAGCAACATTTGTTAAAGCGCTCTCCTGGTCACTTGCCACTTGCTCGCACCCTCCTCTGACTTCGACTGCGTTAACGCCAGCGGCCCGCCGGCGCCTTGTAGCTGACTTCCCGCGACGGGGCTCCTTGTTCCGCTGCCAGCTCTCCACTCTGCAACCCGCCACACCATGGAAGCGATAGGTGATCTAGAAGCAAAGTTCTGCCGCAGGCGGCGCGCTTGCGCGGCAGAGCGGTGGAGGCGGGAAGGGCGGGGCAACAAGAGAGGCGGCCTTCGGGCGGCACGTGCATCCCCACCATTGCTGCCGCATCCTTCCATTCAATCGCTGCAGGCCTGCTGTCGCTGACAGATGATGTGCTGGAAGCTGTGCTGCTCAAGCTTCCCTGCAAAGACAGGTGAGCGCTCGAGTCGGTGTGCTGGCGTCACTCCCCCGCCGTTCATTTGCTGGGCGGTGCCAGCACACCTGCCTGCTCCCCCACGCGTGGCCCTTGCTACAGAGCCTTATAAGTTGTTCCACGCTTGCGTGCAGGGCTCGGTGCGCGCTGGTGTGCCGGCGGATGGCGCACCTGACCTCCAACAGCCAGCGGCTGTGGCGGGAGCTTGAGGTCGAAGGTTGTGTGGAGGACCCCCGGGCGGGCCCCCTGGCCCACCTTGTGCCCTTCCTGGCCAGCCACCCGCGCGGCGTGCAGCGGCTGAGCCTCAAATGGGGGTGGGGCGACGCACAAGTAGTGGGTGCTTTGGAATCAACCATGGCGGCTCTGGCGGGTGCTACCGCACTGGCGGGCGGCACGCTGCGCTGCCTGGAGGTGGAGATGATTGACGATCAATCAAACAGCGTATTCCCAGCCGTCGGCGTGTTTCAGTGGGCCGCTGCGCTGCGCCAGCTGTGCGGGCTGCGCCTGGTGTGGGATGGGCACGTGCTGTCGCGTCACCTGGGCACGCTAAGCCAACTCAAGGTGCGGGGGTGGGCCGATTGTCTCCCTCCCTCCCTCTGTTGCTGCTTGCCTGCCTGCCTGCCTGCCTGCCTGCCTCCCGGACTCTCTGCCTGTGCCCGTTTTTGGCGCTCCCCGCCATGCAACAGGCCTGCCTGCCTGCCTGCCCGACTCGTCACCCTTGTCAACTGAGTCAGCGTGCCTGTTCACCTGTTTACAGGGGCTGCATGTGACGACCAACAACTATGCGTTTGAAGACATCGGCGTGATGGTGGTTCTAGACCCCGGCTGCCTCCCACCCAACCTGGAGCACCTATGGCTCTGGCGGGCCAACATCAAGTGCTGGCCGGATGCCTTGTTTAATGCTGCACGCAGCCTGCGGCAGCTGAACCTGCGAGACGTCCGGTTTCATGAGCCGCAGGATCTCCCTTATCCCGAGGGCCTGGGCCATCTGACATGGCTGACTCGCCTGATTTTGCATGCCTGGCCCCTGCCGCTGCCCCTGCTGCAGCAGCTGCCCGTGCTGTCTGCCCTCCAGGAGCTCAGCTTGGAGGGGGCAGGGTTTGGTGGGGCGGTGGACAGAGCTGAACTTATGTGGCCTGTCGCTGAAGCACCTGCCCCATGGGCTGTCCCTGCTCCCAGAGCTGCGTTTGCTTCTCATTTCGAATAATGAGATTGAGGTGTCGGCTGCCGGCGACACCTGTCACTGGCTGAGCCGCCTCACGGCTCTGAGCTGCGACTTACAGTTCGCTTTCCAGCTCCTGCCTCTCTTGCCCAGTGCTGCCCAGCTGGCCAGCCTGGGGCTCCAGTTTGATCGTGAATATTCAATGGTGCACATTGTGGAGCTCAGTGCTGTGATCATGCTCCTGCCTGCACTCGTGGCACTCTTCCCATCTGTTTCTGTCGACCGCTTCCCAGATGCACGCTGGTCTCAGCTGCTCACCCTGTGGCCACAGATGCTGCGCACTGCCCTGCTGGCACGCCCCAATGTTACTGTGCATAGCGACACCTCAAACTTCCCCTGCACTTTTGGTGAGGATGAGCCCAGCTGGCAGTCCCTCTCTCAGGCTGACCTGGCGGTGTAGTGCCCGCTTGCCTCCCCTCTACGGCCTGTATCTGTATGTAGGCCGGTGTCCTGATCCTCGTCCCAGCGTTTTTACTAGGTCCATGGAACTGACTGGCCTGTACGCACGCAGGCACTTTTGTAAGCACGCACGACCCAGCATGCACGCGGGGGAGGGCACGGCAATGCAGGCAGTGCAACCAGGCAGGGGCGTGCGGGTGGTGGGAGGCATCTGGAGGGACAGGAGGCAGTTTCCACGAGTGCATAGGGGTTTAATAAATTAAAGGGAGCGGTTTGAACGTGGATGGGTGAGCCACACAGCATACATGTAGCGAGCGGGGTGGTGGCCGCATGCATGCGTCTTGAGAAAGCTGCGCTCAATGTGCCCTGCAATGGTGGCCTTTCGCGGCCGGCCGGACCCGGCGCCGGGTCCGCCTAATTGTCCACATACGGGACTGCTACATATGCAACATATCCAACTCCACGATCACCTGTCTTATACTATATATACTATATATACTACATATACTACTATATACTGTATATACTATATATATGATGCTGGCGTGCTGCTGGCACCAGTAATGCCGCTGTGAGGCTAGTCCCTCCGCAGCGCTGCCGCCAGCGGTGTCAATGTTGCCAGCGGATCCGGCAGCGTGGCTGGAAGGGTTATTATTATTGGCTACAGTGTACCCGCACAGAGCTGGCCGGTGCTGCAATTGCTACCGACCTAAAACCTTAGTTGCGCCCCCGATGACGTGGAGGGATTGTGACAGCTTGGATATCAGCGAAGCCTCCCGGCTTGGCGTGGTTGCTTCCGACAGTTCCGTGGTAGCGGTCCAGCTTGCTCGCGCTGGCAATGGCGCTCCAGGCAACGATGCAGCTCAGCAGAGCCGGCGTGCAGGCCTGCCGACCTGCGGCGACCAGGTATAAGACTGAAGCGTGCCCCGAGCAGCGATTGGCAACCATCGCCGCTGCACCGGCAGCCCTGCCACCGCCGCCGCTGCCGCCGCCACCGCCTGCCGCCACTGCCCACCGCCGCATGTTTCTTGTTCCTCCTCTGCCCCTGCCTCACAGGCCACGCTGCCAGGCCGCCCCTCAACCCGAGAGGCAGCAGCAGCAGCAGCATGCAGTGACTGTGCAGCAGCAGGCTGGCCACGCCGTGGGCCCCTCCCGCCGGCAGCTGCTGGCCGGCGCCGCAGCGGCAGCTGCCACGCTGTCGGCAGGCGTGCTGCCCCGCCCAGCGCTGGCAGCAGGTCAAACCCCAAGCGTGATTGATGGCCAGGGACAGACATTCCTGCTCCCCACCAGCGCCGCTACTGAGAGCTTCACATCGGCGCAGCGGCAGGTGCGCGGGCTGGGGTGCCAGTGCCCGTGCTTTTGCGGGCCCTCCGCTGACGGGTGCTCTACAGACACTGCATGCGCACTCTGACAGACACAGGACATCACGGCTTGTCTTCTAACTTACTTCGACATGTCTGGTTGCATCCTTTGCTGCACCCCACGACCCTCTTGCTGAGAGACGCCTGCCACGGAGCGTCTGCTCCACCTGCCGGCCACCGTTTGCTTTCCCCAACCTGCCGCCCGCTCACTTGCCCCGTTTTCTTCCCTGCTGCCCCCACGCCTGCCCTCCTCTTCTAAGCAGATTTTGGAGTACAACCTGCGCACGCAGCGGCAGAACAACTCGCCCCCCGACTTCCCCTCTTTCGTGCGCGAGGGATACAACATGACGGGTGGGTGCGGCACGATGGGGCGGCGGGGTGGTGGTCTCCTTGTGGATGGCGGAGGGGTCAGGGTTAGGGTGTAGGTCGTGGGCATTGTGCGGGAGGGCAACAGGGAGGGAGGTATGGCTGGTTCGTTGGGTGCGTGTGGTGCGGTGTGGCTGGTTGGGTGGGTGCGGCCCGCGACACGAGGGCAGGGGGATGGCGGGTCTTGGGCATGGGCGGAGGGGCGTTGCACAGCATGCGTCCCACTCACGTCTACTGACACACCACCCACTGATCCACACCCACCCCTTCCTGCAGTGCTGGGTGATGGTTACGTCATGGACTCTGACGGCCTCATCTACAAGGACTTTGCGGTGGGGCAGGGGGAGAACCCCGTGGACGGGCAGGTGGGTGGGCAGGGGGTGGGCAGGTTATCATATCGGGCAGTGGTGGCGTCTCCTGGGTTGGGCAAGAGGGAGAAGGAAGGGAGCAGTGGGGCAGGGGGGAGCGCCCTGTGGAAGGGCAGGCAGGGGTGCACTGGTGTTGACATGTTGGGGCGGGGAGTGAAGGGTGGGCCTAGAGGGGCAGGCCGGCCCAGGGCGGTGCCGTGTGCCCTGCCTGCACCATGTCTCGCACGTCTGCACCGCCCGCGGCCGCTCTCTGGTAGGTACAGGGTTCATACCCCTTCGGTGCTCAGCAGGAGGGAGGCCCTGGATAGGGAGGCCCTGGATGCATAGCTGCGTCTGCACAGCCCGACCTGTGTAGCGCTGCCACGACACCTCGACCAGCCCCTCTGCTTCTACGCCCACCGCCTGCCACCCCCTCCTGTGTGTGTGTGCAGCAATGCGTGTTTGACTACACCGCCTACAACGAGGCTGCCGCCACCATTGACTCGTCCTACCGCAAGGGGCAGCCGGCGCTGACGCAGCTGGGCAGCAAGGGGCTCATACCGGGTGGGGCGGGCGGGCGGGGACAACAGCACAACACAACAACAGCAACAGGGCAGCTGGGTGGGAGGGTCTGGCAAGGGAGCGCAGGCGATGGGGAGTTCAAGGTTGTGTATGGGGAGTGTTGGGTGAGCGTGCGCAGACGCAGCTGTGCCCACTGGCCCATGCGACCCAATTATGGGTAGAAGCAGGAGGACTGAGGGGCGGTGGGGTTTCATGACGGTGCGCAGGGCCTCATACCGGGTGGGGCGGGTGGGCGGGCGGGCGGGGACAACTCTATCGCACAGCACACACATTTGGGGACAGTTTGCAGATGTGTTGTGCGGGGCTGGGAGGTGTTGGGTCGCGCGGCGCAGACGCAAGATTCGCATCCAGGGCCTCCCCTGTGCTAGGCCAGGGCGCGTGTGGTGGTGGTGGCATTGTCTGGTGGAGCCGGTGCCAGTGAGTGACCCTCGACGCCGCCAACCACACCGGCACGTCTTTGCCGCTTCTATGTGCGTGTGTTCCCGGCTTGTGCGCTTGCCTCCCATCAAGAGCACAAGGCGTGCACCCACCCCCCAACATCACTCTCACATGTCTTCTCCTGTGTCCCAGGCGCTTGCGCTTGCCTGCCATGAATAGCACGCAGCTCACGCCAACTCATGACCCGACCTCTCTGTCCCCTTCTCTCCCCGCCTCCCCCCTCCCTCCCCCCATCCCCAGGCTTTGAGCAACTCATGACCCGACTTCCCATCCCTTTTCTTCCCCCTCCACCCTCCTCCCCCCTCCCCAGGCTTTGAGCTGGGCATCAAGAGCATGAAGCCCGGCGGCAAGCGGCGCATCGTGGTGCCACCCGAGCTGGGCCCCCCCGTGGGCCCCGCCACCTTCTTCTCCGCCAAGCAGTACGAAGTGTTTGATGTGGAGCTGCGGGCGGTCAAGACGTGCAGGCAAGCGTGCACACACACATGGGGGGTTGTGTTTGAAGGGCTGGTGGTG
>JTEE01000344.1:0-17024 GCA_002896455.3 Chlorella sp. ArM0029B | reverse complement strand
GGCAGCGATTGCAGCGGCTGGCGGCATCCCACCGCTGGTTCAGCTGCTGGGCAGCAGCAGCAGCGGCTGCCAGCAGCAAGCAGCCCGGGCGCTGGCCAACCTGGCTGCCAGCCATGCCCCCAACCAGGCAGCGATTGCAGCGGCTGGCGGCATCCCACCGCTGGTTCAGCTGCTGGGCAGCAGCAGCAGCGGCTGCCAGGAGGGAGCAGCCCGAGCGCTGGCCAACCTGGCTGCCAGCCATGACTCCAACCAGGCAGCGATTGCAGGGGCTGGCGGCATCCCACCGCTGGTTCAGCTGCTGGGCAGCAGCAGCAGCGACTGCCAGGAGCACGCTGCCTCTGCGCTGGGCGACCTGGCATGCAGCCATGCCCCCAACCAGGCAGCGATTGCTGCTGCCGGCGCCCTTCCCGCCCTGCGGCATTTGCAATCCAGCAGCGTAAACGCGGTGGTGGAAGCTGCAGCTGCCTTGCTGCACCTCCTGGAGGATCACTTGGATCCTTCTGCGCTGCCTTCACGGCCCCAACACAGTAGCAGGTGGGCCAAAGGTTGACGCACTCTGACATTCCCAGCTTTGAGTGCCTTTTATTTGCCTGCCATGCCCAAGGTGTCACGAGAGGGCTGCATTAACCTTGGCCGATCCTATGCACCCCGGCTCAATCATTGCACAACCTCGCCCTTTCCACACCTCCAGGAGCCTGCTACAGGCGGCTGCAGCACCCGCCCCATCCGACTCGGCGCCAGCTGCGCCGGCGCTGCCAGCAGTCCAGGACAGCGAGTGCGTTGTGTGCCGTGATGACTTCCCCCGCTCCGAGCTGCTGATCCTGGCGCCATGTGGCCACCGGGCGGCCTGCCGGGCCTGCACCGACTTGCTGGTGGCTGGAACGGGCCTGTGCCCCATCTGCCGGGAGCAGGTGAGTGACCGCTGGGGTGTGGTAGTAGCAGCTGTGGCCCGGGGGAGGCCTGGTTGTGTTGGGAAGAACATCACAGGTCGCAGCCCAAACTTCCTTCAATCAACACGGCTTTGGCACGGCAGCTCAGTCTCCAGTGTGATGCGACTGCCTCCTCTCTGATGCTGCAACTGTTGTGTTGCTTCCCCGCCCCCCGCAGATTTTGGCCGTTGTCTCCCGGGTGTACGAATGAGACGGCCCGAAGCAGCACCGTCGATAGCAATGGCGACGGCAGCTTCGGCGATTGATGTGCAAGAGCCGCCTGCTTGCAGCCATCTGGTGGGCCAGCAGTTGTGCATGCCACTGCACAGTGTGCAACGGGCGGAGGAGGGGCAGGCTGGCCAGCTGAGTGGTTAGGTGCATGATGCTGGCAGGCCAGCTGATCAGTGTCCCTTGTGTGTGTGTTCTTCTTTCTTTATGTACAGCCCGGCTGCGGCTGCTCAGCCAGGTCTAGCTGCTGCCACCAGGCAGGGCAGCAGAGCAGGCAAGGCAGCACAGCGTGGCGCCTCGCGGACATCCCTTCTTGTTGCCTGCGAGGCCTGCCGCCCACTTGTCTTGTCTCGATACAACTATCCGTGTAATATCTTCATCTCAATACGTTGCAATCCAGTTCGCAGCCCATCCAGCAACACATTGCACAGGTGGCATCATGCCACATCAGCAGCACCCCATCCGCCAGGCAGATACCGTCCGACAGGGAAGCAAGGGGGCAGCTGGGGCGCTAGCACAGGCTGCAGGCATACATACCGTAGGTGCATGGGAACCCATCGATATACAACTCATGCGTGGGGGGCTTGAGGGGGAGAGCATGGGTTGAGGGGCTGAGGCAAGGACCGGTCGGTGAGGGAGGCGTGGGGCGAGGCGGGGAGGGGAAGGGAGACTGGGATCGAAGGCAGTGCGGCGGGGCAGTGCACAGTTTGGGAGAGTGCAAGGTGCAGCACGGGGTGGGCGGTTGATGAGACATGCCTTTGCAGCAGGTGCTTGCTGATAAGCTCTTGGCTGGCCTCTGGCTGCCTGCTGCTGCTGAACGTTCATTGCCAGGCCAGCAGCGCACTTTGATTCGGCAGGCGCCAGCGTGTTCTGCTTGCTGCCAACTCAGTGCAGCACAATGAGGGGCTGCAGAGCACGGTGGAAAGCCAAAAGTGGCAGGCGGGAAGAAGGTGAAAGGAGGTGAAAGGAGGTGACAGGAAGCGGGAAGGGGGAAGGGAGCAACAGCAACAAATATCGCTCCCCAAGCACATCCACCTCCGACCTGGGCCGTCCCAGACACCCGAGGACCCAAACACAAGACAGAGTACCCACAGATCCACAGCATGGCAAGCACCTGCTTGCAGTGTGTGGTGCAGTACTTGGTGACTGAGCCGAGGAAGAACTCTGCAATGGCGCCGCGCTGGTGCTTGGCCATGACCACCGCCGCCGCATTCAGCGCCTCGGCCCGCTTGCACACCGCCTCTCCGATGCTGTCGTTGTCTGCGGGAGGCACACACACACACACACGGGAGTGGTTACGGCAAGCCAGAGGTGGGCGGGCAGAGCAGGCGGATGTACATGATGGGAAGTCAGGGATGAATAGGCAGAATGAGAGAGGCATTGCAGCATTGAGCGGGCAGGCGGGCGGTTCCAAACGGGCGGGCGGCAGGGTGGGGTGCAATTGCCGCATGCAGGAGAGCAGGTTGCTGCAGCCAGCACACCACGCCCTGATCAAGCACGCCCCGACATAGCATGCATGGCATGCAACAGTGTTAGAGAGCCATCATGCAGTTTCGACTGTGCATGCGCAGCATGCCGGCCGGCCTTCCGTGTGAGTCCACCTGCGCCGCCACCTTGGCGGGCGAAGGGCAGTCACCCACCTGAGCATGAACTGCCCCGTCCCAGTAGGGATGCATGGCTGTGCTGTAGTGCTTGAGATGCAATCCATTGTACTGCAACTGCTGTGCTGCAACTCACCGGTGAGGAAGTGCACAATCTCTACTTTGTAGGCGATGTTGCGGGAGGCCAGCTTGGTGACAAAGCGCCGCTTCATAAACTCCTTGGCCTCAGCAATCTGAGATCGAGACGGGCGGGGCAGGTGAATGGGAGGTGAGGGTGGCAGGGGATTAGAAGGGTTGTGTGCTGAGGGGAGGCTGGAGAGGCGCGGGCTTCATAAACCCCCTTGCCTCGGTAATCTGGAGGGCGGGACAGGTGAATGGGAGGTGAGGTTGGCAGGGGATTCGCAAGTGTGTGTGCTGAGGAGGTGGAAAAGCGCAGCTTCGGACTCGCCTCGGCCTTGACAATTACGAGGGCAGGACAGATGAGCAGCGAGGGCAGCGTGCCAAGTGAGGGTGGCATGGCATTCAGGAATGTTTACTGGTGAAGAAGCGCCGGCTTCATTACAGCCTTGGCCTCGACAAATTGAAGTTGAGGAAGGCACGTGGAGTAAGAAGATGAGAGTGCAAGGGTGCTCTTGAAAGAGCGAGAGGTGGGGGGCGGGGAATGCAGGTGCGCCGGCAGGCTCGTTCCCAGGAGCGTCCGGCCTGCTACAGCGCCTGCTCTTTGCTGCGAAGCAGCCTTTGCTGCGAAGCAGCCACAAAGTGAATCGCCGCCGCACATGCGGCATGCCAGCCTCCTGCCCCCCGTCCCGCTCAGCTCACGAGCCAGGACATGGGCCTACTGTAACTGCACACAAACTACATCACACTGCACGCTGCCCCACCCACCGTCACTCACGGCGCATCACGACATCACAGCGCATGCTGTCCTGCCCCCCAGCCAGCAGTGCCCCTCCATCCCCGCTCAGGTGCTTCGTGCCTGTCGCTGGGCACTGTGCCACTGCTATGCACTGCACACAACTGCACCGCACCGCAGCCTCTGCTCACGTGCTTAAGGTCTGTGGCTGGGCACTGTACCACTGCCACTGCTCATGACAACACCATACAGCGCACTGCCCTGGCCCCCCAGGCAGCAGCACCCTTCAGCCCCCGCTCAGGTGCTTCGCGCCTGTCGCTGGGCACTGTGCCACTGCCATGCGCTGCACAAAACTGCACGCACCGCAGCCCCGCTCACGTGCTTCAGGCCTGTGGCCGGGTCTGGGTCCACCGTCGCTCACTGTGCACAACTACATCACAACACACACTGCAGTTCCCCCACCGCCCAAACACGTGCCTCAGGGTGGTGGCTGGGCACTGTGCCACCGCCACTGCTCATGACAACACCACACACCGCACGCTGTCCTGCCTCCTCCAGGCTGCAGCAGGCCCCCACCCCCCGCTCAAGTGCTTCGGGTCTGTGGCTGGAAATTGTACCACTGCCACTGCTCATGACAACACCACACAGCGCACTGCCCTGCCCCCTCCAGGAAGCAGCAGCCCTCCATCCCCCGCTCACGTGCTTCAGGTCTGTGGCTGGGTCTGGGTCCACGGTGACGATGCTGTCCATGGCGCCAATGCCGCCAATCACCTGCAGCCCCGTGCCATGAGTGCCAGGGGTAGAGTTTACACTAGTGAGTGGCCAGCGTGTGCTACACGGTAGCGCCGCCATGCAGCCATAGCAGCCTGCATGCAGCACAGCCGGGTTGGGCTGGCTCCCTGCCCCATTGCCCCCTTCCCGTGGGAATGGGGCCCGCACTTGCACTCCGAACAGTGCAACCCATTTGCTTTTGCCTCAGCGCGCGCCCAGCGACTGGCCCACCGCCCGATGCAGCCCAGCGCACCTCGGGCATGGGCACAGGGATGATGTGAAGGAGGTGCACCTGCACAGAGGGGGGGGGTAATGTACAGAGGGAGGTAATGATGAGGACTGCTGGTAGTGTGGGGTGCTGTGAGCCACGGTGGCATGGGCGGGCATGCAGCGGGGGCGGCACATCGGGCAACCCAGGGGTAGGACACCATGCTGGAGGCCAGAGCATGGAGGGCGGTGCACTCAGGTGGAGGCCGTGACTTGTGGGGGCCACAACGCAAACGCACGCCGCGGGCAGCTGCCCGCTTTCGCGCATACAATCAAAGGCAACTCGCGCGCGGCGGATGCGCGGCCGAAAGCACCTCGTCCCCCTCCTTGAACACGTTTGAAATGGTCCACTCCAGCACCTCCTCGCTGACCTGCAGGCGCGAGAGCGGCTCGGCAAAGAGCAGTGAGGGCGGATACCGTGCACCCCGCCGCTGTCGGTGCACCCGCCGCTGCGGGCCCAGCGCTGCACGGTTGCTGCTTCCCGCTGGCACAGCTGGTGAAGCCCCTGGGTTTCCCTGCATGCCCGTTTCAGCGCTTGGGTGCCCGCCGCGCCGGCTAGTCGCAAGTATCGGCCCCAGGCTGCACCGGCAGAGCCTCCGCCGCATGTTGCGCAAGTAACCGCTGATCCAAACCTCAGGCAGAGCTCACATCAGAGTTGTCGACTGCAAGCAGCAGGACGCGAGGAGACATGGTTGCGTTCGAGAGTTGGGGGGGCTAGCTTGTTGCTTGCAAAGGTGTGATCGTTGCGGTGTGTGTCACTGCCCGGTGTCGGGCTTTCCCTTGAGGTTTGCCAGAGTCGCATGAGGCGTGGCGCGCATGGCGCGACAGGTTGGCAGATGGTGTTTGGCACGGCACACTGGAGCATGCACACTGCAGCTCGTGACCGCCACATACGCGTTAGACAGCAGGCCATCCCACACACATATAGGCTGCCAGTGCCCCGCCTTTCACCACGCCACAGTGCCTGCC
The DNA here is from genome assembly GCA_002896455.3 of Chlorella sp. ArM0029B. Taxonomy (NCBI): domain Eukaryota; kingdom Viridiplantae; phylum Chlorophyta; class Trebouxiophyceae; order Chlorellales; family Chlorellaceae; genus Chlorella; species Chlorella sp. ArM0029B. Next base: position 11,406 of record JTEE01000344.1, on the reverse strand, counting down.
CAGCCTGTGGCGCGCCGAGACACTATCTCGGATTAGCTGGAGGGCGTTACTGGCCGCCCACCGCCGGCAGCCACTGGGCAAAGCCACTCTCCCCTCACCCACTCCCACAAACACACGCATGACGGCCACTGCACCAGTGGCCGCTTGGGCGGCGCGCACGGCGGGCCTGGCGTCCACCTCGGGACGGCATGCAGCGCCATTCACACCCCTGCAGCCAACCACAAGCCGCCGCCCCAGCGGCAGCGGCAGCGGCAGCGCAGCAGTGGGAGGCCTGCTGCCGCGCGCGCAGGCTTTCGGCACTGACGGCCGGCCAAGCCCCTCCATGAGCACGCGCCCCTACGTCAACCGGGCGCCGGGGGGCGTGCCGCTGCAGCAGGGCTGGGCGGCAGCGGCGGCGCCTTTGGGCCAGCAGCAGCAGCCGCGCGCCTACACGCCGTCGCCGCAGCAGCCCGGCGAGCAGCAGCCGCCGCAGCACCAGCAGCAGCAGCTGGAGCAGATTGCGGTGGCGGCGGCGCAGCAGCAGGCTGCAGATGCAGCCCCCGAACCTCAGAACCTGGATGGTGCTGAGATGAGGAGGAGGCAGAAGATCAGTGCTGCCAACAAAGGGCGCGTGCCGTGGAACAAGGGGCGGAAGCACCCACCAGAGGTGTGGGGCAACGCCTGCTGCTCGCTTCTGCCGCTGGATTCTGTTGCTTTCTGGGCCTGGCTGCTGCTGTTGGGTGCTGCAACCTGTGTGCTGCAGCATGCCAAAAGCCAGCAGGGGCGCCAATGATTGCGCTTGCACGCCCGGGTTCTTGTGCCTGCTCAGCCAGCTCAGCTGCGCGCCTCTTCTCTTGAATCCTGCCGCCCTGAGTCCTGATAGCCTGCCTCCCTCCTCTGTGTCACAACCTCCCATCTTCCGCCTCTCATTTCTGTATGGATTGCCTGCCTGCCTGCCCGCAGGTCATTGCCCGCATCCGTGCCGCCACCCAGCTGGCAATGCAGCGGCCTGATGTGAAGGAGCGGCTGGCCAAGGCAAATGAGAAGCGGGAGCCGCACACAAATGAGGCCAAGGTGCGGTTGCTTGGTTTGGGCACGCAAGGGCGGGCGGGTGGTGGTTCTGGGGTGGCAGGTGGTGGGTGGGGTGAAAATGTATGACTGCACTTCTTTGTGGCCTGTCGAGGCTGGAGGTGCATGTGATAAGCATGAAAGGCTGGCGTGAAAGGCTGGCTTTGAAGCGTGAAAGAAAGGCCCCGTTGACGGCATGACCCTTTGCATCCATGCCCAGATGGTGACCCCTTCCTTGACGTTAGTTATCAGTGAGAAACTAATGTCCACGTCGACGTCTTTCACGGGCAGCGCTCCCCTGTACCACTCGTCTGCATCTCAACTACCATTTCTGCCTGTGACGAAACATGCCAGCTAGGCGCAGTGCCGCGGCTGTGCTTGCTGGCGTCTGCTCCGCAGTCACGAACCTACCAGCGACCGCCGCTGATCCGGCCCCCGCCCTGCGGTGGCACCAGGCAAGCATGCGCCCCCTCCTTTCGGGGAGGCGGCCTTCTGCCTCGGAATCACGCCACCCATAAGCAGGGATGCCCCTACCGCTGCGTCCGATGCCACTGGTCTGGCGGGTGTCAGGGGCTGGAGCGACCCTTCAATCTCTGGCACCTGTCATGATGGGTGGTGCTGGGACTGCGCCGGGGGCGTGGGGGCCGCCATGGATCGGCAATTGCGCATGTGGCACGTGGCAACCCGCAGTCCGAGGCCTCTTTACTTGCACCTCCTGCATCACTCCCTGCATCTCAGCACCCTGCATTTCTGGCACCAGCATCCCCCTCCAATGCCATGCCGGCTCACACCAGGCGTGCCTAGCTCTGAATTCGTTGTCGCGCTCTTATTGGCATGCATCCTAGCTGCCAATCCTGCACAAAGCGATGTGCATGCAGCTGTCTTGCGCCCTACTGCGTCGGACCAAACGCTTGGTTGCCACCTGCAAAGGAAGCGTTGGTGAAGAGGAGCACGCCCACGCTGCGCAGGGCAGTTCCACCCTCCACTCACAGCCCATCCATCTCCCATCCCTTTGCCCCCGCCGGCAGGCCAAGATCCGGGGGGGAGCTGTTCTTGTATGGGTTCCACACTCCTCTAACAACACAACCCATCCATCTCCCGCCCTGTGCCCCTGCCCGCAGGCCAAGATCCGTGTGAAGCTTTTGGAGCGGGCCCACATGGCCCGGGAGGAGATCAACATCCAGGCCAAGCAGATTTTGCTCGAGCGCCTGGCTGGCAGCGACGACCCGGAGGTGCGGGAGCTGGCAGACTTCCCGCGGGCGCACGAGGTGGTGGCCGGCCTCGCCTGGCAGTTCTTCAAGAAGGACTGGACCGAGGTGAGGGGCCGGTGCATGGATATGTGTGTATGTGCTGTTGGCGCAGAGGGTGTGGGGTGGCCTGGCAGATCTTAAGAAAGGGTTGCACCGAGGTGAGGGGCCGATGCATGCGTGTGTGTGTAATTAGGGGCTGTTGGTACTGAGGGTGTGGGGTGGCCTGGCACTTCTTAAGAAAGGATTTGACCGAGGTGAGGGGCTGATGCACTGGGTGTTTAGGGNTGGGCGGGTGGGTGGATTCCCTGCCACCCGCAAGCGTGCAAGGCTACCACACACCCCACACACGAGTTCACTCTAACTTGTGGAAGACGGTAGTTGGAGGGGTGGGGGGTGAGGCACCAGGGCAGGAGCTTATGGCAATCGAGGCTGGCGGTTAGGCCAGCATGTGTGTGCACCCACTTATCGTTACATGCACCAGGGGCTGCTGGAGTGCTGCTGGTAGGGTGCGTTTGTCCAGCACGACGTGTGTGCCGGTGAGTCACAGGGGCTGACTACCTGCAGGCACGGGGGCGCTCTGTGTGGGTGGGCTTGGGTGCAGATGTGTGGGAGCGCAGTCAGGTGGGTGCTGCTGTGGGATGGATGAGCACAGCACAGCACAGCATGCAGCCTGGGGTTGCGGAGTTGGGTTGGCTAGCGCCTGATGCGCACCCCCTTTGCCCACCCTCCCCTGCAGGCGGCAGACGGTGGGCATGTTCTCCAGCCTGGTCTGCGAGTGAAGCAGAGGCCCCGGCAGGAGCAGAGCAGCAGGCAGGGCGGAGCAGAGCTGGCCACTACATGTCAACACGGGCGCGGGCCGATCAACTTTCAGCTGGCAGCCTGCCCTGCTCACTGCCTCCTGGCAGCGCCCGGCGCCGTGCCTTCATCCTCGGCCTCGGTCAGGCCGCCGGCTTCAGGCTCCTCATGCCTCGCTGAAATCCCCGCAAGTCCTGTAATCGTGCTAGCAATGCTCTTGGTGGCCTCATTGGGTGCAGCTGTCAAACGGGCATACCCGCAACGACCTACAGGCATAGCAAAGCAGAAGCCAATGCGCGGTAAGACTGTTGTTGGCTGTTGGATCTCTACTTGCTCACCCCAGCGGTAAAGCCTGCGCACCTCAAATGCAATGTGATCGGCCAGGCTGCAACATGAATGAGGGTGGCAGGGCAGGGGCGGCGTTGCGCAAGCACGGCTATGAGCATAGCATGTACTGGCGCTGGGCAGTACATTTACACAAAGCGGGGGCTGCACTCGCGTTGTCGCGTACATCACGCCTGTCGCGAATCTCCTGGGCTTCTTCCCACACCAGCAGCGGGCCCAGCCGGCACCTTGCTCCCGCCGCGTTGCATAGCGCCTACACTCCAGGCTTCGTGTCTCGATCGCGGTTGTACCTTTCATCCCGCGCAAGCGCACAGTTGACGAGGCAAGTGGCTACAGTTGGGGTGCCAATATGCCTTATCCCAGCTCACAGCCCACGCTGCAGCACGCTGCTGTCAAGGGCATACATATATGCTGGGGAGGGATGTGCGCGGAAACCGCTGCGACTGTGGGGCGCACTGCTGGGGCGCTGGTGGCGGCCAGCAGTGAAACCCGAGGTGCTGCCCCACGACCCACTGCTGCCTGCATGTGTGCATTGTGCTTGTTGCACCCTTGAATGGCACCTTGAACACTGTCTTTCTCTCTTGCAGGGCCGTGCGCCCAGCACCAGCCATGACCACTGGTGACTACCATGCGCTGGTTGAGCGGCTGAGAACCGGTGAAGATGAACACAAGGAACAGGCAGCCCATGCGCTGGCCAACCTGGCTTTCCATGCCCCCAATCAGGCAGCTATTGCAGCGGCTGGCGGCATCCCGCCTCTGGTTCAGCTGCTGGGCAGCAGCAGCAGCGTCTGCCAAGAGGGAGCAGCCCGGGCGCTGGCCAACCTGGCTTTCAGCCATGACTCCAACAAGGCAGCGATTGCAGCAGCTGGTGGCATCCCGCTGCTGGTTCAGCTGCTGGGCAGCAGCAGCAGCGGCTGCCAGGAGCAAGCATCCCGGGCGCTGGTCGTCCTGTCATCCAGCCATGACTCCGACCAGGCAGAGATTGCAGCGGCTGGCGGCATCCGGCCGTTGGTTCAGCTGCTGGGAAGCAGCAGCAGCGGCTGCCAGGTGCAAGCAGGCTGGGCGCTGGCCAACCTGGCNTGTTGGTACTGAGGGTGTGGGGTGGCCTGGCACTTCTTAAGAAAGGATTTGACCGAGGTGAGGGGCTGATGCACTGGGTGTTTAGGGGCTGTTGGCACAGAGGGTGTGGGGCGGCCTGGCAGTTCTTCAAGAAAGGGTTGCACTGAGGTGAGGGGCTGATGCATGTGTGTGTGTTTTAGGGGCTGTTGTCTGTCAGTGTGTGGGGGGTGGCCGGGCGGTTGTTTAAAAAGGGACTGGGCCGAGGTGAGGAACAGAGCCCGTTTGTTGTTGATGCTGCGGTGGCTTTGGGCGGCCGGTGCCTGCTCGGGCCGTGCGAGTGGCGGCGGCAGCAAGGCCAGCAGGTTGTGTGCTGGCAGAAGGGCGTGCGTGGAGTGGCACTTGTGGAGGTGCCAGAGGCAGGCAGGAGGCGTCCGCTTGTTGTACTGCCTGTGCTGCTGGGCGGCAGGCAGCGGAGCCCCTTGCTGCCTTCCTGCCCCGCGTGCTCTGCTGTCCGTGCTGCCCCTCCTCCTTTACTGCGCGTATTCTGCAGTCCGTGCTGCCCTTAGGGTGCAAGGGAGCACGCCAAATCCCAGGATCGCTGCACCCCTTCCACCTCGGCTTCCGCCCAGCCATCCAGCTTCCACCCAGCTTCCACCTGAGCTCACGATGCACTATACAATGTTAGCCCACTCATCGTCCCCCTGGGCTCATTCGCTAACTAGCTTGCACTCGTTTGGTCCCCTATTTTGCTGCACAGGTGGCCACCACTGGGTGGGAGGAGCACCCCGACTTCCGGGAGCGGTGCATCGCTAAGCTGAGCAAGCTGGCAAACAAGGAGCGCACGGCGGCAACACCCAAGAAGGTGGGCGGTCTGTTTTTGTTGCAGTGCCTGGGAGGAGCGGCCCAGTGTGTTCGGGGGGCTCGAGTGCATGGGCGTGCATGGCAGCAGCGCTGCAGTGTGGGGTTGTAGCGCCTGCCAGCGCCACGCCCAGCAGAGGGGTGTGTGCACGCTGGGCATCGCCCCTTCAAAAGCAGGGCATGCAAGTCCCCGCACCCCATGTGCTGCCTGCCTGCCTACCTCCCTGCCTCCCACCTGTTCTCGCTTCCGCCTCCCACTCCCTCACCCGCGTGGCACTTTATGTTATTGCTGTCGCCTGCAGCCTCCCCACACACCACCCGCGTAGCACGTTGCGCTGTCGCTCCCCTGCACCCTCCTCTCACACCACCCACGGTGGCACACTATGCTGTTGCTGTCCTTTGCAGAAGAAAGTTGACCGGGTGAAAGCTGCCCTGGGGCACATGAAGAAGCTAGAAGAGGCTCGGTCCAAGCTGAACGCCGCTGAGCAGGCGGTGGAAAAGCTGCGGCGCGCGGTGCGTGCGGGGGTCTGGGGTTGGGGCTCAGGCAGGCAGGCGGTGGAAAAGCTGCGGTGCGCGGTGCGTTTGAGGAGCAGGGTTTTACGGCTTAGGGTTTAGGCAGGCGGTGGAAAAGCTGCGGCGCGCGGTGCGTAGGGGCCAAACAAGAGCCCACGCATCCTGACGGGGGCGGGGTGGCAGGGCCCTGGCTGTCTCGTGTCCCTGGCCTGCCTGCTGACTTTGCAGCACTGCTGGCCGGCTGATGTGCATGCTGTTGTGGGCTGATGCCTGTGTGGCGTGCAGGGCTCTTCCCGGCGCACTGCTCCCGCACCGCCCTGCCCGTTGCAGCAGCCTGCTCCTGCTTGCTGCCTTGCTCGGGCGCGTTAAAAATTCAACACCTCTTGATTTAAAAGAAGCAAAGCAAGCTCTGTCCTGGCGCCGGCTTGGCTGACTCCCGCCCCTCCCTTCCCCCGCCCCCGCCTCGACCTGCCCTGTGCAGAAGATAGCGTTTGCTGGGGATGCAGCGCGCCTGGCGGCTGCGAGCGCTGCCGAGGAGAAGGCCACGCAGCTGCTGGGCAAGCTGCGCCAGCAGGTGCGTGGGGCCGTGTTCACTGCTTTACTATCTGCTACCGCTGTCATGTCAAGCGCAGCGGCTGGGCGGCACGCTGCGCAGACAGGTGTGTGCGCTGTGCACGCTGTGCACGCTGTGCCGCCCAGCGGAGCAAAGCGCAGCCCTGCGCTGGGCCGTGTGTTGGGCGGGGCGGGCGGGCCTACCCAGTGGCCGCGGCTGCGCCGGCCGCGTCCACCTGCGACCTCACAACTCCCTTCACACACGCACTTCTGTCCCTCTCCCTCAATCTCCCTTCTTCTTTTGTTCACAGGTGGCCCGATTGGAGACGGCGCTGCAGCCTCTTGAAGAGTATTTGGAAGCTGAGAGTGCCGCGGCCCCCGTGATCCTCGGCAGCAGCAGCCTGAACCCACTTGACCTGGAGCGCTGCCTGGAAACCGCCCAGCAGCAGCAGCTGGAGCGGGGGGCGGCAGCGGCGGCGCTGAACGGGCATGCTGCAGAGGCGGCAGAGGCGGAAGCAGCGGCAGAGGCAGAGCTGAATGGCAGCGTGGCTCATGGCGGGGTGTATGGGGGGTCCAGCAATGGGGTGGTGTCGGGGCCTGCCAGCCTGGGGAATGGGGCCGAAGCAAATGGGCTCTCCAACGGGCATGCTGCCGGGGGTTCGCCGCAGGGGGCAGGTGCGTTCCCTGGGCGCTCCGCGCTGCCCTGGCAGCGCTGAAACCAAGCCAGCCTTAGCTCTAGACCACCCTGCATGCATGCACGCACGATGCAGGCACCCATCCTGTCGCTACCCTAGGGTGCGCGCATGCACCTCCACCTCTGTCTCCCTCTCGTCAGTCGTTCTCTCATTGCCTACTCCCTTACCGTTGCTGCCATGCGTCGTTCCGATGGCTGCATGTGCGCACCGCGCCCTTGCAATTTTATCCCCTCTGCCATGCCAAGTGTGGACCGGTCGCCCGCACGTCACTTCTGCTGCTTCTGCTGCCTGCTCCGGGGCTGCGGCCAATTGCCCGGCCCCTCGCTCTACCTGCCTTCTGGTTCTTGCGTCCTCACACGAAGTGCCTGCTTGCAGGCCTGTAAGATGCATGCTCTAATGAGGACACTGGAGCAATGGTAGGGACACAGGAGCATGTGCAGACGCCGGGGAGGCGAGCAGGCACTGCACACCAGATGGTCCTTGGAGGAGCGAGAGCGAGGAGGACAGCAGTACTGCATGATACATTCTGTGGATAGCGTTGCATAGCATTGGACGTTAGTCCAACACTATTTAACTAAAGAAAATCGGGGCCCAGATTTCCGGATGAAGGTGAGCGGGCACTGCCCTGCCAGGCCAGCATGGGATAGCGTGTGCCCACCACATCAAGCTGCTGTCCCTGACATTCTGGCACTGAGTTTGTTTACACAGTCGAACTGTTTACCACTGTTAGGCCAGACAAACTGGATTCTGTGATGAGGGTAGCCCAGTTGGTGGCAAACCGAGGGGGGAGGGGGCAGAATTTCGTTCGTCAGTACCTTTTCGTCGCTGGCTGCGGGACAGCTCCAAGGCCATATTATGTTGCCTGTAGAGCATGCCGTGCAAGGTATAGAGGGCCTGCACGCCTTGCGCACTGTACTGATCATAAGCACGGCAGGTTGACTGCCCCCGTTGGGCTGAAAGCTGACCCAAGCTGACGCATGCAGTGATGGCGTGCCCCCCGCTCTCCCCGCCCTATGAGCGGCTGTTGTAGACAACCACCCGCCTCACTCTTGCTGATGGAAGAGCATGGCCCCATCATCACCATACATGGTTCCTTAATCACGTACACCTCCAAAAGGGCATGGATGCCACGTAGCACGACATGGCGCAGGGGCAGTTCGTGGGGAACTAACCCTGCACACCTCTTGCGCAGTCCCGTTAGGCACTGCCGCAGCTGCAGCACTGCAGGCTCCCTCGTGTCGCTGCCAACCCCGTTTTAGTCACACTTTAAAAATTACGAACGAACCCCAGGGGGAGCCGATTCCGGCCGATTCCGGCCGATTCCGGGGGGGGGGGGCTACCCTCATCTCAGAATCCAGTTTGTCTGGCCTTATGATTGAAACAAGCACGCACACGGCTGGCTGCCCGCAATTGTCAAGGCCAGGAGAAGAATGAGGGCATTGCTGTTGGGTCCCATCAGATGAGCCAGAGCAATTGGTCGAGTATCGGCGATGGGGCCAAGATGATGGGTTGATACGTGAGACAGGAGGGTGATCCACAGAGGCAGCATCGACCTGCGATGTCTCTGTGGGTCACCATCGGGCGAGTCGCAAAGAATCGTGCATAGGCGACAAGGGGTGTGTGCCAAAGGAGGAGGCAGCTTTGAGGAGAGCAGGTTGGGAAAAGAAGGGGGAGGCGCCAATACCAGTGCACACGATTAAACGGCTGCCTGCACCACATGCATGCACAGTGTCGCAAAATATCAGCAGCCCTGCCACAGCTTCAGGCCTGCCTGTTGAGCTGCAGGGCCACACGGCATGCTACAGTCAAACTGCCCGGGCACTAGCCCCCGAAACGTTCGGTGAGTGAGGCAGTGAGCAGGCCCCCACTGGCGGCGCCCTGCATCCCGCTTGCGGCGCTCTGCACCCCACTGCCTGGCGCCTGTGCTGCGGGCTGCGCCAGGGTGGCCATATAGCCTGGCCCAAGCAGCCCACCCACAGGCATGCGCAGGGGGCGGGTGACAGTGATATACACATTGAGCCACGAGATTTTGATGGTGGGGTTGATTGCCTGCACACAGGGGGGGAGGGGCGCGGGGGCATCATTGTGGGGGCTGGGCTGGGAGAGGAGGGGGCGAAAAAGGTGTGGGCGTGAGGGAGGGCTGGTGTGTGGCAAGGAGGCATGAAGCTTGCGCCGCATGGCGGTTCGACCACAACCAGGAACAGCACACAGAAGGCATTTCAGGCGAGGGACGGCACAGGGGCAAGTGGCGGGCGAGCAGCTGGCGCGCCGTGCTGCCTGGGGCAGCTTGGACTTGCTGTTGGGTGGCTGGCAGGAGAGGTGTTCAGGAGGTGAGCAGTCACCCACAGATGAGCATCCCAGACGCTCCCGAGAAGTCCCCTGCTAGGCGCACATGAACGTGGCACACTCCTGTCTTGAAAGTGCGTGGGGACTAAAGGGGGGTAAGCAAGCTTACCAGGCGGCGCTGGGTGGGTCGCTGCTCGATTCGGATGGTCATTGCTGGGGCACGGATGAAGAGGCCCGAGGGCTTGCCGTTTGTTATAGGCGTGGCAGTCACAGTCACGTTGTTGGGCAGCTGCGCCACTTCGTAAGCCTGCATGCGCCGTCCGTTGGCCAACACTGAGGCGGGGGCAGGGGCGGGCAGGGGGAGGCAGCAGGCGGTGCATTATATGGCAGGCTTGTTCGGGGGCGGGCGGCTGGACTGAGCGAAGACGCCCTTTTTCATATATAAAAAAAGGATGAGTAAAACATTGATTTGTTTTTCGCCCTAGCGCTGGCTGGCACCGCCCACCCAGCCTCAGGCTAGGGCCCTCCTAGCTAGGCCTATAGGGCCACCCAAGCATGCCCATATGGGCACCTGTCCACCCAGGTCCACCCATGCAACCCTGGCCGCCCTGGCTCACCTGTGAGCTGCCACTTCCCCTTGACGTTAAACAGCTTGCCCACCACAACCGTCTTGGCGCCCTGCAAGAATGGGACAGTCAGGGAGCGGCGCTGCGGCTCCATACCCCGCTTTCCAGTGGTGCCAGCAAGAGGCCGCGTCACTGGCCGTCTTAAGGTGTGCAGGTACGACCAGGTGCGACTGCCGAGGCCACGTGCACCAACAGAGCAACGCAAGTGCCTTTGCACTGTCTGCTGGTGCAGCGTGTGTGCTCTAACGGCATAACACCCAGGGACCCTGTGCCCGCATGGCGGCACGGCTGTCGACACACGTGCACCCTTCTGCCCCGACAACACCTCACGGGTGCTGCATCCGAAGAATGGTGGCTTTAGACGAAGAACCGCTGACACTGCCCGACCCGCACCTGCTTGCCTCAATCACCCCAACAAAACCCCTGTCGCGTGAGACCTTCCCGGCTCCATAGACATTAAATGTAATTTGATTTTTGATTTTGCATGCACTTCTAAGGCTGGACGCAGGCTTGTGCACCTTCCTGCTGAGACACCAGCTCTCAAGGTGGCATCCATGTGTTGCGCCGTAACCCTAAACCCTAAACCCTAAACCCTAAACCCTAAACGCGTGCACCCTCATGTGTGCTGATTGGGCATCAGAGCTAGATGCAGGAACGAACCTGCTTAAACTCCAGGGTGTGCACGAACGTGCGCTTGTCTCTAGGTCGCTCGTTGACCGAGCCCAGCGTGACGATGACACGTGCGCCGCCGCCCTCCGTGAGCAGCCAGTAAGGCACGCCCTGCCGGCCGTACCACATGGTGGTTTGAGCTGCAAGGAAGGCGCGGGGGAGGCAGAGGGGGCGGCGGTGGGAGAGGGTGAGGGAGGGGAAGAGGCAGCACGCGGGCATTCAGGGGATATATGCTGGGAGGCGGGGCTGTTGTTAGCTGTTGTCCCTGGACGGCTGGGCAAAGGCCTGTGGGGAGAGCTGAAAAAACATGGGCTTGCCGCGTATTTCTTGCAGCCGTGGTACCCAGATATGCCGCCTGCCCCTGGTAATACTGCTCCCCCGGCTGCAGCTGGCAATGCGGCCCAATGTAGATCTTTCAGTGCAAGTCGGGTGTCTGTCAGGGCATATCGGTGCCATTCTGGGGGACTCGGAGGTGGTGCTGGCAGTATCTGCGGCATCAGCTGCTTCACACCCCAGCAGCTGGGCTCAGCCTGGAAGGGCTCACTTGAATTAAAGGGCTTCACCAGCGGATCCCCAATGACGTTGGCGGTGACCTTGGGAGGAGGGGGAGGCCGCCTTGGAGGAAGGGGAGGCTGCAATGAGGGTGGCCCAGCTGGGGGCTGACGCCCTGCTGGCGGCGGCGGGGGCAGAAGCCCGGCGGGTGCCACTGGG
>JTEE01000343.1:126269-144217 GCA_002896455.3 Chlorella sp. ArM0029B | reverse complement strand
AGCAGGAGGCGGCGGCGGCGGCCAAGCAGCGCTTTGAGCTGCTCAAGAAAAACTACGAGGTGGGCGGGGGGGCGGGCGGGCAAATGGGGCGGGATGTTTGGATGGTCTGGGTGGCTGTGGTGGGTGAAGCTTGGTCGGTTGATGTCTTGATTTGGCTTCGGGATGGCGGATGCCCGCGCAGTTGCAGTGTGCAAATGTATTGCCTGTTTCGCCGGTGTGCTGGCAGCTGCGTGCTGGCTACACTCTCAGCCTCTTGCCTGCCCTGCCCTACCCTGCCCTGCCCAGCCCTGCTCAAGTCCTCCCCTCCCCCTGCCTGCACCGCCCACCCTGCGTGCCCCCACTGTAGCAGAGCCACACACCGTCCCCTCGCGTGCGTTGCTCGCTCCCCACTTTACCATTCCCGTAAACCATGTGTGTCCCCACTAGTATGCCCTCCTCATGCCTCCCCTCCTCTCCTCTGTTGCACGCCCCCCACGCAGGCTCTCATGAAGCAGTATGCGCCAGGTGTGGGTGCCGGCGTGTTTTTGGAGCGTGCCGTGGCCCGGAAAGCCTCAGGTGGGCTGGGGGGTGCATGCATCTGCGGCACACTTTTGTGTTGCTGTCAAACGGATGGATTTTGCATGTGTGATTGTAAGAATGGATGGGTTGGGGGATGGGTGGGTGGGCAGCGCAGGGCGGCTGGGGGGCATTTGGGGCACCTTGCAGTAGGGTGTGCCCATGCTGTGCTGTGCTGCGCTGACCGCTCTCGAGATGCAAGAGTCTGCTGCACCCGTGCTGCGCCGTGCTGTGCCCATTTCGTGCCCATGCTGTGCTCGTGCTGTGCCCATTTCCGTGCCCATTCCGTGCCGTTCAGAGCTGACGGATCTGGAGATGCAAGACTCTGCGGCTGGCCAGGACACAATCAGGGCACAGCGGTGACCCGGCACAGCGGCAACCGGGCGATGCAGCGACAGCTGGCGGCGGCGGGGGCCGGCAGCACAGCACTGGCCCCGAGCAGCCCCCGCCCACCCCGCCCGCTTCCCTTGTGCAACCTCCTTCCCAAGTCCCTTCTCTCTTGCCGTGTACCATTCCTTTATTTTGCTCCCCTTGCGTGCAATATCGACCCCTACCTAGCGCAGCCACCGTTTTTGCGCTGACCTTGCCACATGCACTGACCGAATGACTGCAGTTACTGTAATACGCAGGCAGCTGAGAGGCAGGAATGCTGGGGCTGGGGTCAGTCTGGGGGAAAGCGCCCAGAGATCAGTTTCAGAGGGCACAAGCATTGAAGGAGAATGACATTCATGACAACAAGAAGGAGCATAACATTTGTGTACAGGGGGCAGGACGGGAAGGGCCAGGGAGGCAAAGGGTGGGAGAGGAGGTGTGTGCTGTCGGGTGGCCAGTTGTTCGCCAACACAGGCAGACGCCAGCCACGCTCAGCCACCTTCTCTGCCGCTGGTCACCGGCAGCCCAGCCTAGTGGTTGGCGCAGTTGAGTGTTAGAGCCCTTCACATCCCGCGAAAGAGGATTTCGTTTTGGGAAAAGCCTGGTCACTTGTATCCGCTGTACTTGCGCCCATCCGCCCGCTTCTGCCCCTGCACCGTCACCACCAGCGTGCGAGGGCCTCCGTAATTCCTGCGGCAGGGACGACAGGCGGGGGGGCGCGGCGGGATGACGGGCAGCGTGGAAAGGCATCTGGCTGCCGGCGGGCAGGGCCCAGCCCCGCTGCCACTACTGGTGCTGCTGGCAAACACAGAAGCCCTCAGGGCCCTCCTCTCCCACCCCACTCCCACCCCACCCCACCGCCCAAAAAAAGAAGCGCTCCTGGCCCTCTTCTCCCACCCCACCTTGCTCCACCCCGCTGTCCAAAGAAAGAAAGAAAAACCCGACCGTGCACACCGCCTTCCGTCCACTCCTACCCCACCCCGCCGCACAACAAAATCAGCGCTCTTGGCCCTCCTTCCCAAACCCACTGCCCACCCCACCCTCTGCCCACTTCCACCCCACCCCACCGGTGTTCGTTCAGATAGATGCCCTGCCACATGCCCAGCGCCAGGCGGCCGTGCTGCACCGGCAGAGTGAGGCTGGCGCCCATCAGGGAGGACTGCAAAGGGGGGTGCAATACGTGTAAGACGTGTGCCCTGATGTGGTGTGAAGCTCTCCCCTTTCTACTGGATTCGCACATTTCCCCCACAGCCCAAGCTGTCTCTTGGGGATCTGTATCGCAAGTCTCATTGCGGTTAGACAGCCTATAAGCCGAAGAAAGCAAGTGTGTGAGGTGTGTACGGGGCAAGCGGCAGAGCGGGGAAGGCAGCGGGAGGCACAGGAGGGTGGGGGGTGTTGTGTTGTGTTGTGTGTAGCAGGGCGAGAGGCAGGCGGGATGCAGCCCAAGCTGCCCCCCAAGGCAGTACCCCACCCAGCATCCCGCCCAGCAGCAGTACAGCAGTACAACAGTCCAGCACCGGCACCTTGACGTGGGCGGGCATGTCGTCAGGTCCCTCGTCGTCGTGGCGGTACCGCTGCACGTTGCCCTCGGGTGCCAGCCTGTCCAAACTGTCTGCCAAGTCTAGCGGCACGTCTGCAGGCGGTGGAAGGGTGTGGGCACTTGTTGGGAAGGGTGGCGGGAGGCGGGGGCAGTTGGTGTGAGAGTGTAGAGACTGTCTGCCCAGTGCAGTGGTGCGTCTGTACACGGTGGTGGGTGGCTGTGGGGGGAGGGCACGAAGAGGCAGGGGCAGTTTACTGGGAGAGGGGAGGGCAGCTGATTGGGAGAATGGAGGCAGGCGCAGTTGATTGAGAGAATGGAGGCAGGGGCAGTTGATTAAAAGGAGGTCGAAGTTGTGAACCTTGCTGCGAAATGACCAGCTTTTCAAGGCAATTAAGGCGCTGGGGATGCTTGATGAGGCATCCTTGCCCTTCAAAGTTTGCAGCTGCACAGCTGGCAACACACCGCAGTAGGCACCCGAGCCAACCGTGCCAGCTGCCCAGCCACCCGCCCTCCACCCGGCCACCCGCCAGCACACTCAATCGTCCATTCGCCCACATTCCCAGCCCACTGCTGCCCCCCGCACCTGGCGACGCGTTTTCATTAGCATATGTCATTTGCCTTGATTAAGCATCGACATTCCCAACACGTCCAATTGTAGCCCAACAATTTTGTGAAACTAGACGTTATTTTACCCCGACCGCTGCCGCCTTGGCGCACCCACGTGTGCACTGCCAGATCGTTGGGCCCCGCACCTGGCGACGCGTTTTCGTTGATGGTGAGTGAGGCGGATGTGTGCTGCACAAACAGGTTGGCCAGGCCCACCTCAAACTCGGCCAGCTCGGGGAGCTGCAGAAGGGAGGGGGGGCAAGGCACGATCTAAGTCTGTCAGGGGCACTGCGAATGAGGAAGTCGGCCGGGCCCGCCTTGAAAACGGCCAGCTCTGGGAGCTGCAGAGGGGGAGGGAGAAAGAGTGTGTGTTGCAGTCACCCCGCATAGTATCGTAGTAGGCCCTATGCGACGGGACAGGGAGAGGAGAAAGCACACAACTACAGGCTTGAACAGGGGCACTGCCGACAAGGACGTAGGCCGCTCTGCGGAGCTGTAGAGGGGGAGAAAGGGCACGATCTAAGCTCGCCAGCGGCACTGCAAATGAGGAAGTCGGCCGGGCCTGCCTCAAACTCGGGCCAGCTCGGGAAGCTGCAGGAGGTCGAATAAATTTGAAGGATACAAAAAGACAAACTGGGGATGAGGATGGCGTCGGGAAGCATGCCCACCTCAAACTCGGCCAGCTCGGGGAGCTGCAGAGGGTGGAGGGGAAGAAAAAAATGTGTTGTCACAGTTGCCCCGCATAGTAGGCCCTACTGGACCCAGGCTTGCACGGGGGGGCACTGCCGACGAGGAAGCAGGCCGCTCGGGGAGCTGCAGAGATGATGGGAGAAAAAGTGTGTGTTATCACTGCGCCGATTCAAATTGGAATGAGAAGGGGCCCACCTCAAACTCGGCCAGCTCGGGGAGCTGCAGAGGGGGGAGGGGAGAAACGACACAATCTAAGCTTGCAAGCGGCACTGCGAATGAGGAAGTCGGCCGGGCCCGCCTCGAAAACGGCCAGCTCGGGGAAGAAGGACACAATCAAACCTTGGGAGCTGCAGAGGGGGAGGGGAGAAAGAGTGTGTTGTCACAGTTGCCCCGCATAGTAGGCCCTACTGGACCGGGACAGGGAGGAGAGAAAGGACACAACTACAGGCTTGCACGGGGGCACTGCCGACAAGGACGTAGGCCGCTCTGCGGAGCTGCAGAGGGGGAGAAAGGGCACGATCAAACTTTTCAGGGGCACTGCAGATTGGGACGCCAGACACCCCCGGAGTCGTGGCAGCAGCAGCCGCAGAGGGCGAGCAAGCAGCGGGGCACCCACCATCCCACACCTGCCCCCACACCTGCAAGCGCACCACCCACCGGCCCATCAGCCCTCTGCTGCCAGCTTCCCCCACAATCCCGGCCCACGGTCCCACCCCACGGCCCACCCCTGCCCCGCCCCCGCCCGCACACCTGCTGCAGCAGCTGCCGTGTGACCACATGGCAGCCCCTGGGCAGCGGGGGCAGCTCAATGACCTTCTGCAGCCTGCACAGGGAGGGGGCACGTGCGTGGCACAGATACCATGATAAAGTGTGTGTTAGACAGGTGAAACCGAGGCAAGGGGGGCGCGTGTGTGCCACCACATCGTGCTGCTTTCGATGGATGCAAGGAAGTGAACGGGGGAGACCTAGGCGCCTGGGCGGCTGCATGCGGGGGCCCGGCTGCATGCGGCAGGCGCTCCTGAAATGCCGTGGGGCCGTGCCAGCATTATTGCCAGGCGGGCGGGTGCAGGCGGCGGTGTGGGCTCACCACTCTGTGGGGCGCACCGCTTGCGAGGCCTCCGTCTCAGCTGCTGCAGCATCGATACAGACAAAGGGCAGCAGGGACCACTGGTGTCAGAGGCAGGCCAAGCGAGCACTGTGCAGCTGCTCGAGGGCGGAGCCTGTCTCAAGGGCGACAAGCCGTGGTCGTCGCCTCCGCTAGGGCTCTCCCTCACCTGCGCGCGTCACAAGCCGCGCAGTCAAGCGCTGCTTTTGGACCCACGAGCCGCCCCGTGCGTCATGCAGGGCGGGTGCAGCCTGGAAGACGCGCTGCAGGCGGGGCGCCCGGGCGCCGGCCGCTGTGGACGGGCAATAGCCCTGGAGGTTGGCTGAAGCGAGGCAAGACATTGTCGATATTAGCTACAGCCTCAGATCGAGTTGCGCAGAGAGCGCTCGGGTCGGCAGCAGGCACCGCCACCTGTCCGCCGCCAGGCCCAGCATGGCCAAAGGTGCTGGACCGAATAGAGTCACGTGCCAAGGCTCCACATTTCACCCGAGCTGTGCACGGCCATACGGCCTGCATGTGCGTCACAGCACCACGCACAGCAGTTTGTGCTCGCTGCCACCTGCCCCGCAGCCCAGCGCCAAGCACTGCCATGCGGAAGAGCACCACACGGGCCGTGCACCTCAGTAGCGGAAGCCGGTGATGCAGACTTTGGGTGAGCTTACTCTCTGAAACACTTTGAGAGTAGAGCAACATGCGTGAAAGGTCTTAAAATCAGAGCACGCATCTCTCGCCGCCGGGCAACAGAGAGACAGCAGGTCTCTCTGGCAGGATGTGTGTACAGGCCAAATCAGGTGCACGAGCACGTCAGATGCTGCAGGCAGCAGCGGGCCCAGCATAATTAAAGATCCCCCTTCGTCTACCCTTGCACCATAGCATGGTACCATCCTAAGTCAGTTCACCAGCACAAGCTGGCGCGCCTGCTGTATACAGCAGCGCATGCCTCTGGGCCACCAAACCACACACATGTAACGAAGCGGGGTTGAAAGAGCCTACTCCCTGCCACCGCACTGTAGGGGAGACGCTGTGCTGTACGCGTGGACCCCACCAGCATCCCTGCCATGGTGCCGACTCTTGAAGCCAGACTGCATGCAGCACGGGAGTGCAGCGAGCACTCCCCAAGCCGCGACAGGAGCACCCCACCCGGCAACAACGGACTCAAAATGCAGGGCTTGCCAGCTCACCGCCAGCAGCAGGGGAGGCGAAAACAAGCAAGGCAAAGTTGAGCAGCTGGGCAGTGCTTGCCAGCGCCACTACCAAGTGGGCAGCGCCCGGTGGAGGCGAGCGGCGGCAGCGGCGGAGGGCAGCGACGCGGTCAATCCAGTCACTTCCCGCAGCGCTGTGTGATCCCATGCACCACCTGAGGACCCTTTAGCATGTGCTTAGCCAGTGAAACAGCGGGGGACGCCACATGGACGCACATGGCCAGTGGAACAGATGGGTCCCTGCAAGGTCCCTCCCAGTGATTTTACCGAAGCCCACACTCCTTTACTTTGAGGGCCGGCATTTAAAGCAGCGCTCCAGGCGCCGCTCCCCTGGCATTTGACCCGCCCACGCTGGCACCGCCTCCCTCCTCTAAGCTCCCCTGCGCCTACCGCCTCCTTCCTCTTCGCGCCTCGAGCCTGCTAGCTCCGACTCGTCGGTTAAATTGCTTGCAGTGTCGAGCGTGCCAAGCCCACGATGAAGGTTGTCGCTACCTACCTGCTGGCTGCCCTGGGCGGCAACGCCGCGCCTTCGGCCGATGACCTGAAGAAGATTGCCGGCAGCGGTGCGCGGGGGGCACCATGCAGCCGCCATGCAGCGCGGGCAGGGCATGCTTCTTTGGCGGCGCGGCTCTGGGCGACTGGCAGCAGCAAGCGGCAGGGCAAGGAAGCAGCAGCGGGCCCTGCGGACAACACAGCGCCGCCTGATGAGGTCCATGGCGGGCGGTGCGCTGCCGCCGTGGTGCTCGAAGCTGACAGCCCTCCTTTAAATGCATCCTTGCTGCAGTCGGCATTGAGCTGGACGCCGAGCGCGTGTCCAAGCTGCTGTCCGAGCTGGAGGGCAAGGACATCAACGAGGTGGGTGCTGCCGGTTGGCTGGCTGGCTGGCAGCTGTGTGTGGGAGAGCGGGAGACGTGAAGCGGCAGGGCGCACACTGCTGGGCGTGGGCACAGCAGGCACTTGCGGGTGCTGATGCCGATCAGTAGGAGGGGCAGTACCCAAGTCGTGGCAACGACGCGTGCACCCGGGGAGGCAAGGGGGCTGAGCACACGCGGCTTTGTGCACACGCGGCTTTGTGGGCGAGCGGCAGAGGCTGGCAAGCAGCTCGCGGCTGCGGCGCAGGCTGCCGAGGAGCGCCAACCAATTGCAGTCATGGAATGTCGCATGGCAGCAGCAGCAGCCCATGCTGGGGCGCCTTGGCACTACACCCACAGCTAGCACTGCAGCCCGCCAGATGCATCTGCTGCGGCGTGGGAGCCAAGAATTGCAGCCGCCGCCGAGGCTCCTTACAAAGAGTGCTCGTTTGCCGCCGCACCGCCGCCGAGGCTCCCTACAAGAGTGCACATACGCACCCCCGAGACCGCCCGTTTCTCTCCACTATTCCCCACCCCGCCTCACCCCTCCCCACATATCCCCCCTTCCCCTGTCCGGTCCTCCCTGCAGGTGATTGCTGCCGGCTGCGGCAAGCTGGCCTCCGTGCCCTCTGGCGGCGCCGCGGCCTCTTCTGGCGCGCCCGCTGCCGGCGGCGCCGCTGCCGCTGTGGAGGAGAAGAAGGAGGAGGAGGCTGAGGAGGAGGACGAGGTGGGTGGGCGGCCATGTGACTGTCGTTATTGTCACAAAACTTCGCTATACAACTTTGGGGCTGGCTTGCTGGGACGAGGGAGGTGGGGAACTCATTACAAGATGTACCTGGACCGGTCGGCAGGCAGTTGTATGTGAAGGCTGGTGATGGGTGGGTGTGCGGGCAAGGGAAAATGTGCAATGGTGGGATGAAAGACGCGCTTGCCAGCCAGCTTGGGCCACACAAGTTTCCTAAGATGTGGGAACCGCGCCATGTGGGTGTGCGACGCCGCTGCCGGGGTCGGCTCCCCGCCTGGCGACGTGCGTGGTGCAGCCGTGCCGGCTCTGCACTGTGCGCGCTCACGTCACCATACCCGCCATCATGCCCCGTGTCACCCAACTCTGTCTGCCTCCGCCCCCTTCTTTCCAACCCCGCAGGACATGGGTTTCTCCCTGTTCGACTGATCTGCTGGCCCAGCCGGCGGCTCATGTTAGGCGGCAGCAGCAGCAGCGGCGGCATGACCTGGCGCCGCACTGCCTGCTCGCCTCCTGACCGTCCCCTCATCCCCAAACCCCCCTTCTGTAACGCTTGCGTTGCACACTCGGTCGTGAACCACAGCACACGGGGCAAGAACTCCCGGGGCTGAAGACAGGGGGTGGGCAGATGCAGCAGCAGAGCAAGTTGATAAAGCAGCTGGGCAGCCGGCAGCTGCCAAGAGTGGGATGCATGCGCCTGCGGATGAGAACTTGGACAGACAAGTGCTTGTTGGGGGCTTGCACTGCATCTGGGTGTGGCCACAAACTGGCAGTCGCACTGCCCAGCAAGCTCTACACATGCATCTGTGGCATCTGGCAGCCGCCAGCATGGTCGGTGGAGCAACCCACAGTCAGCCACAAAACATTTTGGAGTACCAAGGGCTGGGGCCTGCCCTGACGTGCTGTCGTCTGACATGCCTTCTTCTGCAAGCACACGCGTGTGGGTTGCTGGGCCGACAGGGAGGCACATGAGATGTGTTAATGGGTGCATCTTGATGTGCACGCGAGTGCAGGCGCAAGCGGCGGCGGCAGCCTGGCGGCGGGGGACGTCACCGCAGTCTGCGGCCGCATCTGACACGCATCTGCTTCGCACTAGCCACTTTACAGAGGCATGGCGTGTAGGTCTTCAAGGAAGCCTTGACGGTCCCGGACTGGGAATTTGCAAGCATTGGCAATCCCCCAGGATGCGTCATGAAGGGGGACCTGCGACTTGCCAAGTTGGCGGCAGGGAACTTTGCGCCTCCAGGACAGGCCCCAGCTGAGATTCCACTCCGCCGCGCAAGTGTTCAAGGTTTCACACAACACAAACGGCTTGCTAGCGCAGGAAGAAGGCGGTGGCAGCAGCTGGGGACCCCGGACCCGAGCTGGGGACAGGCCCAGTCCCAAAATTCAGTTGCACCACTCACCGCAGCCCCCTGCCGCTCCCTCCCCGCGCTCAACGACTCGCAGGAGCTTGCCTGCATATCAAAACAGGTGAGGCGGCTGGCAAGCGAGGTGGGAGGGCGGTGTGAGAGTTTGGGGATGCGGCTAGCGAGCACCATGCGTTGTGCAGGCACCACTGCTCTCCGGCAGAAGCGCGACCATCTTTCTGTGGATATATACAGCAGCCATACGCGCGAGTTGTGGTTGAGAGCAGCGCATGCGGACAAGTGGGCGTCAACACTCTGCACAGCTCTGACCGCTTGCATCTGGGCTCAATGCAGCTCTTTACCGGAAATTGGAGCGGCAGAAAATGACCAAGGACCGCGAGAGCCGCCCAGCGGCGGCCCGTGCCAGCCGCCGCCGCTCCGGCAGCCGCGGCACCAAGCAGCTGCCGGTGACCCTGCTCTCTGGCTTCCTAGGTGCCGGCAAAACAACCCTCCTCAAGCACATCCTGAGGAACAAGGAAGGACTGCGGTAAGCCCAGCTGCGCGGGGCTATACAACGCACGACATGCCCCCCCGCTGTGCTGCATGCCGCCCGCACACCCCGCGCGCGCTGCCGGCAGGCTGCCCCCCTCCCCCATCACCTGTGCGCCCCGCCCCCAACCCCTGCTCCGCCACGTTGTTTGCGCTCTTGGAACTCGCAGGTGTGCGGTGATTGTAAATGACATGGCGGAACTGAACATCGATGCGGGCATGGTCAAGCAAGGCGGCCTCATCCAGGTCAGAGTGGTGTGTGTGTGGTGTGTGTGGAAGGGTGGTTGTGCCGACAAAGACAGCAGTGGCCGGGGGCGCCAGCTGGCAATTGCACTGGCTCAACCTTCCCGACCAGGGCTCGTGCCTGCTTAAGAACCCCAAGCAGTGCATCCGCTCTCCCCTTGCACCCACCAGCCCGCCGCTGCCCCCACCCTGCCTGCCCCTGCCTGCCTGCCCCCTTTGCCGCCCAGCAGACGCAGGAGCGGTTGGTGGAGATGCAGAACGGCTGCATCTGCTGCACGCTAAGAGACGACCTTCTGCAGGTAAGGTTGGTGGTGGGGAGATTGCGTTTGGAACTGCCCGCTGGTAGGTGCACGGGCACGCGGATGGGTGGCACACAGCGCAGGCAGAGTGACTGTGCCTGCCGCACCCTGAGAAACGAGCTGCCGCAGGTGAGGGGTGGTTCTTGGTTCTGGCGGGTGACCAATTATGTGAGGAAGATGCAGCATGGGTATACGGTGGCTGCCTGCGGAGATCCCCACCGCCAGCGAGGTGTCCCCCCGCCTCCCCTGCCTCCCCTGCCTTCTCTGCAGGAAGTGACGGCGCTGGCCCAGGAGGGCCGGTTTGACTATTTGGTGATCGAGTCAACGGGCATCTCGGAGCCGCAGCAGGTGGGCGGCATGTGTGTGTAGTGATTCAGTCAATAATCACATTTCAAGTTCAGGGGGAGCCAGCAAAAGTCTCATGGGACAGGGTGGAGGGTGAGTGTGTCAGACTGTAGTTTGTAGCAAAGAAAAAGATGGTTTGCGATGCCGGAGAGCTGCGGCCGGGGTGGTTGTGGTGTGGGAGGAAAGGGTTGGGCAGGCCGGGAAAACGGTGCCGGCTGAGGGAGCAGGTACCGCCTCAGCAGGAGTGTGGGGAAGTAGGTGTGGTGAAGCGGGGCCGGGGCAAGTTGAGCAGAGCAGCCCATGGAGTGACGCAGGGCTTACCACGGCGGGGTGGCAGGTCGCGTGGGCTCACAGCGGCCCACTGGCAGCTGGTATGGCACCTACTACGGCCGGCACCACCTGGCCTCGTGCGACCTGCTGCGCTCCAGTGCTGCACGTGGCGGGCGACCTTCAATGGAGAGCACCCGTAGGGGCGGGCACACACAGAGTTGCACACACACACACACACCGCTGTTGGGTTCTGCTCCGCCCCCGACCTACTCCATCCCCAGCCCCTACTCAATCAGGTCGAGTTCTCGTCATTCAAAACTGGGCTCTCTGATACCACTGCCCGCTGCCTGCGCAGGTGGCCGAGACCTTCGATCTGCCGCCGGCCGAGGGCGCAGCGCCGCTCAAGAAGGTGCGCCCCACCCACCTTCTGTGTGTGCCACCTGGGATGGCCTGGGCTGTGAGGAGGGCCAGGCCGAGCTGCCGTGTGCCACACCAAGGGACCTGCTGGGAGAGCTGCCAGTGGCGGACGCGGGCCCACCGCCGCTCAGCTGGTTGCTTCATGTGATCGGCTGCTCTCCTGCGGCGCCTCCTCCGCTCCTCAGCTTCTTTCTGACTTCCACCTCCCCACGGACCTGTTCTCACATGCGGGCCAAAGATCCGGTCTCCCGCTGCACCTCCAGGAACAGTGCCTTTCTTCCTGCCCTCCCCCTTCCCACAGCCCTGTTCATGCATGTGAGCATGTGATCGACTGCCTTCTGCTCCTCCTCCTCCTTTCTTCCCCTCCCTCACAGCTGGCGCGCCTGGACACGTGTGTGACTGTCGTGGACGCCACCGCCCTGCTGACGGACATGCGCAGCATCGAGACGGTGGCGGTGAGCGGGCAGCCCTGCTGAGCTGGCAAAGTATTTTATTGTTCAGTGATTTTCTCCTTGCTGAGACAGAGCAGTGCTGAGCTGACACGTGGCGGGCAGCTGAGCCGTGTGCTGAGCTGGCGGGGGCCTGGCAGCTGCGCAGTGTGCTGCGCTGGCGGGGACTGCCCGGGCTGCTGCTTGGGAACTCCTGGACAAGCATGCGGCTGGCTGACTCATCCTCCTGCGTCCCAGGCTGTAAATCACGTCCTTTATTGCAATTGAACTGCAGGACCGCGAGGGGGAAGAGGCGGCGGGTGGCGAGCGCAACGTGGCAGACCTGCTGCTGGACCAGGTGTGTGGGATGGGGGAAAATAGGGTTTGATGTGCAGGGGCTAGGGTACAGGGCAGAGGGTACAGGTGTCTGAAGGGGGGAGGGGGGATTGGGGTAGAAACTAAGAGCAGTTGGCAACCGCGCTGGCACAGGTGTGTGCCCAGGGTCACCGCGGCTCCAAGAGGTGGGGGTGTAGGTGGCGTCAAGGGTGCAGCCTGGGCGCGTGCGGAGCACGTCCTCGCTGCCTGCCTCCCCAGCCGTTGGTCAGCGTCCTGCTGCGCCCCCACCCCTCTTCCCTCCTGCCACAGATCGAGTTTTCGGATGTCATCCTGCTGAACAAAATCGACTTGGTGGACAAGGAGGGTGGGTGGGCTGGGCTGGGCTGGGCTGGGCTGGATGATCTGCTGTTCAAAGGGTGCATGGAAGGAGAGTCGGCAGGGGTGAGGGCGGTGACTCAGCGGAGGTGTGTGGGGGGGGGGGGGTAGGATAGGCTGGGCTGGGCTTTGCGGTTTGTGGGTTTGTGCTGCCTGCAGGTGGCACAGCGCCGTACCTTGCTGTGTGGAAGGGCCACTGCTGCCTGCACATGTGGGTGGCCGATCCAGCAGCGCTGCAACCAGCAAGCCCCCCAAGCCCCTCCCAAGCTTCCCCCTCTCCCCTGACAGACGTGCATTGCATTCACGCAACGCCCCCTTGCTTTGTATGCGTGCGTGCAGAGCGTACCAAGCTGGCGGCCTTCCTGCGCCGCTTGAACCCCGGCGCCCGGGTGCTCCCCACCGTCAACTCAAAGGTGGGAGCTCGGCAGGCACAGCAGGCGCAAAAGAAGGGTGAACAGCAGTGGGCTGGACGGGAGCAGAGCAGGCCCCGGGCAGTCCGGCGTGAGCCAGGCAGCAAGGGCAAGCAGTGGGTGCCGCATCAGTGGCGGAGCCTGGGGCAGGCGGGGCAGGCGGGGGAGGGAGGTGCAGATGCGGTGTGGTGGACGTGAGAACAGAGTGCGGGCAGACCAGCCGCAGGGCCACGGTGCGATCTTGGGCGGCAGCAAGTGCCTCCTCCCCTCCCCCGTGCTCCCTCACATCGTTTGTTGACATGATCCTTCATAATCATCAACACCCACCATCACCTGCGCAGGTGTCGCTGAAGGAAGTGCTCAACACGGGACGATTTGACATTGAGAAGGCGGCGCAGGTGGGTTTGCGGTTTGGGGGTTTAGGGTTTTTAAAAAGTTTTAGGGTTGAAAGGTTTGCCCGTGAGAAAGGTGGGGAGAGGGTACACATGGGCACTTGCGCTGCACACGCCGGCGCCAGCTACAGCGCCACATGTGCTAGCACATGGCAGCCTGGATGTCCTTACGCGGAACGCCCATGGCATGCCGACAGCCCGCATGTGACTGGACTGCGCGGCCGCTGCACACCCTCGCCATCTTCTGCCGTCCGCCCTCTAAACCTGCGCATCCCCGCCCAGGGCCCACGCCCACCCTGCTGCCCTCTGCTGCGTGCTGCACATACACAGTTCTGACCCTTCCCCATCCTTGCTTCCCACTCCCCTGCGTTGTGTTTGCCTGCAGAGCGCTGGCTGGCTGCAGTCGCTGCAGGAGCCGCACATGCCAGAGACGCTGGAGTACGGCATCTCCTCTTTTGTGTACCGGTGAGGAGCGTGCCTGTACAACCTTTACGTAGTGTACGTCAGTGCTGTGTGTTGCTACAAAAAGCACTGGACTCGTGGCGTTGTGCGCTCTGTGAGCGCCCCGGATGCAGTGCAGGGGGAGCTGTGCCCAGCTCACGGAGAGGTTGTACGGGCAGTCATTTAGTCAACCGGGCAGCTTGCTGCATGCAGCACCGTCCGCCACGCCTCGCCTGCCCGGGCTCACGCCTGCGTGCCTGCCTGCCCGCATTTGCCGTCCTCTTGCCTGCCTGCCTCGCCTCGCCTGCCCACCCTCGTGCCTGCCTGCCTGGCCTGCCCGCGTTCACCTTGAGTGCCTGTCGGTCCTGCCTGCTGCAGGGCACGCCGCCCCTTCCACCCGCGCCGCCTGTGGGACCTTCTGGGGCAGTACTGGGCGGTGCAGCAGCTGGAGACCCTGGGGGAGGAGGAGGAGAAAGAGGAGGGGGAGGAGGGAGAGGAGGAGAAGAAGGAGGGGGAGGAGGAGGAGGGGGCCGAGGCGGGTGACGCAGATGCTGGGACAGGTGCGCGAAGGTGCAGAGGGTTCACCTGGGCAGCACAGGGGAAAAGCCGGGGCCACAATGTGTGCAACGTGGACTGCGATGGTGCCGCAGCCAGCGATGGTGCTGCTCTGCATTGCCTGGCCCACACGAGCTGCTGCTTAATGCTGCACCCCTGATGCCTCCAAGGCCTCCTCACCCACGGCACCCGGCCCTGCCCTCGCCAGGCACTTTCCATCCTTAGAAAGTGTTTGCCCCCGGTCCCTGCCTGCTGCGCGTGCCTGCAGGGGTGCGTCTCGTGGCCGAGTGTGTGTCGAAAGAGGAGGCGGCCAGTCGGCAGGCCGCCCTGGCCGCACGCTTTGGTCGCGTGCTGCGCTCCAAGGGGTACCTCTGGCTGGCGGGGCGGGCCGACGTGAGCGGGGAGTGGAGCCAGGCGGGCGCTGTGCTGCGCATCAGGTGGGCATGTGGGAGGCTGGGGCCCTGGGTTGGGCCGAAAACTGGTTGACTGACTGACTGAGTGTGGGTTACACGTCGTGCTCACCACAAACCTGTGCTGCTCAATGATTTATTCAAGCACAAAATGAACGAGTGAATGCTTGAAACAAACTGGTTGATGTCTGGTTCATTTGTGTTGGCCTGCCTGTGTGAGCCCACGTCGGGCAGCGGGTCCAGGCGTGCAGTTTCAAGAGCTCAGCCAGGGTGCCCACCCCGGACATTTTGCATCCCTCCATTCATTCGTCTCGCTGGATGCCTGTCCACACCTGCTGGCACCACCACCACCTGCTCTCCTCTCCCTGGCCGCTCACCTACTGCCGTAACTCAGAGTGCCTGTCCCTGCTTGGCATGTGTTTAGTGTGTGTCTATGAACCATAAGCGCTTGCAGACGTAGCAACAAGTAGCCTGCCTGCCTGCCTGCCTGACCCTGCCTGACTGCCTGCCCGCCCACCTGCCTGCAGCGCTGGCGACCTCATGCCACGATTGCCTGCCTGACTGACCCTGCCTGCCCGCCCGCCCGCCTGCCTGCAGTGCTGGCGACCCATGGTTTGCTGCCATCCCCGAGGACCTGTGGCCAGACGTGGACGTGAGTCTCAAGTGCACATCGTTTCCAATGTGCATGCAGACTGCCAACGGTTGTTGCGTGCACTGTGTTTGGTTGTACAGGGCAGCAGCACCGGCCGTTCTATTTTAGCACCTGCGGCCCGAGCCTGACAGCGCCTGACAGGTGTGCACGCTGGTTGCCTGCCAATGGCGCCGCCCCTGCCTCTCCATGCCGCTGCTCCACCCAATGTGGCCCCCTGCTCCACCCAATGTGGCCCCCTGCTCCACCCAATGTGGCCCCCTGCTGTCTGGCTTTCCTCAGAGCCCGCCTTTGGCCAGCCAGAATGCAGGCGGTGTTAGAGCGGGAGACGGGCAGGCACCTCTGCACCCCTCTAGCAGCGTGTCAAGCTCACTTGTCCCCTCTCGCACTTCATTCTCACTTGTATGCCTGATTTCGCCTCCTTGACACAATAATACACTTCCGTGCCACCTGATTGATTGCAGCCGGCCAAGGTGAAAGAGGACTTTGAGGGTGAGGCGGGCGACCGGCGGCAGGAGCTGGTGTTCATCGGCATCGACGTGCAGGTGGGGCGGGTAGGGGGGTTTAGGGTTTTGTGGTGTTATGGTTGGAGTTTTTTAGGGTTCAGGTTTTGGGGTTCAGGTTTTAGGGTTCATGACCGGACCCTAGCCCTAAACCCTAAACCCTATCGGTGGATGGGTGACTGTGCTTCTGATTGATGTGCTGTCAATGCGTGAACAGTACAGGCGGGCTAGGGGGGTGAGTGGGTGTGCCACTGCTGCGGCCCCATCAGTGTTTCCAGGGCCAGTTTGAAGCTGTCAGCACTCTGTATGAGGTCAGGCACGGCCCCCTGCATGCCCGCCCCAGTCGCTTGCCCCAACTCATGTCCCCTACAACGCCTCTGCCCCGCTTCTTTGCTGCCTGCAGAAGGAGGCGCTCACCGCCGCCCTGGATGCCTGCCTGTGCAGCAAGGACGAGGTGAGCTAAGAAAGCGCACGAGGGTGGGGGTGGGCAAGACCCCGTGGGCGATGCCACTACGCTGCCCCTTGAGAACCCAGGTGCCGGCGGTGGTGCGCGGTGCACCTGCCACACCTGGGGGGCGCCAGGCAGACGGCGCCCGCCAGGCCTCGTTGTACACCTCTCAGGCACATGTGGCCACATTCATGCCGTGTCCCCCCGATTCACGCCGCTCCTTTTATGGGCAGCCGGCCGGGCACTGCCCCACATCCCCCCTTGCAACTACTATGTTTCACTGACTGACTGTTGGTGGGTTACACGCCTTGTCCGTCTTATGTTCCAGTGCCTTGCATGCCAACACGTGCCTCAACTGCCCACCCTTCCTTGCCCATCACTCAGGAGGCGCTGGGGCCCGATGTTGCCGGCTTTGTGGCCTGGCCGGGTGTGGAGGTGGTGGAGGTGGAGGTGGAAACTGGGTCTGAGTCTGAGTCTGGATCCGAGGGCGAGGAGGAGGACGAGTCTGGCTCTGAATCCGAGGGCGGCGAGGAGGATGAGGGGGAAGGGAGCGAGTCTTCTTCTGATGATGATGCTGCCTCCGAGGCGAGTGACGGTCCCACAGCGGGGGCCGCCGGCGGCAGGCAGCAGCGGCGCGGCGGCTCGGCAGGTGCGGGGCGGGGGCAAGCGCCGGTGCCGGGTGCTCGCGGCCTTGCTACTATCGGTTTGAGTTGGGACCTGCTGTAGTTGTGTGTGCTCAGATGCGTAGCATGCACGCCATCTGGTAGCTGCCTGACATGCCCAGTGTTGCTGCGGCTCCCTCCCACTGCAGTAGGAGGCGGCAGCCGGCGCCGGCCGAGGCAGGAACCACCGCTAGAGATGCCCGCCAAGAAGGCCGGAGGCCGGTCCAAACGGAAGCGCTCGTCATGAAACCGAATGCCACAAAAGTAAACAGCGTTGTAATTAAACTGATAGTACTCGCGAGAGCTGGCCACGGACGAGGCGGTGGTATGGCCGGTCGGGAGCTCCGCACAATTCCTTTGGCGGTTCTGAAGCCCCGGCAGCCAAGCAAAGCAAACTGGGTGGAACGACAGACCGGAACGTGTTTACGTGCCAGCTGGATTCCGAGCGGCCTCGTGCAGAAGAGCTAATTTGGGAACGTAGTGCGATCTTGCCCAGGCTCTGCAGAGTCCCCTTGCGCGACGCCTTGGCTATGGGGTCATCCCCACAGCCCCGCTTCCCCGCGGGCTGCACGGCATGTGTGGCCGCTCTCCTCGCGCTGCTGTGCGGAGCTGCAGCACGGTGCCCAGGCACCCCTGATGGCAGCTGCCCGCCGCTGAGAGAAGCAGGCAAGTTAGGCGGGGGTAGGGGCACATAGAGTTGCCGCAGCCACCTCCCCTGTACTCGCCGCCGCCGCCGCTACCAGCCGCGGCTCCTGCCCCCGCCGCTGTCTCACCGCCATCAATGCCCTTTCCTGCTATGCTGGCTCCTTCACCCCAACCGCACATCCCCAACCCATGAGAGCCTGCCACCGTGCCTCGCCCGCCCGTCCGCCGCCTTGCGTATTGAACCCATCTATCCACTTGCCTGTGTGCAGCCGAGGTGGAGGGGAATGCCGCAGCGCGGCGCCTGCTGCAAGCAGGCACCTACTTTGGAGGCGTCACATACAAGGTGGGTGGGTGAACATACACACACACATCCTGTTTGGATGACTGGCAGGCCAGTGGCAGGCGGGCATTGGCTGGCTGGCTGGCTGGCTGGCTGGTTCGGAAGGTCCCCCCCATCAACATGCAAGCTACCGCTCGTTCCCTCACGCCCGTCTCAGACGTCCGAATTTCCATTTGCATGTCTGTCTGCCCGCCTGCCCGCAAGCTGCACAACCCATCC
>JTEE01000343.1:91743-105819 GCA_002896455.3 Chlorella sp. ArM0029B | reverse complement strand
CCCCCTCCACCTGCGCAGCAACTTCTCCTCCCCCTTTAGCGTGGCGGTGCACCCCAGTGACGGCAGCGTGTACATTGGGGAGGCAGACGAGGAGACACCGCGCGTGCAGGTGGGCACACACTTTCTAGTCTGACATGTGCACTGGGATGGCCACGACATCTGCCCTTTTGCCACTGACACATGCGCACTGGGGTGGGCTTGCACATGGCACCTCATTGGCAAGGGGGGGCGTCTCGCATTCGGTGGCGCAGCTCTTGTTGGATTGCGCTGTTGTTGTGGGGGTTAAAGACACGAGGGCGCGACGCAGTGTTTTGTGTGTCCGTGTTGGCACCCAGGAAGCGTGCTGTGCGCCGCTTTGCTGTTGGGCACTACGGGCTCACTTGCCTCGGGTGCCTGCTCCCAGGGGCATTCGCTCATCTCTAGACCCGGTGTGCAAGAATGCCCCACTGCCCCGGAGAAATGCATTGGTTGTACTGCCGCCGTGCCCCGGAGCGGCTCTTTTGGCACCTCATCAACGGGAGCCGGGCGGTGCCCCCGCACCTTCCCTCTTCTCGCCCGTGCAATGCACACACCACACACCACACGCCCCCCCCATTTCCTCCTTTCACACACATCACGCACCCCCCACACCCTTCGCCCCAACTCCCTCCCCTCCCCTGCCCTGGGCAGGTGTTTGCTCCCCTGGGTGCCCGGCTGCTGGGCGGGTTTGGGTCCTCTGGAGGGAAGGCAGGACAGTTCAGCCTGCTGGACGGAATCGCGGTGGATGGCACGGGGGCGGTGTACGCAACCGACTCCAAATCCCGCGTGCAGCTCTTCTACCCCATACTGTGAGCCAGGCAGGGAGCCAGCCAGGCAGTGGCAGCGGCAGCGGCAGGGGGAGGGGGCGGGTTGCTGCTGAGCAGGAGCCCGCCGTGCCCGCATGCTTTGGGTACCAGAGCATGCATGCTGTGCATGCTGTGCAGGGCATGCTCCCTGCCAACAGCCCGCTGGGCAGTGTGCATTTGTTCTACGGCTTGGGGCCTTGTCAACGAGCGCGCCTGCTGTTGATGCATCTCACTCCGCCCCGCCCGCCGCCCTGCCCATGTGCTGTAGGCCTCCTCCCTCGCCGCCCTCGCCGCCTCCGTCCCCCCCCTCGCCGCCCTCNCCACCGGCAAGTATGGGCGGGTTTGCCCACACCTGTCCACTCCTGCCTGCCCTGTCCCCCACCCTGCCACCCGCAAAACATTGCCACCGGCAAGTTTGAGTGGGTTTGCCCACACCTTAGGTCAATGTTGTGCCTCCCCCGCCCTGCCACCCGCAGGGCATTGCCACCGACAAGTCGGGCACATTTGTGTACATCTGCGACGACGGCAATGCGCGTGTGCAGGTACGCTGCCCGCCCGCCCTCTTCCCTCCGCATGCCTTTCCACGCCCTGCCTGTCCGCCTGCCCGTGGGCGCATCCGAACCAGCCTGCTTGCACCCGCCCGCCTGCCCGCCCGCCTGCCTGCCTGCACCTGCCTGCTTGCCTGCCCACACGCCTGCCCGCCTGCCTGCCTGCCCGCCTGCCTGCGGTGGAGCCCCTGTTTCTCACCGCCCCCGCCCCCTCCCCCTCCGCCACCCGGCGATCCTTTGCAACCAACCCAGCGCAGAAGTTCAGGGCTTCCAACGCCGAGTTCATCGCCCTCTATGGCGGGCACGGCGAGGGCGCCGGGCAGCTGCAAAACTGCCGAAGCCTGGCGGTGGACGGCGCCGGCTCCATCTACGTGAACGACCATGCTGCCTCCAGGGTGGTGAAGTTCAGTTCCTCGGGAGCATTCGTGGCCGATGCGGGCGGCCCGGGGGACCCTTCCAGCGACGGCGTCTTCCAGGGGGTGGAGGGCCTGGCTGCTGCGCTGGACGCCAGCGGGGCAGTGTATGCCACCGACGAGGGCGGACGCATCCAGCGATTTGTGCAAGTGCTGTGAGTGCGCCTGGCGGAGCCAGGGATGCTGCTCCGTGTTTGAAGGGCGGTGAGGGGAGCGAACGGGTGCTTTGCACGGGGGGTGGCAGGCTGCGCTGGGAGGGGGCGCGGGTTCGGTTGTGGGGCCATGTGCAGAAACAAGTGAGGCCCCTGCCCCAGCTTGCCTGCCCCGAACCCGCAGCATGGAGGAGGGCTGCAAGTGTCTGCCGGCTCGAGTGAGCACTCACCCACCACGCCTTGCACCTTTTGGAGTGCAGGCCGCCCCCCGCACCGCCGCCGCCACCTCCCCNCTTCGTCCCCCATTCCCCAAACCTCCCCCTTCCCCCTCACCTCCGAAAGGTATCGCCACACCGGCGCAGCCCCGAGGCGTGCCACCCCCGCCACAGCCCCGCCTGCCTTCCAAACGCTAGTCTAGTCGTTACAGCTTGACGCAAGCACCCTTTGTTGGCGGGGGCTTCAACCTCATCCAGTGGATTGACACGGTTTGTTCCTCAGACCGGTTGAATTACGCCATGCACCCTTGATCAATCAATGAAGCGGTCTTATAATGCCGAGATTTCAACCGCAATATTTAGCCGCAAGCCGTGTTCCTAAAAAGCAACCCACCCTCGGCCCACCCGTGGCTCATTTAGAATCGTGTCTGCACTGCCCTACAACACATACGCTTTCCTCTGGAGCAACAGTTACACTCCTACCCTTTCCCTGCCTTGAGAGTACCCCTAAATACCAGGCAGCCTGTGCACAAGCTGTGCACCGGCTGCACAAGCTGCCTCCGCTGCCTACCCCACCACGCACCCACCCCCCTCCGCTGCACGCATACCGCTCGTCGCTTGTGCCCGCCCAGCTCCCAGGAGAGGTGCCCGCCCAGCTCCCAGGGGAAGTGCCCGCCCAGCTCCCGGCAGGTCACCCACAGCAGCCCACCCACCCTTCACAAGCGTGCCCCAGCACCCACCTGGCCCTGCAAGCACGCCTGCAACCCTACCCGCCTCGAAACCCGCGCTTCCACACCCCTCCTCTTCACATCCTCTTCACATCCTGCTTTCTTCTCCCAAGCTCGTGAGCTCAATAACGTGCCCATGCCAGAATGAGTGGGCGCCCCCACTTACGCATGCAGCAGCCCCACAACCCGCCTCCTCTTCCACCCGCCCGTCCCTTGCTAGCTGATCTTCGTCCCTTGCCTCAATAGTGGTCCAGAGCATGAGACATTGCCCCAACACTAAAGCCCTAGTTGGAACCAGATCTGTCAGTCGCAGCACGCCTGGCATGCCCAAAGCCCCCTCCACCAGTCCCCGTGCAGCAGTGCGCCCCTGCCAGGCAGTCGCCGCACCCTGCCTCTGCTTCTCCCTCTCGCTTTTGCACCCACCGCTTCCCCTCAAGTCTTCCTGCCCCCGTACTGCCTCTTTGCATCCCTCCTTCCTCACTTGCCTTTTCTCACACCCACCCTGCAAGCCCACCCTGCAAGCATCTGCCAGGCGGGCAAATGCTGCTCTGGCAAAGCAACAGCACGGCGCTGTTTTGGCACCCCTTCCCCTCCTCCCCCGCCCGCCCAACTGGCGCCCTTCCCATTGCCGAATCAGCCTTGCACATTGCCACTGCCGCCCATTGCTCCCTGCCTGCCCTCTCAACATGCTTTCCTGTAACGCACGGCCACAAGTGTCAACCAGGTTTTGTTGTTACAACATAGCGGCGCCACAACGGGTGGTTCAGGGCAGCCTGCCACGCCAACACGGCATTGGTTCAACAGGAAGCGACGTCAGCGCCACATCGGCGGCCACGTCGGCAGCCACGTCAGCACCGACTCCTGCCACATCAGCAGCCCACTTCACCCCCTTCACTTCTGCTCCAGCTCTTTCAAGAAGTCCTCCACGTCTGCAAAGAAGGGTGGGGGGCAGTACAATTGTCTGCTGAGAAGGGTGGGGGGCAGTACATTTCTGCTAAGAAGGGGTGGGGGGCAGTACAATTGTCTGCCGAGTCGCATTGGTGCGTAAGCTGGCATTGCGCGGCTTGCAGCAGCGGCACTGGCAGTGGTCACACAGGTGCCACAGTTGGTGTGGCAGTGCTGGCTGGAGTGGCGGGAAGCGAGGTGCAGGGCGGGAGGGCTGGGGTGCCGGGCGAAGTGCAGGCAGGCAGCAGGGATTCGGGTTTCCTTTCCTTGCCTTTCCACCCACACACGTTTGCCCCACCCGCCCACATCCCTGCCGCCAGGCCAGGGCCACTCCTGCCCTGCACCGGGGGTACTGCGCGCGCAGTACCATACCCCAGTGCCTCCTCCCCTCCCCTGCTGCCAGGTCAGCGCCACTCACCAACAAACACCAGCCTGTAGCCGTCTGCACCAAGAGGAGGGAGGGCGGGCAGGGGAGAGGATGAGGCATACTTTCAGTTTGTCACCTTTAAGCGTCTGGCAAGGGAGGGGGAGGTGCTTGGGCACATGGTATTGGCTGCCCGGAACCACCCATGCAGGAGCAGTACACACATGCGCGGCGACAGTACATACAGGCATTACTGCCAGCTCACCAGGGTCGGTGGTGGCAACAATCTTGGTTCCAATGCCCGGCACCGGCCCCGGCTCCCGTGTCACCATGCCCCCCGCTGCCTTGATCTGCTCAGCCGTCTTGTACACGTCCTGCAGCTTGGTGGGCAAGGGGCAAGGGGGGTCAAGAAATTGGGTGCAGCTTGTCGGGGTGGGCAAGGGGGGCAAAGCATGGGGTGCAGCTTGGCGTGGTGGGCAATGGGGGCAAGGAATTGGGTGCATCTTGGCGTGGTGGGCAAGGGGCAAGGAATGGCGTGAGGCAACAGCATGTGCGTGTGGCACGTGACTGCCCAAGGGAGCTGCACCCCACCGACCTACGTCCCTTGTTGATTGACGCAGGGCGGAGCCTCAGCCTTGGTGGTGAAGGGTTGATGGCGGGTGTATTACAGCCAAGAGCCAGGGTTACCTATCCGACAGACCCTGAAATGGGGACTGGATCCAGGATCAGGGTCTTACCCTCTCGAGGCTTGCCTTGTTGCCCCGCCCCTCCCTCCTCGCCTCCCCCACCCAGCAGTCGTCTCCAACCCGACATTGCCGGCTGACACATCACCGACAGCGTGCGCCCATTTTGATAGCTAGGATGCCAGCTCAATCCTGATGCCCCTCCCCCCAGGGCAACTGCTGGGAAGTGTGGCCCCCTGAGAGAAGAAGAAAGACTGCACGTGTGATGCATGCTAGCGGCCCTCCTGGCACCCACTGCAAGCCAGGAGACCATGTAACCATCCTGGGGGAGTGAGCGCCCCGTCACCACATTGTGCCTTCCTGTGTCCTGCTTGTCCCCTGGCAGCACAACACGGCACGTGTGATGCACGCTTGCAGCCGTCCTGGCACCCAGTGCAAGCCAGGAGACCACGAAACTGCCCCCAGGAAGGTGGCTGCCCTGCCACAGCCCTGTGCCCACATTTGTGCTGAGTGCCACCTGGGCATACCTGGCACCCACTGCACGCCAGCAGGTCACGCGACTACCCTCCCCCCAAAGATGACTGCCCCATCACCGTCCTGTGCCCACCTTTGTGCTGATTGCCACCTGGGCGTAGGCGTCCCCCTTGGTGTAGCTGTCCTTGCCATAGTTGTAGGTGAGCTCAAACACGGTGGAAGAGTCCTCGGGGCCGTAGCCTGCACAGGGGGCAGAACAGCGAGGGCGCATGCGTGTCATTGTTGGCTTGAAGTGGTACTGCTGCAGATGCCGGCACACAAGAAAGGGGGTGATGTCATGCGACAGTCATTCCTTGGGCCGTAGACTGCACAAGGTGAGGCCAGGTGAGGCACACAGGGAATAACGAAGGAATGCACAGCCCCCTCAGCCAGGAAGCAGCCCAGTGTGTGCTGTGGGCACTCCACCCCGCCAGCAGCGCACACACGCCGCCACCCACAGCAGCGGGACCCTGCCACCACACATAGGGGCGCAATCACACCAAAAGCACAGGCCGCCTCACCCAGGAATGCCAGGGTGTACTTGAACTCCGGGTTGTCCCGCGTGCGCAGCAGCTTCATGCCCAGCACCTCTGCAGGGGGGGGCGATGTGGTGTGCGGTTCAAAGTGAAGGAGAGAGGGACGCAGGAAGCAGGGGTCGACCCCAGGTAGGCAGCGTGCTCCTGNGGGCGGGGGGCGCAGGGTGAGTGGGGTGCTGTGCGAGGGTTCAGACGGCACCTGAGTGCCAATGACGGTGGGATGTGATGAGGGATACGGTGAGGGATGTGATGAGGGACATGATGAGGGACATGATGAGGGACATGATGAGGGACATGATGAGGGGTATGATAGGCGAGCCCAGCACCTCTGCAGGTGGAAAGGGGGGGGAGGGGGGGCTGGGGTCACGTCCGCATGCGTGTGTGAGGGTGTGCTTTGCCTGCATCTGAGTGTCGAGGTGTTGGTGGGTATGGTAGCTGCGTGCCCAACCCCTCTGCAGGGCGAGAGCTGCGTGTGTTGCAGAACAAGGTGGCCACATCGTGCTGGTTTGCACGTGCATCGCTGTCAGCCGCTCCCACACCAAGTGCCTGTGTCCCCTCCCTGCACACTGCAGCTTCTGTTTGCCAATCCCTCTAACTGTTTAGACATGCCGACAGGGAGAAGACGGGTGTGCCCCCACCTGTGTAGTACTTGATCGACTTGTCCAGGTCACCCACACGCAGCATGACCTGGCAGGGGGGAGACGAGGGGGCACATGGGGAGGGGAGCGGGCACAAGTCAGCTACAGAGGGAGGCAGCATCTCGAGGGCAGCTGGCGAGATGCAGGCGCAGCGTGTGACCTGGCACAGGGCGCTCGAGCGGTCAGGAAGTTAGCATGAACCAGCAAGAGGGTGGGCGGAAGGGCAAGCGGGGTTCACCAGCGGCGTACGGAGGCCAACTGCACCAAGGCCCGCAAAGCTGCTAAGCTGCAGTCAGGTGAACCAGCGGGCCGCCTGCGCCGGCGGCTCCAAGATCTGCCTGGCCCTAGTACAGGAGGTTGTCGCTTTTCCCACAACCCCACACATGTGCACTGGAGCAAGAAGGCCCAAACGCAGGACAGGCCCCGAAATTTGTGGCCCCGAAATTTGCCCCTCCGCCTGAATCAGCCGGAACTGTGTGCCCACTTCTGCCCCACACCCACACAATGGATGAGCCATGGCGGCCCCCCCTCTATTACCTGCGCCAGGGGCTCCGGGATGTCCCCCACCCGCTGGATCAGCTCAAACTTGTAGCCGGTGGGGTCGTCCACAAATGCAATGACCTGCACGGGGTTGAGCGAAACAAAACAAAAAAACAAAACAGGTGCAGTGAGGTGTGAATGATGCTTGAGTGACAGCGCAGCTGGTCGGCCGGTGGGGTCGTCCACAGCACACACTTCAGATCTCAGCCGGGAGCCCAACAAAGGTGCGGTCCTTGAAGTGCAGCGGGCATGGCAGCGGTGTGCCCCCTCATCTCCTCACCGTCTTGCCGCCCTTGACAGGCCCCGGCTCACGTGACACTTTGCCGCCTGCAGCACAGGGCAGCGTAGGGCATGACCATGATTGACAGCCGTGGTGTATTGAGGAGCGCCATGCCTGCACCTGTGTTTGTGAATCAACCACCCAGCACGCAAAGCAGGCAATGGGCGTGATTCACATCGGGGTTGCATGCCGCTGTGCGTGCACCCGCCTTTCCGATTCATCCACACAGCAAGCGAGCAAGCCATGGCCAGTAAGGGTGCCCAGCAACTGTTATAAGTCACTTTGACTTCCAACCAGTAGGAGTTGCTGCTTTCCGCCACACGCATGCCCAAGGGCCCTCATGCACACGCGAATGCAATGAGCACTCAACCCTGCATTCGATCATCAAGTGCAAGATAGCAGCCACCTGCTGTTGTGACCTTCTCCCCGACCTTGCAGGCAGGCATCTGGCTACTCCACCACGGCTTCAACAGCCCCTTTGCACGAAAACGAGCCCCACACACATTCACACTGCTTTCATCAGAAGTACCGTGCCAACAGGGCGCCCGCCCACCTACTGCCTTGACCTTGTGCAACACAGCAATCCCACAGCCCAGATATCAGCCATAGGGCTAACAGAGGCCCCCGCCCACCTGCTGCCTTGACTTTGTCGACAATCGCAGCGACGTCGGAGGCTGCGATGCCAAAGTGCCCGAACCCCTCCCCAAGGTCGTAACTGTCCACCCCATAGTTCTCGGTCTGCGCACACAGTGGGGCGAGCATATAAGAGGAGAGAGGGCCGGCATGTGAGCCGCTTTTAGGATCACAGAACAAGCCACAACGACCACTTGAGAGTGCAGTCTTGCCAGCTTTAAACAAGCTGTGTTCTGTGAGAGGGAGAGAGAAACAAGCAACCGGATGGCAAATTGACACGAGCCACAATTGCAACAGGCCACAAACCAATCGTGCCAACTGCCTCACCAGTTCCATTGCAAAGTGTGTGGTTTCAGGGCCATAGCCGAGGAAAGCGTTGCTGTACTTGCCCTGCATGGGACCGCGTGGCGGGGGGGCAGCGAACGAGTGAGTGGCGGTATATTTTGTATAAATAGATTCTGACTAGCACTATAGCACCGTAGGCAGCAGCAGTCGATCTGCCAGTAAGGAAGGCCAGCCTGCTTGCATGCCATACATCAGTCCCCCAGAGTGTCAGCCAGCACCCACCTAGGTGCCCCCTGGGATGTGGCAGTACCGCAGCAGCAGCAGCACACGGCCGGCCCTTGATGAGCCCACGCCACCAAAGCATGCTTAAGCATGCAACCCAGTGGGA
Organism: Chlorella sp. ArM0029B; assembly: GCA_002896455.3. Lineage (NCBI taxonomy): Eukaryota > Viridiplantae > Chlorophyta > Trebouxiophyceae > Chlorellales > Chlorellaceae > Chlorella > Chlorella sp. ArM0029B. The sequence goes on along the minus strand of JTEE01000343.1, from coordinate 97,134 downwards.
CAGCCTCCCCACACTCCAGGGACTGCTAAATCAGCCAGCACCCACCTCTGGGATGTTGCGTTGGAAGCTGCATCTGACCAGACCTGCCCCTACCCCGTGACATGATGCCATGATTGGTGAACACTGTTGAAAATCCAAAAGGCCAACCCAGTTAGGGCCATCCCGCCGCACATCAAATGTTGTCACACCCAAACTGTGTATTACTCGCCCTCTATCTTTTCTTGCATTGCCCCTCCATCTTTTCTTGCAAGATTCGCATCTTTGCCACACAGCCCCAAGCTAATCTCTTCCGGGCCTGCTTCGCAAGTCCCGTTGCAGACAAAACAGATTGTAAGGCAAAACAAGCAAGCAAGAGCCATGCCAGCACCAGTTAAGGCACCCACCTCTGGTATGTCCCGGTACCGCAGCAGCTGCATTCCCAGGCACTCCTTGTAGAACTCGATCGACTTGTCCATGTTGCCCACGCGGTGCACAGTGTGCAGCATGCGACGCTCGTCTTGTGCCAGCCATTCGGCGCCGGCGGCGGCGGTGACGGGGGCGGCCATCACCCTGCGGCGGGGCGAGGGGGTGCGGGTGGGGGGGCGGAGAGGTGGGTGAGAAGGCACGGACGGGGTGGTCTGCCATGGTGTACATACCAGCAATCGAATGAGTGACTTCGCTGCTGGGTCTGGTAGGGGGAGTGGGGGTGATGGTGTCCTCTCCATTGACGGAAGCAGGCTTATTGGCAGCGAATGCGGCGGCGGCGGCGGCGGCGCCTGCTGCCACTCGCTGCCAGCCCCTTCCCTGGCCAGCAGTGCCACCTTGGCGCACCTGCGGGATGCCCGGGTGGCGCGTGTGGCGGCTGTGAAGGGGCGGACGCTGGTCCAAGAGGAGGAGGAGATGGCGCGAGCGGCGTGCATAGCAACGTCTGGGCCCGGGCCTCTTCTTCAGCAGCAAGCGATCCAAGCGATCTGCCGATGTTTGGTCGGTTTGGTCGGCTTCAGCTGCCCATTTGCCATCGCGCGCCAGCGTGGTGGGAGCAAGGCGCCACAGCAAGACGCACATTCCGTCCACTGCGAGCACTTGCCGCATCCCTGCCAGTCTCGAAAGCCATCCCGACACTCCCAGCGGCTGCACTTCACCACCCAGCAGCACCGCCCACTTCCCACGATGCCGGCTCTCGTGCTCGCCCCCTCCTCAGCCCTGCGGGCCACCATCACACAACGCAGCTGCCGGGCCCGAAACCTGCCGGTGCTGGCCTCCCAGCAGCAGCAGCACCAGCAGCGGCAGGCAGCGGCACAGCGGCGGCAGGCGGTGGCGGCGGCAGCAGCGCTAGCCACCAGCTTGGCTGCCAGCCCCGCAGCGCTCGCCGCCACCACCTCCGCAGCCGCAGCAGCAGACCCGCAGACAGCTCAGCTCATTGCTGACCTGGCGCTGCTGGACGCACAAAGCGCGGGCACCCTGTCGGCAGTCCTGAAGCCGACGCTCACAATCGCCACCGTCCTCATGATTGTCCGGATCGTGATGAGCTGGTCACCAGAAATCGACGGCAAGCAGATGCCCTGGGTCATTGCCTACACGCCCACCGGTGAGAGGGGCCCGGATGCCGGGGCGGGGCAGCGTGCAGCCAGGCGGTGGTGGGTGGCGGCAGGCACGGGTGCTGGATAGAAGCGAGGGACGGTGTGCTGCAGAGAGGGACAGTTTGCAATGGGTAGTGGCTGTACGGTGGCGAGGGGCAGCGGCGGGGTGGATGAGGGGCGGGGCAGCGGTGGGGCAGATGAAGGGCGGGGCAGAGGTGGGTAGGAGAAGGGAGGGGCAGGCTTTGTCGGCGGGGCACTCATGCAGGTGGCAAGGCACCGCACATGCAATGGCAGCTGGCAGCTTGATGTTGGCGTCGCTACCCAGCCCCCAGCTAGGCACAGCTGGGCCCCACTCCTCCCTGCCTGCCAGGGCTCACAACGCCCTCCCTCTTCCCTCCCACTTCTTCCCGCCACTCTTCCCTGCCCCTCCATCACCCGTCCCTTCTCCCTGCCCTCCCTCTTCTGTCCCTATTCCCCGCCCCTCATTCACCCGTCCCTCTTCCCCTCCTCCCTGCCCGCCTGCAGAGGCCATCCTGGTAGCCACCCGGAAGCTGGTGCCCCCCTTCAACGGCCTGGACGTCTCCCCCATCGTCTGGGTGGCCCTCCTCTCATTCCTGTCTGAAATCCTGACCGGACCCCAGGGCATCCTGGCCCTCATCCAGCGGGGGGCACAGATCATCTGATCTGATTGGATCCGCTTGGATCTGATTGGATCTGGTTTGATCTGATTGGAGGCCTGCACGCAGCCGTGGGGTGGGCAGACTGGCAACCGCCAAGGCGTGCCCTGCGGCTGCACTGAGCACCACGACCTTTCTACCCCTTGAGCCCTGCCACATGAAACCAACGTCCCTGCAATTGCCCACAACCCTTGAACCTTGCCCCTGGCATCCCACTGTTCCTGTAACTGCCCTTGAAAAGCCCTGACCGGCCCTCGGGACATCCTGGCCCTAATCCAAGCGGTGGGCCGCAGATGCTCTCATGCGTGCAGACAGCGGGCGCAGCTGTTTCGGGCCTGCACCCAGCGAGGGGCGCAGCTGATCCAAGGCTTGGGTGCAGCAGTCGTGGGTGGGCAGGCAGCAGGGAGGGGTGCCCACCGTGTGCGCCCAGTGTCTGCACTCTCCAGCTGCTGTGCTATGCTGTGACAGCCTGTGCCGCCTGTCTTCCCCGGCCGGGTGCTGTCACGGAGATCTCTTTTAAATATAATTACAACAGAAAGTGGGCGCGGCCTACATCAGTGGCGGTCCCGCTAGCGTTGGCGCATCGAGCGCCGCGCGCCCGCCTCGCCCGCCGCTGGTCTCCCGCTGCCCGCTCCCGCTGGCGGGGCCACCTGCACCGGGCTTGCCAGCCCGGGAGTGTCCCGCAGCAGGCCGTTGAGGGCGTGCAACCACAAGTGATACGTGGAGGGGTGGCACCTGCGGGGACGGTGAGGGCAGCTCAAGTTTCTTCTTTGTAGTAATTGTTTGGCGGTGGCTGGGATGCACACCTGCCTCCAGTTGTTGACGAGGGTAAGGCAGGCAGAGTGACATGCAATGCGAGCAGGATGCAAAGCCCTGCTTGAATCCCTGCTGCAGCCCTGCGCCAGGCTGGGCAAGCACACAGCCAGGTGTACTGCCACGAGCTGACACGACCCCCTGCTGGCACCACCTCTTTGGGCCCCTTTCCCACCGCCAAACAAAGTCCCAACTTCAGATAAAACTCCAACACCCCAAACCCAAACCCCAGAAGCCTGAAAGCCTGTCCCAGGAGGCTGCCCGCTGGCTCACCAGTGGGTGCACTCTGCCGGCATGTGTGTGTCCCACAGCGGCACGGTGGCATCCCAGGTGCGCAGGTGCGCATCCGCTAGGCGTCCCACCCACGGCGCGGCCGCCGCGTTCCACATGCCGCCCGCCCGCGGCAGCGCCTCCCCCTCCTGCCAGGCCGCCCAGGGGACGCATCCCTGGCTGTGGAATTCGCCCACATAGTACCCCGTGCCGGGAAAGTGCTGTGGGGAGGTGTCCATCCATACCGTGCGCGGCAGGCGCGCAGCGTGCGCAGCACGGAAGTCTGCCAGCTGGCGCAGCTCTCGGAGGTAGCGGGAGGCGGGGCCGGCGGCGGCGCACGTGGTGTTGGTGCACAGGGAGGGGCCGTCGAATTCGTAGTAGTGCAGGCTGCGGGGGATGGGTGGGGTGGAGGGCGAGGAAGGCAGGGGAGTGAGTGGTGGTGGGATGGCGGAGGGGGTGGGAAAATTAGACAAGTGGTAGAGAACGAAGAGCAGGTGAGAGGAGGAGGGGCAAGAAAGATGGGCGACAGCTGGTGGAGAGTGGGGTGGGGGGAGAGGAGGGGAGTGGTGGGATGGGGGAGACAGCGGGACTGACCGAGTCTGGGTTGCCACGTCATCTCAGCGCAAACCCGTGCTGCTCAACGATTATTTTCAATCATGCATGGGAGAGGGAGGGAAAGGTGGAACAGTGGTGATGGCAGAGCAGTTGAAAGAGAGACTAAGGAAGTGGATGACAGTTGGCAGAGGGCGGGGCCATCAAAGTGGTGCGGGCTGCAGGGAGGGGCCGGGGAGCGGTGTGAGATGGGAGGGTATCGAAAGCAGAGGTGGTGGTCATGCTAACGTTGCTGTCTCCCCCGTGACTTCAAATGCAACTGCTTGATTGATTGAATGTTTGATGTCGACACAAGGCGGTGGCAAAGGGCTGGCAGCTAGCCAGGGGAGGGGCGATTGGAAGTCGAAGCAGTGCGGGGTCCATGCAGGGCTAAGCGAGGGCGACACGGCGACGTGTGGTCGCGGTGGCACGCGGTGAACCGCGGTTGGGCGGGAAGAGCAGCGGGCACGGTGGCAAAGCCCGTCGCCACCGCCCCCTCACCCTCACCATCTCTACCCACCGACCCCTGCACACTCATTTACTACGAATACGTCCCTTTATTCTTTCTTCTTGTTTGGCCGTTTTACCACATACAAATTATACCAAAATGCCCAAAGATGTGTCACCCCTCACCCCGAGTTGTACACCAGCAGGTCCCGTTGAAACCCGGGCACCGCCTGCATGAGCGTTGGCAGTGCCACCTCAGCCATCTCCCCCGCCAGGTCAGCACGCACGATGCACACGCGGGTGCCTGCACGCATTGTTGTTGTGAGTAACAATGACTGGTTGCCCGCAGGGTAGAATCAGGGTTGGGTGTGCTGCTGCTCTGATCGTGTGTGTTGCACTCATTGCAGTGCCAGATGGCATTCCACCTGCAAGGCAGACTCGAACAAAGCACGAGTGCGGCTGCCTGCGGAGGCCACACACAATGGCACACAGCTGCTCAGCGGCTGCCTCACATGCGTGAGAACCAAACACAGCCCCGGGTGCCTGCTCCCCTCCCTGGCCCCTCCTACACACCTTGCACAGCCCTGGTACCTCTCCCCCTCCCTGCCCCTCGCCCCCAATACACACCATGCACAGCGCTGGCTGCCTGCCCCCCTCCCCCCCCCCGCCTTGCCCACCATGCACAGCAGCGTGCATAGCATTGGGTGCCTGCTCCCCTCCCTGCCCCTCCCCCACCCACACACACCGTGTGCCAGCTCCAGGCACTCTGGGGGCACCGCCCACCAGCGGTGGCAGTAGCCCTGCTGCGCAGAGGAGAGGCGGTCCATGAGGGCGGGGGGGACGGGGTCGCTGCGGGGGAGGGAATGCAGCAGGTGGGGCAGGGCAGGTGGTGGAGGGATCCAGTGGGGCACAGCAGCGCAGAGGAGGCAGGGTCACTGCAGGGAGGGGAACAGCAGATGGGCTGGTGAGGCGGGGGGGCGGAGTCGGGTAGGGGGATGTGGGGTGAAACAGCTGCAATGGAGAGGCAGCCTATG
>JTEE01000343.1:72256-91721 GCA_002896455.3 Chlorella sp. ArM0029B | reverse complement strand
GGGCGGGGGCGGGGGGAAGGAAGCAGGCAGGGGAAAGTGGGGTGGTGCGGCGCAAGGGGGAGGCGGTCTATCAGACGCACGGGGGCGGGGTCCTTCGGTGCGGGGGTGGAACTTGATTAGTTGTACTTTCTAACCCATGTTGTGTACTTTAAACTACATGCAGGGTGGTTGGGCGCAGCACAACAGGCGGTCCATGAGAACAGGGGGACTGGGAGCCACCGCGGGGTGGTGTGGTGAGGCGGCACATCAAGCCAGGGTGCCCTCGGCCAGGCGGCAGGGGAACCGTAACAGCATGCTGGCGCCACGGTGGCTGACGCACGGCTGCCCTGCATGTGTGCTTACCTTGGCTTCTTACATCACACCTAGGTAGATGCGCTGGCGATGCATATTTTGAGATGGGAGCACACACTCGAGCTCAAATCTCAGCCTCCTCACCCCCGTACCAAGCCCTCCTCCCGCCTGCCTCCCAAACAACGCCACGCCACGCCACGCCACGCCACGCCACGCGCTCACGTGCGGCGCAGGGAGGGCGCAAACTCGCGGAGGAAGCACTCGACGGCATAGTAGAACTGCCAGGTCTGTGAGTCGCCCATCAGCCACAGCGTGCGCCCCCTGATGCGCTGGAACAGCTCGCAGGGGGTGAAGTCCTGCCAGGGGTTGCAAACATAATGAAAGAAGAAAATAGTTGGGGACGTTGGTGGGAAGGCAGGCGGGTGAAGCAGGGTGGCAAAAGAAGAAGGAAACAGTAGTTGGCAGAGGATGCGGAGGTGAGGAGGCAGGCGGAGTGTGGGCAGGGAGGCAGGTGAGGCGCAGACTTGGCTGGGCAGGGAGGCTGGCTGGCGGGCGGGCAGGGGGAGGCAGGCGGGGTGCATGGCGGAACCCCGGGGTACTTGCGTGCGACGCAGTGAGGGGGCTTGTCAACAGCCAAGCTGAGGCAGAGCACCCTCCAACTGCCTGCACACCAGGGGCTGGGCTACCTGGCCAGGCAGCCTGCCCGCCAGCTAGCGCTGCCTGTTTGCATCCTAGATGGCCGGGTCGGCCTCTCCCCCCGCCCCCCTTCAAAATGGAACACAAACTCCAGCCCCTTATAATCAGTCAGCCGACCCGCTTTGTGTGCCTGATAGATCCAGCCTCAAACCAGCACTTGCCTCTAATTGGAGCCCCTGCCGCGTGGCGTTGTTCACCAACGCCTCCGACCGCCCCTCCCCAGCATACAGCCTGCCGCACATCCGGCCGTCGAACTGGCACACACCGCAGCTGCGGGCAGGGCGAGAGTGGGGTGGGGATTGTTGGGTTGCGGGGTCAGGGTGGGCAGATGGCTGGTAGCACACTGCAGCTGATGCCGTTTATGTGCCACTAGCGCTGTGCTGCGCTGCGCTAGGCTGTGCTGCGCTGTGCATGCCTCCCAGCAAGCAGGCGCACCAGGCCGACAGGAAGAAGAGCACAGCCTGAGGGGTTGTTGGAGCCAACAGGGAACACGAGCCACAGGCACCAGTCAGCTGCCGGCTACAACCAGCACCACTTGGGTTGAAATGCAAATTGATTCAGCCACACTCAACTGCCTGCATCAAATACTACTCTGTGACGAATGCTGTTCAAACATTCTTGTAGTTTTGTAACCGACAGATTACTTCTACATTCTATTTTGTACTGTATACGATTTCAATTTCTCTGAATGCATGCCTGGGCTCACCAGGTCTGGGGCAGCCGTGGGCCGTCGCACTTGTGTTCGTCGCTGGGGCAGTGGCTGCAGGCCTCACCTTTGGAAGGGACCGCCTGGGGGCAGGCAGGCAGGGGAGGCAGGCAGGCAGTCAGGGGAAGGCAGGCAGTCAGGCAGGGGAGGCAGGCAGGCAGGGCAGCAGGCAGGCAGGGCAGGGGAGGAGTGTGGTAAGGCGGGGTCATGGTTGATCGGGGGCTGGCATGCTGAGCGGCGCCGGCGCCGGGTGCTTGAATTGCTTGCATCCATGCACCTGTGAGCTGCAGCGGCCGCCTTCCGGGTGATACTATGCAGGCAGCAAGACGGCAGGGCGGACAAGGCTGGGCGCAACTTGGCCAGCCCCAGAGGGGGTATCCTGTTATGTGGTGGGATTTGGTCATGCCAATTCGGGGCATGCATGCAGCCTTGCACATCCCTGCCGCACAGGGAGGGGTGACGATCCCCGCCTCTGCACCACCAACGTCACAGATCCCGCACGCATGCCGGCTGCATGCACTACAAGAGAGGGGGAGGATGACTGCACAGGAACGGCATGCCTGCTCGGCCAGCACCTACACACATACCTGTGGAGTCACGTTGAAGAGAAAGGGGAGCTGACCGGGGCTGGGGGGCGGGCCGCGGGCCACACTGCCTGCACACAAGGATGATGCATTGCATGACGGGCGGGCGGTGCGCGACAGCATCACGGCAGCATCACCGCCTCCGCTCCAGCCACATCCAGCTCTTTGCAAGACAAGCCGCTTGTGCTCAAGCAACACGTCAGACTCAATTCGAGTGCCAAATAGCACGCTTAGCTTACCGTCGAAAAAAACCGTGCACTGTGACACCGGGGTGAGGAAGGAGCTGCCGGGCTGCCGCTGCCAGGCGGACACGTCCCCTACGATCACTGGCGGCGGTGAGGCCTTCCCAGCACCCCGCTCGCCGGCCTGCTGCCGCCCTTTCCGGTCACTTTGCTGCTGCTGGGCGGCCTGGGAGGCTTCCGGTGCGGGAGGAGCGGCTCCCGGCATGGCCTGGCTGAATGGGGCAGAGCTTGTGTGCCAGCGAGCCCAAGCGGGCAGCGCAACCGCCCCCGCCTGCTGTCGCAGCGTGGGGCCGGCCAGCAACAACACCGCTAGCAGGAGCAGTGCGGAAGGAAGCACCATCAGGGCGCCCAGCCCGCCCCGCCGCGCCTTGGCGCCCGTCGGCTCGGGCAGCTCGCAAACCAACATATGACTTGAAAAGCCTGCCGGCGGTTCAGGGTGCGGAGCACGGATGTGGCATGGCACATGCGAATGGCGATCTGGGTTGGCGGCAGACGGGCGCAAGACTGCCCAGCAGGTGCAAGGACGCGCAAAATCAAGACACGCGCAGCACGCAGCACGCTTGGGAGGGCCCAAGCAGCCGAAACGCGCCTGCGGAGGCTGTAGAATATCCCAAACCCTGCCACGTCTTGTTTGTGGCCTGTGCGACCTTAACAGGTGAATGTGGCGGGACGCGCGTTTAGCCTTACGCTCGCAGCTCTTGGCGGCGGACGTGCAGCGGCATGGTGCAGGGGGGCAGCATATCTAGCAAACTGCCCGCGCCAGCTGGCCTGCAGGTGCCAGTTGTCAGGAGCGGCCACGCTCGGCGCGCCGCCGCCCACCGCCGGCCACCCGAATTTGCCCCCCCTCTTCTGAACCGCAGGCACTGGGCCCTGCTTGCATCCGCCACTGAAATTACTCGCACTGTATTCGCAGTCCAGGGGAGCCAGCATGGCGGGAGCACGAGGCAGGGGGGCCGGGGGTGAGGAGGCGGTTCACGTATCCTCGGCAGCTGCTTCTGCCAGCGCCGGGAGCCGGAAGCTGTGCCGAGCCGAAGAAGACCTGGAGGCTGACCTGTCACAGGCAGGCACGGATGCACAGTTGGCACAGAAGCCGAGCGCCGAGCTGCCAGGTGCCGTGAAGGAAGAGGGGGACGAGACGCTGTTCAACACCCTCCCCTCCACCTTTCCCTCCACCGGCCTGCACAGTGCGGTGAGCGTGCGTGGCATGGCATGGCATGGCGTCCTGTGTTGGTTTTGTTGTTGTTCTTGCGTGTGTGTAGGCTTGCGCCCACAGGGACATACACAGCACAGCACAGCCGCATGACGCGTGGCAGGCCATGAGCTGCACAGCGGTGCCCGCAGCCTGCTTGCCCGCCTGCCTGCCTGCATTTGCAAGCAAGGCACAAGCAGGGGGCAGCCACGTGCCGGCCGCCCCTCCATGTGACCGCTGTGCTACGCCGTGCCGCTGGGCTGGCCTCTATTGTGCCTGCCCAACACACCTGCCCGCACCCTCCACCCCTTGCCTCTACCCACCATCAAGTGCATCTGTGCGTTGAGCGCAGGAGCAACTCGGGCGCCTTGGGTCGGACTGCCTCTAAAGTTTGTTTATCGTCTTTTTGTAGTTTTTTTTGGCAACACACGTCCCTATCCCCCCTTCCCCTCTTTCCCAACATTTGTTGCAGGTGCGTCTGCGTGTCGAGTACATGAGCAACAGCGAGGCACACATCCTGGACTGGTCGGTGTTTGGCACCACCCTGCTGCTGCTGGGGGGCATCATCGCCGCCTCCGCCTTCAAGTTTGTGTCCGAACCGGAGCCCTTCCTGTTCAGGGACCACGACGACACCTGGTGAGGGCCGTTTTTTTTGTTTGTTTTTTGCTATCTATCTCTCCTCCGGGCTGTTGGTGCCTGTGTTCAAGTTTGTGCACAAACCTAAGCCCTTTTTGTTCAAGGACGGGAACGACACCTGGTGAGGGCCGGGCTGGTCCGTGTGCTTTTTAGTTAGTTACACATTAATGTCCATATGGAGCCAGGAGCGGTCGCACGAGACAGGAGATTTGTTGGGGTGATTGGGGCAAGCAGGTGCGGGTCGGGCAGTGTGAGCGGTTCGGCTTTTTGGTTGCCTGCCTCTCCTCCGGGCTGTTGGTGCCTGTGATAAACTTTGTGCACAAGCCGGAGCCTTTTGTTTTCAAAGACAGGGACTCCACCCGGTGGGGCACCCGCTGACTTGCCTCTCCTCCTGCGGGCTGTTGCTGCCGGCGTGGGTCCTCTCCACAGCTCGACTGTTTGCGCCCCTGCCACACACTCCAGGCACATTGTGCACAGGCTGGCCGTGGCCTCCCTCCCTCCCACCTTGCTGTCAATTTCTGCCTGCTTCAAAGATGTTTTTCTTTTATCTTCTTTTCTTTTTCTTACTCTACAACAAGGAAAGATAGACGAGCCTTCTGCTTTGCTCCACAATCGCTCGCCAGCCTGCCTCCCCACCCCACCCTCCCAACCTGCAGGTACGTTGTGCACCTGGCTGCAACCTGCATCGCCCTGTGCCCTCCCACCCCCTGCCATCGCCATTGCTGCACCCCTGCTCGCCTGCCTGCTCCTCTTACCGCCTGCCTGCACCTCTTGTCGCCACCCTGCAGGTACGTTGTGCACCTGGCGGCGGCCTGCACCGCCCTCGCCGCCCTCCTGCTCCTGTCTGCCAAGTTTTGGTGCAACCTGTGGCTGGACAGGCGGGCGGGGCTGGCGTGGAAGCAGCGGAGGTGGGCGCTGTCACGCGACGCTGGGGTCATGCTGAGCATACAGGTGAGTGAGCTGGCAAGGCGGGGTGAGCTGGCAGCGGGGCTGGGGGCAGGCGGGTTGGTGGTTGTTTGTTTGATGTGGCTGGGAGGCAGGCGGGTTGCGAGCGCTGCCTCGCGGTGCTGAGCTCATGCTGTGCATCCAGCTGAGGTGGCAGCCACTGCCAGCTAGCAGGTGGCGTGGGTGGGCCGTACTAGGTCGGGGCTGCACCACACAGCATATATTGAAGCTAATGATTGTGAAGCTAGCCATGCGTTCCGTTCATGATGCACGCATCGACATGCACCGTCTAAGGTCACCTGATTGCCCCCTCTCATTCATTGTATCATTCATTTGCAGCGCCGCAGCAACACAAAAGGGTGCCGCAGATGCGTCACCCCAGCATGTTGGAAACGCAACACCCTTCCTGCCGCGCAGGTCCTCAGCGTCACGTGCTGGCTGGCGCCCTATGCCCTCGTCGTGGCCCGGCAGTGCTACTGGTGAGAGGGGGGATAAGGTTTTAGGTTTTAGGTTTTAGGTTTTAGGGTTTTAGGGTTTAGGCTTCTATCGACAGTGCTACTGGTGAGAGGGGGGATGACAGCACCGCTGCTTCCCTCCTTCCTGCTATGCTGTGTGTACGTATCACAAGGGATGGCGGCTTCCGGCTGCTGCTGCTGCTGCTGTCTGCTGCTGCCTGCTGCCTGCTGCTGCCTGCTGCTGCCTGCTGCCTGCTGCTGCCTGCTGCTGCCTGCTGCTGCCTGCTGCTCAGTGCCATCTGCCTGCTGTGCCTTGCGTGATGCTGCATGCCTGGGCAGAACACTGCATTTTCACACACCCCGACAGTGCTGCTGGTGAGAGTGGGGATAAGGCTGCTGTGCTGCCGCCGCTGCTGTCTGCTGCTGCTGCTGCATCAAGCTGCGCTGGCAGCAAGAATGGTGGGTGAACTGGATTCGAGGTATGCATGCTTGGGGTGCATAGGCTGCTGCTGCTGCTGCTGCTGTGGCTGCTGCTGTTGTGGCGTCTGCTACTGCTGCTGCTGCTGTTGTGGCGGCTGCTGCTGTTGTGTCGGCGGCTGCATTAATCCTTCCAGCTGGCAGCCAGTGCTGGAGAGATTAACGTACTATGATGCAAGTATGTCTGGTTAACCCGCTCGGCTGCTGCCCGTGCTGCTGTGGCTGCTGCTGCATCAAGCTGCGCTGGCAGCCCGTGCTGGTGGGGAGAGAACAGACTGTGATGCAAGCATGTCTGATGTACAGGCGTGCCGTACAGGCGCCTGTGGTGCATGCCTCATCAACCTCTCAGGATTTGGTTCGTCCTGAAGTTGAATCTTTTTTCAGAGGATGTGAAAAGCTGGAACGACTAGATTAGACAGGCGTGCTGCTGCCGCTGGTGCTCCTGCTGCTGCTGCACGCTGCGCTGGCAGCGCGTGCTGATGGTGACAGAAAATACGACGATGGCGAACCCGTTTGCTGCAGCTGTTGCTGCACCTTGTGCTGCTGCCTGCCGCTGCTCTGTGCAACGTGCTTGATGTGCCTTGTTTTGTGCAGCATGCCTATTCATATACGTGTGGCTTCATACTCGCGTGCTCTGCCGTGCAGGTTTGAGAACCTGATCGCAGGCTTTGCTCTCGTGCGCTGGACATGCCTCAACACCCAGGTGCGCGTGTGTGCGTGGCTCGTTGCTTCATTTGCAGCGGTACCGCTGCTGTGCTGCTGTACCGATGTGCTGTGGTGCTGCTGAGCCCCACCGCCCCCAGCCGGTGTGTTGCATGTCATGGGCGGGCACTGGGCCTTGGAAAGTGCATACCCATCATGGCGCACGGTAGCTGCCGGTACTGCACGTGTACTGCTGCAATGTACGCTTACGTGTGCCGCCCCCGCAGTTCCTGTGGATGCTCATCATGGCTCACGGCAGCTGCCGGTACCGCGGGAAGCAGCCAGACCCAGACCCCAACCACCAGGCACGCGGGTGCCCTTGTGTGCCGTGCCGTAGTGCATATAGTGCCGTAGTGCTGTAGTGCCATAGTGCCGTAGTGCATGTGGTGCAGTAGTGCCGTAGTGCTGTAGTGCCGTAGTACCGTAGCCTGCTCACTACGAGTTGAACCCCTGCTATTGCAAAGTGCCCCCCGGCTTTTATGTTACCTCACACTCTCTCTCCCACACGTTTTGTCTTGCGGCTCTTACTTATTCCCGGCTGTGTGCCGCACCGTGAACCGTCGCCTCTGTTGAGACGCACACGGCGTAACAGGAAGGAAGGAAGAAGTAGTGCCGTAGTGTTGTAGTGCCAACTGCGCTGCATTTGCTGCGTGTGTGTCCGTGCCGCCCGCGCTTGGTGCTTGCACCCTCTCTTGCCTCCTCCTCTGAGGTGTGCTGCCACGCACGCTGCCATTGCTGGTGGGGCAGGCGCCTCGCCATCGCTGTGTGATGCACGCTGCTTAGGCAGAGCGCCTGCGGCCCGCCCTTTCTGCCGGCCGCCCAAGCCTCGCCCTACACGGACGCCCCCCCACCACACACACCTTTCCAAGTGCCACTCCCCTTCCCCACTCTCTAACCCCACTCCCCACCCCTCTGGCCGCATCTGGGCATAGGTGCCCCCTCCCACGACAAGCCGCATGTGCATGTATCTCCCCCCCACCCCCCACCACCCCTCCAACACCACACTCTCCACTCCCGTGCAGCTGGTCATGGACGCCCCCTCCCGGGACCAGATGCGGGTGCATCTGCCCAAGGCCCTGCTGTGGGCGGCGGCTCAGGCCATCATCGTCTTCAAGACCGTCATGTGGTGAGCACCCACCACCTCCCCCTGACCTGCTGCTCTGCTTCCCTCCCCTTCTCCTCGCCGTGAGCCTTCCGGCACGCATCCTGCCTGCATCCTGTCCGGATGCTCCCCTGAAAGTGCGACCTTGCTCTCAGTTTTATTCGCACGCCTTCGTTCGGCTTTCGTCCACTTCGCAAACAAGAACCAACGACGTGTCTGAAACATTTTGGTTCAAATTTGGTTCCAGTGCCAACTCCGCTCTGCCCGCAGGTTTGGCAACCCCAACGACTACCTCAGCGACCTACCCAACTGCTCCTTCGTGAGTTGCCACATCCTGTGCTTTGCTTTTGCTTTTGCTTTTTCGGGCTTACAGTCTGTTTATCCGCAAAGAAACTGTGTGTCCCTCTGTCCCTCCTCATGTTTCTATATAGAAACAGCAACATAACGGAAACATATATGCGGTGCATGCCTCTGCCTCCTGGGTCATTTGTCACGGTGTGCTGTGCATGCCTCTATCCCTCTCTCTTGATTATCTGTCTGTTAAAAAAGCCGCAGAGCAGTTGCCGCCACTGCCAGCCGGCTCGAACTCGCAGCCGGCAATGGCGCAGTGCTTTCTTTCGTTTGGAAGCACCGGCAGGAAAGCCTGCCGCCGTGCTGCCGCCAGGCCGGGCCAACAGATTCCCTGACCCCGCTGCCTTGTTCCCACTGCCCAACCCCCACCCGCGCCCGCACCCCTCCCACCCTCCCCTCAGTTTGAGTACAGCTGCGAAGTCACTCAGCTGCAGAAGGCGGTCCTGGTTGTGCTCGTGAGTGGGCTGGGTGCGAGGTTGGTGCGCGCATGCCTCGTGCAATCCGACCGGCATACTGGAGTGACCCTTGGGGCCAGGCTTAGGGGTGGCAGGCAGGCAGGCAGGCAGGCAGGCAGGCAGGCGGGCCCAGGCAGACAGGCCACAGAGGCTCGCTAAACATGAAGGCATGAAGGCTGGCAGGCAGGCAGGCAGGCACCCAACCAACCACCACGCCCCTCCTGCCACCACTACGCCCCTCCCGCCTGCTAACACACACACACACACACACACCTACCCGCTCACCCGTTGTCCACACCCCCCACCCGCCCGCCACCCCACCCCACCGCTGCCGCCCCCAGTTTGCGATAGTGTGTGTGTACGCCGCCCTCTACCACATCCTGCTGCGCCGCGCGTTCCGAGACCACGTGGAGCTGCCCTATGCACACAATCGCCTGTCCAACATGTACATTCGAATCATGGTGAGAGGGGGTGGTGGGATGGGTTATGTTTACTCTTGAGAAGGCTGTAGTTAGTTAATTAAATTGAATGTCCAACATGTACATACGAATCATGGTGAGGTGTTGTGTGTGTGTGTATGTGGGTTGAAGGAAGGTTCCAGGCACTGGAAACTTAGGTTTCCTTACTAGGGGCAGCCGCCCTGGATACCCGCAGCTGGTGGGAAGCTATCCCACCTGCAAGGGCCGGCCCCATGCAGGGGATATGGGGGCAGGGGGGTGGATATGTTTACTCTTGATGAGGCTGTAGCAAAAGCTGCGACACTGTCACAAGTTCTCTTGCTTGTCTTGTTGAGTCTCTTTCTCTAAGAAAAAATGCAAAAAGAAAATTTAAAACTGTATCTGTACTGGTCGGAGTAAGGAAGGTGGGGGTGGGTGTTGCATTATGGCCGCTTTCAACAGTGGGGAGGCGCACTGTCGGGTGGTGCACCGCCCATCTCCGCCCTCACTGCAGCTGGCCCCTGCTGGCCGCGCTGCCCCATGCGCTGCCCCCCTGCCCTCCCAACACCACCGCAACATCACCCGGACACCAAGCATGCCGTCCCAACGCACCTGGCATGACTGGAATCCTCACCATGCCCTTGGACTTGTCCTGGCGTGTGCTGCAGGCTCGCCACGGCCCCGTCTCCTTCCTCACCGTCCTCCTGGCCATGCTGCTGCTGCAAATCGTGCACATGGGCAACTGCTGGTCGTACATGGTGAGAGAGGAAGGTGCCGGGCAGCTGCCACGCTGCTGCTGCTGCTGCCGCCGCTGCTGCTGCTGCTGCCACGCTGCTGCTGCTGCTGCCGCCGCTGCGAATCGTAGCACATGGGGCAAGTGCTGGGGGCGCAGAGGCGGAATGAGGGTGTGGCATGGTGTATATGGGGGAAGCTTTGGGGAGGCTGCCGGGCACCCACTGGCGTGCCGCTGCGCCGCTGCTGCTGTAGCTGCTGGAAGCAACCACGCAAGCAAACAACTCCAACACACTCCCCCCCCTTGAGAAAGTTGCTGGCTCCCCGTGGTCTTGACATGTGATGGATGGGATGAACTAGTGCACCTGGGCCGTTGCTGGCCACCTGTCTCTCCTGGGAGCACCTTGAACCAGTGCATGGCGTCGTGACGCGTCACTGCTGCCTCAGTGCTCTTTCCTGCTGAGTCGCGCGATCAACCACCGGTGCATCGCCATTGGGTGTCTGTTTTCTGCAAACCTGTGTTTTCTTAAGTAAGACAACGTCTTTTCATTTGCGCTGCAGGACATTGCTCTGGGAGCGATGCCCATCCAGGTGGGTGTGTGTGTGTGCGTGGGAGCTGAGGAATCCCTGGCGGGCAGAGTTCAAGAAGCAACAGAGAGTGTGGGGTTGACGGGGCGGGTTGGCATGGGTTGCTACACACCTGGCGTAGGCTCCCTTTCCGCGCGCAGTCGCAGCGCTGCGGCGGCACATGTGTGTGCGCTGCGAATGCCACTTTTGCTGCCCGCCACCCGCTGCAACCGACCCTCTCTCGCGGCCTGCCTGCCGTGCTGTGCCTGCCGTGCCCGCATGTCTCCCTGGCCGTGCCTGCAGGTCTCCCTGGCCGTGCCTGCAGGTCTCCCTGGCCGTGCCTGCAGGTCTCCCCTTCGCAGCAGATAGATGGTTCACCCGCCCTGCCCGCTGTGTGCTGTGCGTGCTGTGCTGTGCCCGCAGGTCTCCCTGGTCCTTCTGGTGTCTGTGCAAGCTGTCCTGCTGATGCCCAAGGCGCCCAAGGGCTCTGACCTGCTGATGGTGAGGTTTCAATTAGCATGTTTCAGCGCCCCTTTCTCGGTTGTTAGGTATCTTTGTTTCAAGTTTTGTTGCGCATAAAATATGCAAAGCACACAAGAGCGAGGGGCGCCTGCACTCGGCAAGGGCGGCAATTAACGGGGCTGTGTGCTGTACTGTTTTCCGTGCTGGCCATGTGCTGTTGCTGTGCGTGGTGGTGGTGTGTGTGTGCACCCGCGAGGTGCCCACCGCTCCAGCTCTGGGCACCCACCCACGCGCCTGCTTCCCCCTCCCCTCCTTGCCCTCCTGCCCCTCACGCAAAGGTCTACTACAGCACAGGCACATCTCCTCAGCACCACCGTAGGCCTGGTACTGCCCCAGGCTCAGCTGCATGCCTCCCCCCTCTCCCCTCCCCCAGACCGGGTGCCTCCCCCTCTCCCCTCCGCCCCCGACTCCCAGGCCCACACCTGCCTGCCCATCTTCACCGGGCCCGCACCTCGACCCCCTTGCCACCCCGCCTTGTTGTCTGCAGGCCAGGCTGGACCTCCAATCGTGGAAGGCTGCCCCCCCCCTTCCCTCCCCACACCCACGCGTTCACACCTGCCTGCCCAATTCCAACGCACCCGCACCTCGCCCCCTTGCCTCCCCGCCCCCTATCCCCTGCTGCCCCCTGCAGGCCTGGCTGCAGCTCATGTCTTGGACAGAGGGTGACCTGGGAGCAGCCCTGTCCCGGCGTGACCACCGCCTGCGCCGTGCCACCTTTGCCCTGCGTCCCCACCTGCCCGCCTTCCGTCTCTCCCTGACGCGCGCGCTGGGCGGGGGCGAGCAGGCAGGCACTCTGCTGGCCTGGCTGGGCCTTGAGGGCGACGGCAGAGAAGCACAGGCTGCAGGCGGGGAGGGCGTTGCCGGGCATGGCGGCGAGGGCGACGGCAAGCGGCAGCAGCATGCGGAGGAGGCGGGGCACGAGGAGGGGCAGCAGGCAGGCGTTACCGTAGGTGGTACCGCAGGCGGTACCGCCGCGTACTTCACGCAGCGCTCAGTCCGGCTGTCGGGGCGGGGGCAGCAGATGCAGCGGCGGATGCCGGAGCTGGGCATGCAGCGGCAGCGGGAGGTGGAGCCCATGTTTTGCATGGAGCGAGCCGTGCGCCTGCTGCCCTGGGCGCAGTACGCATACCGCTTTGTGAGTGACACTGCACCGCTTTGGGAGTGCCACTGAGCAGCGTTCCCGCGGGATGTGCATGCCGCTGCCGTGCTGCAGCCGCTGTGCGGGGGCACGGCCTGGGCGTTGCAGCTGCTTGCCCTAGCCCCCTGTGGTGCCACTAGAGCTCAGTGCTGCGCTTTGACCGTACCCCCCCCACACACACGCCTGCCCTGCTCACCCCCCATTCCCCACAATGGCTGGGCGGACAGCGGGTCTGTGCCAATCATTGCTGGCATGGTGTTTTTCCGTCCCGCAGTGCGGGGCCAAGAGAGGCACCGACCGGCACCGACCGCCAGTACTTTCTCTGCTGGCCAAATCATAGGCACTCCATCCCAAACCAATTACCACGCACATCCACAGTTTCCTTCCTTCCTCCCCCCCACAGCTTCCTCCATGACTAGTTCCGCTGCGGCCCACGCCAACTCACCTCATCACAGTTGCAGTGTGCTCCCTCCCACCGTTGCATTCTTGTCCCCTCCTCCCACCGTTGCATTGTGTTCCCTCCCACCGTTGCATTCTTGTCGCCCTCTCGCTCCCACCTCCCGCAGTGGTGGGCCGACGGCGGCGGCATGGACCCTGATTTCGTCATGAGCCAGTTCAAGCTGACAGGGTTCGACTCGTTCCGCGACCCCCAGACCGACACGCGCGCCCTGCTGGCGTGGCGGGACGGCTGCCTGGTGCTGGCATTCAGAGGGACGGCCTCCAAGGCAAACGCACTGACGGATGTGAAGGTGGGCCCGAGACGTCGTTTCGTTTGAGGGAGGTTTTGGGGCGGGAAGGTGGGCCCAAACCGCGTATCGTATGGGGCACGATTTGGGGCGGGAAGGTGGGCTCAAAACGTCGTTTCGTTTGAGGCACAGTTGGGGGCGGGAAGGTGGGCCCACACCGCGTGCCATATGGGGGACGGTGTGGGGCAGGAAGGGCAGGTTGAAGTTCGGGGGTGAAGATTCCGGAAAGGGAAAAGAGGAGTGCGGGCGGGCCGGGCGGGCCGGTGCCCAGCTGGCTGTGGGGCCCGGAAGGGGCTGGGAGGCCGGGTGCTGGATGGGTGCCAGCTGGGTGAGTGCCTGCAGGCATGGGCGCCACTGTTCACACAGCGTGTGCTCTCCACCCCCCCACCAACGCATACCTGGAAGGCGAGTGGTCGGAGTTGATTTAAGCGTGAGAGTAGCCAAAAGCGTGGCTATCATCAAGTAGAATGGCAGCGTGGTGTTTCATGAGTGCTTGTAGCGTGGAGTTTGAACGCTGGCGCTGCCACCACCCTTCCCCACTGCAGGCCTGGAAGGTGCCGGTGTCCCCGGCCCGCCACCATCACGGGCGCAGGGTGAAGGTGCACGCAGGTACGAGCCTGTGTTTGTGTGTGTGTGTTTGTAGGTTGTGTGCGGGCTGGGGCTATGCGCGTGTGTATGCGTTTGCGGGGTGTGGGGGCGGGTGGGGGTGGGAAGCTCAGGCGGGGTAAGTGCATGCAGCAAAGCGTAGCTTGAGGGCAGGGAGGTGGGCAGCCACACACTCCTTCAATCTGCCACGTCAGCATGCACACGCGTGTACACGCTCACAAACGCCCACCTCCCTCCCGGCTTCCCAACAGGCCAACAGTGCCACATCACCAGCGCCACATCACATGCGCACAAGAACACACACACACTCCTCCCCTCCCCTCGCCTCTTCACTTCAAAGTAGTACCCCCTCTAAACACTGTGGGCACGATATGAAGACATCGTATTGTTTAAAATAAAATGGTGCCCCCCCCCCCCCTCCTCACACGCAGGCTTCCACCAGGCCTACAGCGCCACAGACAGCCGACACGGCCTGCTGGCCCGCATCGCAGAGGTGTGCCTCGGCCGCCTGTGCCCCTTGGCCTCCCTCCATCCCTCGGTGCACTTTGAGGGCACTTTGAGGGAGGGCCGGCGGGCGCAGCTTCCCACTGGATTCTCTGTCGCAAAGGGCCGGCCGCTCTTACTTTGCCATCAAAGTGCCTTACCATGCCATGCTGTCGTCCTCTGTGGTCCAGCTGGTATCTATGGTAGCTGGCTGGTGCCTTTGGCATTCATTCCTGCTGGCGTCCTCAACCCCACGCTCTCGGGCTGTAATTTTCTTCCTCTTCTTCTTCTTTCTTCCAGGTTGTTTCTGGGTTCAGCGGCGGGGCGGAAGGCCTCACCATCTATCTCACAGGTGAGGTGGCTGGGGAAGGAGAGGTGGGGGGTGGGGTGGAGTGTGTGTATGTGGGGGGTGGGGGTCGTGTTGCAACCGCTTCACACGCTTCCTTAGCAAACACTTGCCCCATCTTGCACGGCACAGCCTGGGCTGGAGGCTGGGCGTGCCGTGCATGCTTCACGCGCCAACTTGAGCCGTGCATGCCTCACTTTGTCACCCTCAGCCTGTGCCCCACTGCAAGCACATCCCACGCTTCCTTTTAGCAAGCATATGCCCCATCTTGCGGGGCACAGCCTCATGTGCCAACTTGTGCCGTGCATGTGTCACTTTGTCACCCTCAGCCTGTGCCCCACTGCAAGCACATCCCACGCTTCCTTAACAAACACATGCCCTATTGAAGGGCACAGCCTGGGCGGGGCGCTGGCCGTGCTGCGCATGTGTTGGTTGTGTTGCTTCACCTGCACACACAAAACATTTCGCACGCCCCCTTGCCACATGCCCCCACCTCACAGGGCACAGCCTGGGCGGAGCGCTGGCGGTGCTGGCTGCCTCTGACTTGGCACGAGCCTACCCCTCGGCCTCCCTTGTATGCTACACGTTTGGGGCGCCCAAGGTGAGAGATGTGTGCGTGGGAGCCGGGGATGAGGAGGGCGGGGCGAGGGGGTGAGGGCAGCGGGGCGGGGCGGGGCGAAGATTTACGGGGAGGGTGGGCTGAGGGTCACCTGTAGTGCCTGCTGGGCTCCTTCGTGACATGCCACGTGGGCAACGCCGCCTCTGCACACGCAACCTGCAAGCACCACACACATGCCGACCACTGACACGCCTGCCTGCTGTGCAAGGTTGGCAACGCCACCTTCGCATGCGCAATCCGGCATGCATGCCCTAACACAGGCCTTTGTTCACCCACACACCCGCCTGCTGTGCCCTGCTGTGCCAGGTTGGCAACGCCGCCTTTGCGGCAGAGTTCCACGGCCTGGTGCCCGACAGCTGGTCTTTGGTGAGTGGCATTCATGCATTCACTCTTTCATTCTTCTTTTGACAGTGCTGCAGCTGCAACAAAGTGTGATGAGTGTCTGCCCAACCGCTCTCATGAGCATGCCCTTTCAGCAACCGGGTGTGGCTGGTGGTGCGTGCCCGGCAGCTGGGCGGCGTGTTTGGCAGCACGATACCTGCATTGCATGATGGGCATGCTGTTGGGCAGGCCGGGAAGCCTAAATACACGGTGCTCATAGGTCATGTGTCTGCCAGCTTGGCACCAGTGCCTTCCCGACTTCCCCATGCTGTTCCTGCCACGTGCCATTACATTGGCTCCTGCCACGTCACCGCTACCTGGCAGGTCAACGACCAAGATCCGGTGCCACGCGTGCCAGCTGCCGCAGGTGCGGGAACTTGCAGCAAGCTCCTTTCCTGAGGGCGGCCTCATCCCACCGTGGCCTGACTGCTGTGCTTTGTCAGCAGTAGGGATCGACAACATGCCGTTTTAGTTGTTTTCTTCAGGTACAGGACCATGGTGGACGACAATTAAAGGGCTCTGGTTTTTTTCCTATTACAATTATTGGTTCAGCCGCAACAGCAGCAGCTGCCCATTCAGCCAATACTCTTCATCGCCGCTGCCGACGCCGACATGCGCGCCGCGACCGCTGCTGCCGCTGCTGCCGCTGCTGTGCCTGCTGTGCCTGCAGGCTTCCGTCGCTGCGGCCTGCCAGTGCTGGTCAACGCGAGGGGGGACCTCATTGTGCGGCCCACCTTCTTTGAGAGATCCGTGGTCAAGAGGTGGGTGGGCTTTGTGGTGAAGAAATTGAGTAAATGAGCGCGCGGGGTGCGGGTGCCGGGGGCTTGCGGGGGCGACGGCAGGGGTGGGTGGGCAGGTTGGCAGGCAGGCATGTGGTCGCCCCCCACGCCGCCACCACCAGCACATACACCGCCTTGTCCCCGCCCCCTATTCCTGTAGCGGCTGCAGGCCTTGCTTTGCTTTCAGTCATGTGTTCGTTCAATGGCTGCATGCACACTTTAGCTCCCCCCCTGCATGACTGCCGGCCTGGTGCCCCCTGCCTGGTGGCTGAACGTTGCCTTGGGTTCATCTCCTGTCGGTTTCCTCACACCGTGCCCTCGGGCTGAATGCTTTTTCCTCTTGAAGTTTTTCTTTCTTCTTCCGCTTGACCTTGCACGGTAGCTGACTCGTGCGCTGACTCGTGTGCGTTGTTTGCGTCTCCCCGCAGGTCTGGCGGCGTGCCCTCCCACCACCGCCTGCCGCGCTACGCCCTGGCCCTCGCCATGGCAACCAAATGCCAGGTGGGTGCCCTGATTGATCAATGGATGGATTGATGGCCCTTTCGGGGTCAGGCGCCTGGCAGTGCACCTAGTCTATAGTCGTTACAGCTTTTCACATCCTCTGAGAGAGGGTTCAACTTCAGGACGAACCAAATCCTGGGAGGTTGGCGAGGCATGCACCACAAGGCCCTGAAAACTTGAAGTCATGAAAACATGGCAGAGCACCCTGCGTGATGCCTGTCAATGTGGTGCCGGCACAACCACGGCTGGCACAACTAAGTGCCAGGTGGGATGCCCGGAGGACTACGCTGCTGACATCACCCTTTTTAGGGCCAAGGCACCCGCTACTTGTATGCGTGGCTTGGCCTCATGCTTGGGCCGGGGCTGGTGCCCAGGTGTGACGCCCTTGGCCAGGTTCCCTGGCAGTTCAACACGCCTGTGCTAATGTGTTCACCGCCAGCAAGGCGCCGCCAGGTCAACATGCCTGTTGACCATTCACCTGTTGTTGTGGATCACCCTCCCCTTTATCCCTCGCAGTTCACCGCCAGCAAGGCGCTGCCAGGTGGCATGACGGGTGCCCGGGAGCTGGCCCTCACCCTGGACCTGGGGCGAGCGCTGTGCCTAGCTGGCGCTGACCTGGCGTCACTGCAGGATCCGACGGTGCTGCCTGCCGCCATAGGCGTATCGCCCACCAGGAGCGGCAGCCAGGTGGGTGGCAGGCGTGAGTGTGGGGACGGCTTTTGCTCCTTTTTCAGCCACCGGGGTGGGCGGCGCACAAGGGTTGCAGGCGGCTGCCTCTAGTGCTGCTGACTTGTCAGCAGCGAGAGTGGTAGAGGCGAGCGTGGCACCGTTGTGTGGGTTCAGGGCATCCAACCACTGAAGCACCACACCACCCAGCCATTCTGCCATGTCCCTATTTACCCGATTGAACCACGCCGTGCAGAGCGGGCGCAGCGTGCCTTTCTTCACCGGCTGCGCCGACATGCGCTGGTGCGGCCCCGGCCTGTGCGACGACTCGACCACAGCGGGCGCAGCAGAGAGCCTGCTGGAGGAGGTGGAGGAGGGGAGGGGACACTCGACCACAGCGGACGCAGCAGAGAGCCTGCTGGAGGACGTGGAGGAGGCGAGGGGGCACGGCACACGCACCAACCGCGCCAGACACGCCCCGCAGGCAGCGGCAGAGGCAGCAGCAGGGTTGGGGGATCAGGCACAGGCACAGGCACAGGCTGGGAGAGAGGCCCAGGAGGGAAAAGGCAGGTCAGCGGGCTTAGCTGGGGCTGAGCAGAGCGGCAGCGGCGGCGGCAGCGAGGGGGCTGCGGGCAGTGGCACCTTGGCAGCGGCAACGGCGGCAGCGGCGACAGTGATGGCGGCGCCTCCGGCGCACCAGGTCATGGAGATGCGGCCCACCCCCTTCTCAGCGTGATGATGACGTGGCGAGGATGGTGACGTGGCAATGGTGACGTGGCGAGTGGGAGACGTGGTGGGGCTGCATGTTGATGACGGCGCGCTGGAGGGTGGCCTGCTCTGTTTGCCTACGCTCGAATTCACGCCGGCTGGCAGGTTGCCGATGCGGCCCGTGCCGCTCTGGGCTGGCGCCTTGGCATCTCAAAGACCTTTGTAGTACATGCAACACTCTGAAAACACACTTTACAACAGTGCCGCACTACTTTATAGTACCCCTATTGGCGCTTCACTAAACTGCTTTCTGCTAGTTCCCCCCATCAACACCTTACTCTTCTGTTTTAGATCGGCACTTTATTACCCCCCCCTCTTGATCACCACGCGTCCACAATGCATCTGATTGACGTTGCACCCTGCGACCTGGCAGCCCCCTTGCCGAGCAGAGCCCTTGTACAAATTATCACCCCTGTCAAATGCAGCCGGGCATAACACGCAGGGCATGCAGCGCAGGAGAGTGATGCGGTACTGCCGGGTGGTTGCACCACGTAGGACGGCATCTGCGACTGTGCAGTCACCATCCTCGCCACGTCTTCATCATACTGAGAAGGGGGTGGGCCGCATTTCCATGACCTGTTGCGCCGGAGGCATCTGCGACTGTGCGTTGTCAAGCAGGCCTGGCTGTCAGCGCCACACACACACACACAGCTTCTGGGTGGGCTGTGCTTACAGGCAGAGAGCAGGCAGTGCGGGGCAAGGCCGCCAGCACTGGCAGAAGACGCTTGATGTTGTAAACATTTTCGACAAGTACGGCAGGAAAGTAGTCCTACAAACTTTGCAATGCACCGAAAAAATAGAGTGTGGGCAAGGACGTGTGTGCGCTGCGCTGCCGGGGGAGCTCACAGCAGCGGCACAGGGGGGCATCCAGCTCGAAGGGAGGCGTGGGCAGGGGCAGCTCACAGCAACAAGTAAGAGGGTGCAAGCGCGGTTGCAATGAGGATGCACCCCGGCCAGACCGCCCTTTTGGGAGCAAGGTGTGCAAGGGATGCAGAACGCATCAGCGGTGGGCGACACTGTTGTGAGGCGCCGACCATTCTCATAATAACCCAGTCTCGTGATAGAAAAAACAATATGTTGGGCGCACACGGGGCGTGCGGGATCTTGGGCAAGAATAAGGCAAGTGGGGGAGGCAAGCCGGCGAGGTTTGGAAGCAATAGAAATTGCAGGGTTGAACATGAATAAGGCAAGTGGGGGTGGGATGGGTTGGTGGGGGACGCGGGCAGAGGGAGGAGGGTGCGGGAATGAGTGGGGAGAGCAATGAAGAGGTTGAAAAAGGGCAGGGCAGGGATGGAGAACAAAGGAGGTGGGTGGGGTGTCTGAGGGCTGCATTGCGCAGCGGC
>JTEE01000343.1:27810-38635 GCA_002896455.3 Chlorella sp. ArM0029B | reverse complement strand
ACATGCGTGAGGGGGGCGCGACTACCGCTCACTGGCGCGGGATGGGGGCGGCAGGCCCCGAAGGGCCGCCTGAGGGGCCTTAGAGAACTAGAACTGCTTGGCGGCACTGCTTGTGGACGGAGGCGCCTCTAGCACCGGGCAGCCGCTGCATGCAGGTTTTGTGGGACGCGCTTTCATCGAAATACAGCAGAGTGCCTTGATGAGCCAATGACTCCCCCGGTGCATTCTTGCAACGCAGCCGTTACACCTGGCCGCCTCATTATTAAAACTTCTTGGTTGGGGGTGCAGCAGGCGGGGCGGCGGCCGTCGGGTCTGGCATGGGTGTGTGTCAGGGTCGGATCTCCGCCGCATCCCGTGTGGCTTGCACGGCGTTTCATGCGTGCCTCATTGTCATCCATTTGTAGCCCTCCCAAGTTTGTCCACACTCACTTTCTTACACTCGACTTTCTTACATGTTGCTTCCAGTGGTGTAGTATCAATGTTGGGTGCAGCGCTGCTGACGAAAGAATGGGTGCTCTGAAATGCCGGGGAAGGAAGTGCCGAGGAAAAGGGCGGCCCGTGGCAGGCGGCTCGGAAAGTGGGCGTGGCACGGCAAGAGATGCTCAACCGAAAGGAAGGAGGTGGGAAGGGGCAGTCAGCCAACGACTGCAGCTCTTCTCAAGAGGCGTGTGAACGTGAATATACAGGATGGGGCAAACGATGGGGTGCACGGAGGCACAAGGGGTGCATGTGGGCGGGGCATGCCTCGAAGGGTTGCATGTGGGCGGGCATGCCACATGTGCCGCCGCCACCATACAAGTGGGGCACAGCCGGGGCCCGTGCCAGCCGGCAGCAAGAAGTGGATGGGGCGAGGCATGCGCGTGCTGGCAAAGGGGGCGGGAGACGGCGGGGTGCGGAAAGAAGCACTCGGTGAGGTGCGGAAAGAAGCACGAGGCGAGGTGCGGGGAGAAGCACTCGACAAGCACGAGAGGTCGCCATGGCGGCCCGGGCCCCAGCAGAGACTGGGATGGTTCGGTTCGGTGGCAAACCAGTCCCATGAAACCTTTGCTGGCTACCCCTGGACTTGAAACGTAACTGTAATTGAGTGGGCATACGGTGAGGAAGGTGCTCCTTCGAAAGGGGGAAGCAAGGGTGGTGCCCTTAGCGGGTGCCTTCTATGGTAACACGAGGCGCTCGCTCACCGCCGCCCCGCCAGCACGGGCTCCGCCAGTAGCCCCTCTACCGCCATGCCCACCAGGTCTTCTGCATCCATGCTCTCAACAGCCACCCCTCCCGACAGGTTTGTTGCCCGCTTGCGGCGCCCCGCGCTGGCGCCCTCTGCGCTGTGCGCGCTGTGCAGCTCCCACACGTTGCCCTCAATCGTGTCGCAGATGCGCTCCAGCGGGAGGATGGAGAAGGGTTCCTCGATTGTGAGACCAATCTCCTTGATGCCTGCAGGGCGGGGCAGGGCAGAGCAGAGCAGACAAGGGGCTTTCATTCACCATTAACATTTTGAAGCAACAGCACTGGGATCAGTACAGGGCTCCTCCACCGTCAACCCATACTCCTTGGTGCCTGCAGGGCAGGGCAGGGCAGGGCAGGGCAGGGCAGGGCAGGGCAGGGCAGGGCAGGGCACAGCAGAGAGGGGGCTTTCATTCGTACGCGGGTGCATAAGCCAACCATGCATGCATACAGGAGCACCGTGACTCAATACCTTATCACTGTTTGGTGACCCAACACCTTAACACTGTTTGAGCCCGGGCGCCACTCACCCAGCAGCAGGAATCCGACGATGCCGGTGACGGGAACAGTGGCCCAGCCGCAGTTATCCCACAAAGAGACTGCATTGGCATGTGGAAGGGGGAGGCAGGCAGCGGGGCAGGCGGTGGGCAGACAGATGGTTGGAGGGGGGGCGAGTGCAGGGGCTGCAGTGCCCGCCTGCGCTGCAACTGGCAAACCACTGTGTGTACCTCCTGCTACCTCCACACAAAGCACGGCATGCCAGGCAGGCTGCTGCACCAGGCAGCCGTCGGGGCCACGCACTGATGTGTGCCACAGCACGAGACAGCAGGCACAGCTCGACAGCCCCGCCGAGAATGCAGGGAGCGCGGCGACCGAGCGGGCCCACGACAGCAGGCACAGCAGGCACAGCATGCGGGTCTGTTGCCCTCAAGGGCCACCCAAGCGCCAGCAGGAAGCACGGCGCGACCACAACCAACCAAAGCGCGCATGCCATGCAGTGCAAGGTGACCGTGGTGAGCATGCGCAGCCAAGCCCATGCATGCTGAAGTGACTTTCAACCGCAAGTGCGTGGGGTTGAGGAAACCGACCGGAAATCAAGCCAAAGCCACCAGGCAGCTACCATGCTATGCATGCTGCGCAGCCAAAGACGGCCCTTGACCCATCCAGCTGCCCTCACACGGTCTGAAGTTGAGCCGAACGGTGAGGCAGGCAGACAAGGGCGTTTGCTGCCAGTGCTCGCCCCCACCCACCCACCCAACCCAGCCCAGCCCAGCCGGCTGTCCCTCACATGGCATGGGGGTGAGACTCCTACTGAGCGAAGACAAGACGCATACAAGCGCCATTGCTGTCAGTGTTAACCTTGCACCAGCCACCCAAAAACTCAAACCAGCAGGCTGCCTCTCTCATGTGAACATGGCCTGAAGGGAGCCAGATGGTGAGCCATTACAAGACACAGGCAAGTTCGTTGTATTTACAGAGCTGCGTCCGAACACAAAGGGAGGTTGCTGTTAGTGTTTGACCTTGTTCATCCAACCACACCACCCACCCAACCCAGCAGGCTGCCCCTCTCACATGGAATGAAGGTGAGCCAAATGGTGAGCATGCGGGAGGTGTGGCGGGAGTAGCTGCGGGGGCAGAGAGGGAGGGGGGGGAGAGGTGAGGGTGAGGGTGCGCCCGGGTGGCAGGGCGGACCAAGATAAGAGCGCAGAGAGAGAGAGAGAGGTGAAACGCAGGCGGGCGTCCAAGCACCGCCCCTGCTCAGCCAGCTGGCTGGCTGGCTGCCTGGCCCCATGCAGCCACGCCAGAAGGCGCGGGGGCAGAGGGCCCAAGCAGAGAGCGCGAAACAGAGAGGGGCAGGCATGGCGGGGAGGCAGGCAGGCACCCCGGCACGCGCCCTTGCTGTTGCATCTGCTCCACCCAGCTTGGGGGCCTGTGTCGCACGCTTTGGTGCGAGGTACTAAACACCGTAAGCCCAAACAAGCAAGCCACACTGTAAGCCACACTGTAAGCCCAAACAAGCAAGCTAGCTGCCATGCAGTCACGTCTGGTCACCCCGCAGCCCAAGAAGAGAGCCTCTTCCCAGGCCTCCAAAACGGTCGCCAAGCACAGGGGAGCCAGGCCTGCAGCAAGCGCAGGGCATGCTTGCATGCAACAACACGCGGGCCGCCGCCCTCCCTGACCGCCAACCACTTACGAGAGGGGCACGGGAGCGCGCAGGAGGCGCTCGCAGCCGCCCGTCACATCCGCAAACACGGTCAGATGTTCGTCCATGCGCACAAAAGCGGAGGCCTTGACGTTGGCGGTGGAATCGGTGGCCCGTACCTCCGCCCCCGGCAGGTTGGCGCGCTTCAGGATCTCGGCAATCACCTGAGGCAGGTGAGTGGGTGGGGCAGGGCAGGGCAGGCACAGCATGTGGGGCAGGCACCAGAGGGACTAAGGTAGGTAGGATGTCCTTCAGTACCTCTGCAGGCACAGCATGTAGGGCAGGCGAGTGAGTGGGGGGGCAAGCAGGGCAGGGCATAGCATGCGATGGGCGGGGGCGGGGGCAAGCTAAGCACAGCATGTGATGTTTGGGGGAGGCGCTGCGGAATCTCGGCAATCACCTGGGGCAGGTGAATGAGTGGGGGGTAGGGCAGGGCAGGGCATAGCATGCAAGTCAGAGGGATCAAGTAGGGCAGGCACAGCATTGGCATCAACTGACTGACTGAGTGTGGGTTACACGTCATGTTCAGCTTGGTATCATGTGGGTACACCTGCCAGTACACCTGGCAGTATCCTGGCAATCACCTGGGGCAGGTGATTGGGGGGCAAGCAGGGCAGGCTCAGCACGTGATCAAGGGCTGGCAGGGCAGGGCAGTGCGAGTGGCCTTCTTTAGGCGCTGCAGGGGTTTTGACTATCACTTGGGCCAGTGGGGCCCGGCAAGCAGGGCAGCAGATCGGGATACAGGGCGAGACAAGGGTGCAAGCAGCCGAGGGCACTCGCGTTTTGTTTTTTTTCGTTTTTTCGTTTTTTTTTTACCGAATGTGTTGTGTTGTACTGGAATACCAGCAGGGGGTTGCACCGTTAGGTTTTCACCTTTACCTACCCCTAAACCCCAAGCAGCCAGCCCACCTGCACCGTGTAGTTTGGTCGGTGTGCGGCCGCCAGCAGCGCTTTGAGCTCGTGTGGGGGCAGCTTCCCCAGCAGCTCCCGCTCCAGGTTCTCGCCAGCTCGCAGGTGGCACTGCAGGGAGCGGCTGCAGGTGGCAAGTCGCGCAGAGAGGAATGGCGTCATTAGCTCAGAGAACTGTTGGTGCAGGGAGCGGCTGCAGGTGGCAAGTCACGCAGAGAGGAGTGGCGTCATTAGCGCAGAGAATTGTTGGTGCAGGGAGCGGCTGCAGGTGGCAAGTCGCGCTATGGCATCATTTGCTCAGAGAATTGTTAGGCACATGGTGTTGCGACATTTTGACGTATGTCTGTGCTCCCGGTGGTGTCCCGCACACAGGACGCTGGCACTGCAGGAAGGGGCTGCAGGGTGGGGGAGACAACATGCGTGTTTGGCTCAAGAGTGATCAGCAGCTCCCGCTCCAGGTTTTCTCGGGCCCGCAGATGGCACTGCAGGGAGCGGCTGCATGAAGGGGAGGGGCCAACCGGCGTGTTTGGCACGGTGTACAGCATGCGGTGCGCCGCTACTCTAGGCCTGCCCCGCGCGCGCACAGGTGGCACTGCAGGGAGCGGTGCAGGGGCTGGGCGCACATGTGTGTGTCGTTTGGATACCCTAAACCCTAAACCCTAAACCCTAAACCCGCGGGGCAAACCCTAAACAGGAGGGAGCGGGTGCGGTGCCCCAGGCTCTCCCCTAGTCTAGTCATTCCAGCTTTTTCACATGTCCTGAACGAGGATTCAACTTCAGGAAGAACCAAATTCTGAGAGGTTGACGAGGCATGCACCCCCAGGCTCCCCCCTGCCCGCAGGCGGCACCGGTGGCGAATGCGGCCGGCACGGCGACACCCCAGCTGCCCCATCCAGCGGCAGAGCGACACGCTACCTCTGCTCGCAGTAAACACATGGGCACATCCTGATGCCAAAGCCCCGCGGCACACAATGCATGGCAAATGCCAGAAGCCAAAGATCATAAATAAACATATATTAAAAAAACAAAAACAAAATGCCGGCACTCAGCAGGGTAAGTGGCCCACACACAGGCCCACCCCAGGTCACCACCCGGCGGCATACTATGCACGGCAACTGCCCAGAACCTAAAGTTGAGAATAACTGCCAGAACTCAACAGGGTGAGCGACCCTATCACCTACCTGTATGCCACCACCCAGCGGCACAGCATCTCTTGCAGCTCCGGCTGGGTGTCTGGGATGTAGGCCAGCGCCTGCACACGAGGGCGTCAGGGGGCGCATGTGGTGTCAGTGGCGGTGATGTCAACACATGTGCGAAGCAATCGAGAAAGAGTGGGGCACCCCATCGGTCCAGTGAAGGTGATACATGTGCGAAGCAAAGTGCGAAAGAGTGGGGCGCCCCGCCGCTCCTGATGAACAGTGGGGGGTGCAGCCTAGCGCCTGCACGCTGTGCGCAAATTGGGGTGGGGGGCACGCATTGGGCAGGCAGTCATGGGGGGGCACGTATGGAGGGAGGGGTTGGATGGGGGATGGGGTGCTGTGCTGTGCTATGCTGTGCGATGGGGTGGATGCAGCCCAACCCTGCAGCCCAGCGCCTGCACACGAGTCCGGAACACGTGCTTCATACACATGCATGCCACCTCGGACTGAAAATCTGGCTAACAAGAAGTAGTAAGAAGGAAATAGCAAGGGCTTGGGTGAGAGGTGGTACGAGGGAGGGGGTGCGGGGCAGGTGGCAGTGCCGGTGTGGGCAGCGCCCCCCTGTTGCATTTCACGGTGCACCTGCACTGTAGCATTCCGCAGCCGGCTCTTCCCCCGCAACGGCCCCGCCCCACCTGGCGGGTCATGCCTTGCGAGCGGTTCACCTGCAATGTTGCATTCCGCAGCACTGCACTGTAGCATTCCGCAGCCGGCTCTTCCCCCGCAACGGCCCCAACCCCACCTGGCGCGTCATGCCTTGCGAGCGGTTCACCTGCAATGTTGCATCCTACTGTAGCATTTTGCAGCCGGCTGATCCCCCCCATGCCCCCCCACCCCACCTGGCGTGTGATGTCCCGCGACCTGTTGACAACGAGGCCCCACATCTTGCGTGCCTCGTCAAATCGCTTGTACGCGGTGTTGGTGCTGCAGAGAGGGCAGCCAGTGAATTAAAGGGAGAGTGGGGGGAGGGGGAGGGGGAGGGGGCAAAAGGTGCGTAGGGCCGCGCCAGGGATGCACCCACTGCGCACAGGAATGGTGTGTGCAGCTCACCCCACCCCGATTTTGTTTGCTCACCCCAATTTTGTTTGTTTGCCATTTTAAAATGCACGGGGAGCCAAGTGATGGTGTCATGAGACAGGACATGTGTTGGGCTGAAGTGCGGTCGCCCCACCTGCAGGGCCCCTCACGTGACCCTGGCACAAGAGCCCCACCACAGCACACACAGCACACAGCACAGCACTCACGTGAACACCAGCAGGTTGGCGAGCGCAAATGATGTGAGGGTGAACACGACATTGGTCTTTATCTCAGGCACCTCGGGCAGGTAGCCGGCCTGTGTGTGTGTGTGGGGGGGGGGGGGCGGGGGACAATGAACCGGGCACACGAGGGCAGGCCATCATTTCGGGACTTGCCGCCGCGGCTCGCCTCCCACAGCACAGCACACCACAGCACAGCACAGCACAGCACGCGTGGCCTCTGCCAGGGTGTAGTACAGGCAGCAATACACACCGCCGGCATGAGAGCTAACCAACCTCAGGTTCTATTTTGAGCTGCCGGGACTGACTGCGGTCGGTGCACCGGCCCTGAAGGAGGCAAGGAAGCTGCCAGGCAGCTGCTCACCTCTGCCAGGGTGTAGTACACGCCCACAGCGGTGGCCACGGACAGGGTGTAGGCCAGGGGGGCGCCCATCCACTTGAGCTGCAAGGGCGAGGGACAAGGCATACGCACGCTCAAAAGGATGAGATAGTGCCAGAGGGCCGCAGGCGGGCACGAGGCCAGGTGTAGGCCAGCAGGATGCCCATCCACTTGAGCTGCAGGGGCGTGGGTTGGGCCTTCAGCCAGTTCAAAAGGATGAGGTACTACCAGAGGGCCGCAGGCGGGCGCAGGGCCGGGTGCAGGCAAGGGGGAGAGCCCTCCACTTCGGTTGTAGCGTGACCCAGGGGGGAGCGGGATGCCATAGAGCAGAAAGGGTTGGGGGCACATGTGGCAAGAAGGAGCACAAGGGAGGAGCGCACGCACGATGTGAGCTGGTGGGCGTTGGTTGATGGAATCCTGTCGCCCGCCCGAAGCAATGACTAGCTTTTTCAAGCTTACAACACAGACTGGGTACACATGACTATTGTGGGATGAACGCAGTTTGTTACCCAATTGTAAAACCGGTCTCTGCCTCATTTGTTTTAGAATGGAGGCAACAGGCACACAAACACAAAGTTTTGGGTGACATTATCATTTGAAGACAGGTAGGCATGAGAGGGGCGCTCCACGTTGAGGCCCTGCTCCCGCGCCCCCCCGCCAGCCAAGCTGGCACAGGTCCCAAATCCCAGGCGCTGCAGCCAACAGCCTGCGCCAGCCATCCACTGCTGCACTGCACTGCCTCCCCTGCTCCGCCGCCAGATGCCGCTGCCGCTGCCAGTGCCGCCGCCAGTGCTGCTGCTTCCCCGCCTCCCACCACGACGGCCCCACCCTGCTGCCACAACCCGGCCCCCCTGGCCGTCCCTCTTCTCCTCTCACCGAGCGTGATGTGAGCAGTCCCTTCATGTGACGGAAGTAGCGGGAGGAGGAGCGGTGGCGCTGCCAGCGCTCAAAGTCAAACACCTGGCGGGGAGGGAGTCGCAGTGATTGAATGAAAACGAGTTCATGACGATGAGTGCCACGGTGGCGGCTTGACTTTGAGCGCTCAAAGTCAAACACGTGGCGGGGGGGATGACACGACATGCGCATGTGAACACAGTAGAACGAGGAGATTGAGAACACAGAATAAGAATACGTCACCGGGCGCACACGTGTTATCAACACCCGGGGTGCTCGCAACCTTGCCCTCGCCACGCGCGCACATGTATGCACGTGCCAACATGACATAACATGGCACCCCACAGCACGTGACCATGTGTGCAAACTGTGACACCGCCCCTGCCCCGCCCCCTCACCACCCTGAGCTGCTTGCGGTCCTGCTCCTTGAACTCATCCGCAACCAGTTGCTTCAACAGCGTCTGTTGGCGGGGAATGGAGGAGGGGGGGGCAGGGATGTTCCGGAACATTGTCATTTTCTTTTTGCAGCACAGCACAGGACAGGGGTGTGGGGAACAGAGGGGCCATGCCGCTCGAAATCGTTTGCCGCCCAGGTGCTTCCCCAGATCTCTGTAAAGAGGGGCAGAAGAACAGCAGTCCACATTCTTGGCGGTCTGTGCACGGCATGGGAGGTGAGCAGACACGTCCTGCTGCTAGCCCACTTGCCAGCCAAGCCGCCACCTTGGTCACCAGGTTCTGTGGGCACAAACATGAACTGATGGAAGCCCGTGTAAACGGTTGCACGGGAAGAGAGGCGGAACAGGGACGCCGGAATCTGGTGCCTCTCAAAGGGCCTCTTCTCCTCGGCGCACACGCAGCGCACACGTGTGGCCGCAGCAACACTGTTGAAAAAACAAAAAGGATGCCCAGCTTCTTCCCCAGGTCTCAAGAGGAGCCAACAGGGGAGGCGGTGGGGTTTCTGGAAGGCAATGCAAAGAGGCAGCAGCAGCAGGGGCGTGTGAAGCAGGCGGCCCTGGCAGGCCCGCTGCAGCCCACTCCCGCTGCCAGGCCCGAAAACCAGAGGGCACCCACCCCCCACACATACACCGTCTCCCTGGCACCTCTGCTGGCATGCACTCACCTTCCTTGTGCCTGGCTGCTTGGACGTGTGTAAAACTCCTGGCCAGATGAGCTGCCATTGCTGCCCAGCGTGCCCCAGCTCCGACCCCCATTTAGCCTCAGCACACACGCCCATCACACAACCGCACGCCGCTGCACCTTACCACCCGCCTCCCCCTGTGCCCCGCCCCGCCCCCGCCCCGTGCCCTGCCCTGTGCCCCGCCCTGCCCTGCA
This sequence comes from Chlorella sp. ArM0029B, assembly GCA_002896455.3. NCBI lineage: Eukaryota > Viridiplantae > Chlorophyta > Trebouxiophyceae > Chlorellales > Chlorellaceae > Chlorella > Chlorella sp. ArM0029B. The sequence goes on along the minus strand of JTEE01000343.1, from coordinate 29,242 downwards.
CCCTGCCCCCCACCTCTGCCTGCCTGCCACCCACCGTGTCAAGCTGCTTGAACTCCTGCTCAAACAGGTGGTCGATGTTGGCAAGGGCATTCAGCCGCCGCTGCTGGATGGTGGCACGCCTCTCCTGAGGACCCGCCTCGGCAGCAACCCGCAGGCTGCGCCGCCCCGGGGCACGAGCGCTGCTGCCGCCGCTGCTGCCGCTGCCGCTGCTACCCAGGTTGGCTGTGCTGCTGTTGGCGTTGAAGCTGCTGCCGACGCTGCCAAGGCTGCTGCGTGGGCGGCTCCGGCTCAGAGGCAGCAGGCCGGTGGCAGGCTGCCGCCCGTGCTGCTGCTGCCGTGCCGCCACCGGCGGCGGCCTGGCAAGTGCCCCTGCCTGCGCCTGCATGCTGTATTGGGCGAACGGAGTGTGCGACACGCGCTCGGCGAGCTAGCGGGAGCCAGTGGGAGCGGCCCTTGCAGCGGACAAGACTACCCACAAGACGGCGCCAGCGCTTGCTGGAGGACCCGCTTCGCACGGAAGGTGCGGCGATCGGGTTTGTGGGGGACCGGAAAGCTACCAGTGGAGCTCCAGGGCCGCGCGAGGGCCTGGAGCGGAGGCAAAACCTTGCGCCCTCAAGCCACAGCACGCACCGCAGCTAGCAAAATGGCGGGGCTCCTTGCAACGAAGGCAACGATATATGCAATTGCAGGACCCATAACAGCGCACAGACGGCACGCCCTCAGTGTGTCTGAACTTGGTCGAGCACACGTTGCCTCCTTTCGGCAGCCCGGCTGAGGCATTGTGCAGCCATGAGTTGCATGCGTGTCAAAACGACACTGGCCCCGTGCCTCGGAGACCGCTCGGCACTTCCCACCTGCGCGCCACCTATCTCGGCGCCTGCACGGCCCGGCGCCGCGCCATTCCAGTTGCACAGCTGTCGCAGACGCCGCAGCAGCGGCCCCATGCGCGCCCGGCAGGTGGGTGGGTGGGCTCGCTCCCCGCCTGAGCGCTGCCAGCGCCGCCCGCCGCCAGCCAGCCTGCTGCTCCCGCCGCAGCTCGCCTTCTGCCCCCAGTGCCGCCGCCCTTCTTTGCCCCCCCTGCCTGTGCTGCCCCCTCACGCCACTTCAACACACCCCCTGCCCGCAGGTCAGCGCAGCAGCAACGCATGCCAGCAGCGCCCCGGCAGGCACGAGCGCTGCGGCAGACGCCAGCAGCAGCAGCAGCAGCCCAGCCGCCGCTGCCAGCCCCGTCAGCAGGGGGTGGGAGGATCACGAGGAGGAGTATGACGTTGTGGTGGTGGGCGGCGGGCATGCGGGGTGCGAGGCGGCGCTGGCCTCGGCCCGCCTGGGCGCCCGCACCCTGCTGCTGACCCTGAACTTGGACCGAATCGCCTGGCAGCCCTGCAACCCGGCGGTCGGCGGGCCTGCCAAAAGCCAGTTGGTGCACGAGTGC
>JTEE01000343.1:0-25231 GCA_002896455.3 Chlorella sp. ArM0029B | reverse complement strand
CCCCTCCTCTCCCCCCTTGCCACAGATTTGGGTGGGCCGCAAGACCATGGCGGCGGGGCGGGCGGGCGAGGCGCCCTCCACTGGCCTCACTGAGCGGCTGGTGGGGCTGGGCTTTGAGACAGACAGGCTCAAGACGGGCACGCCTGCCCGTGTGGACCGGAGGACGGTCAACTTTGCGGGTGGGTGTGGGCGGGTTGTTGGTCTGTCTGTGTGTGGGTTGCACGCCAATTCAGCAAACGCCTAATCAGCACAAACCTGTGCTGCTCAATGAATCAAACAAACAGGCAAGCATGAATGAATGAAACATCGAGTGCGAGCGCAAAGCATCGCAGGGCAGGTTGTTGGGCGGCCAGGAGGTTGGGACTGGCAGGATGGCGTCTGGCTGGATGATGGGGGGCTGGAGTGGGGGGTGGTAAGCAACATGTTTTTGTATCATGCATGTATGCATGCATGCATGTTTGGTTGAATTGTTGGGCAGCACAGGGTTGTTCTGAAAGGACGTGCAACCCAGGCTTAGTCAGAAGTCAGTCGATGTGTGTGCTGAGGCCGGGGCGTACAGGAGGCTTTTGGAAGCTCGCTGATTGGTGCTCACGTGACCCTCCCCGCCCCGTCGTGTGCATCATCCCCCCGGGTACTGCCCCTACCCATTCGGCCTTACGTAGAGGGGGGATGGCCTCTGTCCCCACCCTACCCCACCCCACCCCACACACTGCCCTCACCTCTGAACTCCGTGCACACACACACACACCTGCTTCTCCTCGCCCTCTCCTCCCTCCCTCCCCAGGCCTGGAGGAGGGTCCAGGGCACGCGGATGTGCGCTTGCTCTCGCCTGATCCCCTCACCCTGCCCTCACCTTCCACCCCGTGTGGTCCCCCCCTCCCCAGGCCTGGAGGAGCAGGCGGGAGACGCCGAGGTGCGCTGGTTCTCCTTCGACCCGGCCGTCCACCAGCCGCGCGACCAGCTCAGCTGCTACCTGACGCACACCACCCCAGAGACGCACCGCATACTGAAGGTGGGCGTGGGTGTGGTCTGGGATGCTTGGGTGGGGGCTCTTACCATGCAAGAGGGAAGCTGCTACGTGGCGCAAAACCACCCCAGAGATGCACCACGTACTGAGGGTGAGCGTGGGTGTGGTAAGGGTGCCGGGGGGGATGGCTGAAGTTGTTGAAGGGTGAAGCTGCTACCTGACGCACACCACCCCAGAGGCGCACCGCATTCTGAGTTTCGGTGGGTGGTTGCAGTGTGGGCAGGCGGCAGGGGAAGCCGAGGGCATGCAGGAGGGTGCAGGCAGGGGAGGGAGGGAAGGTGCTACCTGACGCACACACGCCATGGCAGAGACGCACCGCATACAGAGGGTGAGCGAGGCTTGTGGATGGCTTCCCATGCGAGGCAGCGTTCGGTATGGGTTGTTGTAATGGGCAAGTTGAACTTGGACATAAGCGAGAGAGGCAGAGCAAAAACAGAGTAGTAGGAGAAGCTAGTGCAGGGAAAGGGGTGGGCTCGAGGTGTGAGGGTGACGACGCCACCTGTGTGAAGGCGCACGCCACGACATGTTCACATGATGCATCGCATACTGTAAGTGTGTGTGTGCGCATGCCACCAAGTGTGTGTGTGTTTTTGTTTTTGACAAGGCAGTGGTGAGGAAGGTGACAGGCGGGTGACCAAGGGCTGCCGCCACTGAGCCACACCGCGTGCCAATGCCTTTTCCTCTGGTGAAGCATGAAGACCACTCAGCGCTCTCCCCTCCTTACTTCCTTAACTGGGCAATCTGCACGAGGCCCCCCTTTTTTTTTCACAGCGCTGCGGCGGCACATGGGCGTGCGCTGCACGTTCGGTATGCGGTTACCCCCTTTTAAAGCCGAGAACCCCTCAGCGCCGCCCCTCCTCCCCCTCAACCTGACAACCTGCACGAGGCCCCCCTTTTGGGCCTGCTGTCAACTCCCTAAACAAAATACCTAGCCCCACTCAGCGCTACGCCCCACTTCCCCCTTTCTCTCTTTTAACAGGACAACCTGCACTAGGCCGGTTGGGCCTATTGTCAACTCCCTTCAAATGTGAGCCCCACTCACACTCACCCCTCCCCCTCTTCCCCCCCCCCACAGGACAACCTGCACGAGACGCCGGTGTACGGTGGGTGGGTGGACGCCAAGGGCCCCCGCTACTGCCCTTCCATCGAAGACAAAATCGTGCGGTTTGCAGACAAGGAGAGCCACCAGGTGGGGGCTGCAGCCAGCCAGCCACATTATTTGAAAAGCAAAGAGCAGGAGTGTGGGGTTGTGCGGTTTGGCGACAAGGAGAGCCACCAGGTGGGTGCAAGAGTGTCAACCCGACCCAAAGCATTGCAGCAGGCAAGTGGAGGGTGTAGAGTGCAAGAGTGTTAGCTCACACAGGTGGCAGCCAGTCAGCGACTCAAATTGACAAAGTGTGGGCTCCTGCTCATTACACATTTCACACATGAGAATCAGTGACTCAAATTGACATAGTGTGGGCTCCTGCTCATTACACATTTTACACATGAGAATCAGTGACTCAAATTGACATAGTGTAGGGTTCGGATTCGTGGTGGGAGGGGGCAGCCAGAGCAGGAGTGCGGGTTTTGGCGGCTCGCTGCCGGCAGGGAAATGCGCCAGGTGGGTTGCAGCCAGTCACAACCAGCCAGGGGTGCATCACTCCCGAGATGTATGTGCCTGGAGGGGCCGCCTGCAACACGCCACAAGTAACCACTCTTTGTTTCATTCCCACGCAGATCTTTTTGGAGCCGGAGGGGCGCACCACCCCCGAGATGTATGTGCAGGGCTTCTTTACGTGCTTTCACTTGCAATTCACAAATGCAGAACCCTCCAATGTCACCCCTTTGTTTCGCTGCCACGCAGATCTTCCTGGAGCCGGAGGGCCGCACCCCCCGCCCCCAAAAATGAAACCTCGAGGCCCTCCACGCGCTTTCACGTGCAATTCACAAAGGCAGAACCCTTCAATGCCCCCCTTTTGTTTCACTGCCACGCAGATCTTCTTGGAGCCAGAGGGACGCACCACTCCCGAAATGTATGTGCAGGGCTTCTCCACGGGCCTGCCCGAGCGCCTGCAGCTGGCCCTGCTGCACAGCCTGCCCGGGCTGGAGCAGTGCAAGATGCTGCGCCCCGCGTACGCAGGTGGGCGTGCTGTGATGCTTTCCATGTTAGGAAGGAGACGGGGAAAGTTGCGCAGCCAGTTTGGGGGCTGGAAACTGCGCAAAATGGTGCGCCCAGCATACGCAGGTGCGCGTAGGGTTGCTTTGGATGAGCTTGCAGTGTTTGTAAATGGGCTGGGGAGGGCTGCACAGCCTGGCAGGCCTGCAAGGGCCTGCTCACTGCACGCGCAGGGGGTACCCCCATCAACCCTTCCACCCACAAATGAAGCCCCACTGCCAGCATGAGTACGATTCCACGCCCTCCCACCACCGCCCCGCCACGCCACGCGTGCAGCCAACCCCTTCCCACTGGGCTGTCCCTGACACCCTTTGCCCTTTGTTGTGCCATGCGCAGTGCAGTACGACCACCTGCCCGCCCACCCATGCCACGCCACCCCTGCACCCCACCCTTCTCACTCGGCTCTCTTTCACCTTTACTGGCACCCTATGCTGCCCTGTGCTGCCCTGAGTTACCCAACATTTTGGCACCTTGCTTTCATGGGCAGTTGAGTACGACTACCCTCCTGCCTGTGCCACACACCCCGTGCAGGCTTCCCATTCACTTTGAGTTTTCCGAACAACCCTTTTCATTATGTTTGCCTGCAGTTGAGTACGACTACCTGCCCGCCCACCAGTGCCACGCCACCCTGGAGACCAAGCGAGTGGAGGGCCTCTTCTTCTCGGGCCAGCTCAACGGCACCACGGGTGGGCGGGCGGGGCTGGTCATGCAACCCAGGAGCAGTGCGGTTTCTTGCTGTGAAATTGCTGTGCACATCGAGGGCTGGTTGCTTGGGGCGGGCGAGTCTCTTCTTCTCGGGCCAGCTCAACAGCACCACGGGTGGGCGGGCGGGGCCGGGCATGCACAGGGGGTGGCTGTCCCATGAGACAGTTGCTGGCTCCCCGTGCACTTGAAGTGTTATGTAATTGATTGATCGATTGAACAGGGGCCGCTGCGGTGGCTTGTTGTGAGGTTGCTGCCAAACCAAGGGCGATTCATCCCGCCTCCCTTCACACTTCTTCCACTGTTCTGATGTTTGCAGGCTACAAGGATGCGGCGGCGCAGGGGCTTGTGGCGGGCTTGGACCCACCCTTTCATCCCGCCCCCCTGCACACTTCTTCCTCTCTCTTTTTTCATCTTTTTTATAATGTTTTGCAGGCTACGAGGAGGCGGCGGCGCAGAGGCTTGTGGCGGGCCTTTACTTAGTCCTTCCTCCTGCATCCGCACTGCCCCCCCTTCTTGCCTCCTGCAGGCTACGAGGAGGCGGCGGCGCAGGGTCTTGTGGCGGGCATGAATGCTGCGCGGCGTGCGGCGGGGCAGCAGCCGGTGGTCCTTCCCCGAGAGTCCTCTTACATCGGCACCCTGCTGGACGACTTGGTCACAAAAGACCTGCGGGAGCCGTACCGCATGCTGACGTCACGGTGGGTGCGGTGTGGTGGTGTATCAATCATTCAATCACATTTCAAGTCCAGGGGGAGCCAGCAAAGGTCGATGCAGTGCATGGGTAGTGCAGTGTGTGCATGGGTGGGTGGCTGGGTTGGTAGGCTTTAGTGGGAAAGACGCAGTGCGGCGGTCCTGGTTTGGTGACATTTGTACATCGGCACCCTGCTGGACGATGTGGTGGCCACAGATTGGAGGGAGCCGTACCGCATGCTGGCGTCACGGTGGGTGGGCTCGCTGGTGCATGGGTGTGAATCAGCTGAAGACTGGGACCGGCCGAGGGTGTGAGTGTGGGGCAGTCAGCAGGTGCGGTATGCGGTATGCAGCAATGGGGGAGAGAGGCACCGCTGCGCCGCAGCTGTTTCGAGCACCTACCAGCCATATGCGTGAATTCGCCTCTCGCCCTCGCCCTCCCTCTCCTGCAGGTCTGAGCACCTGCTGGTGCTGCAGCCGGCTCTGGGTGCCAAGGCGCCAGCGATCAGTGTGTGCTGCTGCACCACGCTGAGCACCTCCCACTCATGTGCCTCCCCTCTCCCTCCCTCTCCCCTCCCTCCCCTGCAGGTCTGAGTACCGGCTGGTGCTGCGATCCGACAACGCCGACCGCCGGCTGACGCCGCTGGGGCGGCAGCTGGGACTGGTGGACGACCGGCGGTGGGGGCTGTTCCAGGTGGGGCGGCAGGGAGGGTGCTGTGCTTGCACTTGCAGTTGATTTTGTGTCGTCATGTTGTGATTTGTTGGGGCCAGCATACCAGGTCAAGGCGCTGGGAGCTGTTCCAAGCGGGGCCGATGTTGCAGTTGCAGTTGAATCTGTGTACTTCTGTTGTGCATTTGCACATCTCCGCTCCCCCGCCCGCATCCCCCGCTCTCGCCGCCCGCCCGCTCACAATCTGACGGCGAAGCAGGCTCCCGTGGACGGCGAGCGGCAGCACCTGCCTCCCCTGCTTGCCGCACCTCCCACATGCCCCGCGCGCCCGCCCGCACGCACGCACCGCCCCCCGCTGCCCACCCCCGTGTGCAGGCAAAGCAGGCGCGCATCGACGGCGAGCGGCAGCGGCTGGAGCGGGTGCGGATCGCTCCCGAGCACCCGCTGGCGGTGGCCACGGAGGCAGTGAGCGGGCAGGGGGTGCCTGGGCTGGCCACTCTGGCAGACCTGCTGAGGCGGCCGCATGTGCACTACCCTCTGCTCGAGACACACGGCATGGGGGCCCCAGCGGGGGAGCCAGCGGGGGAGGCAGCAGGGGAGGCAGCAGGGGATGCAGCACATCGCAGCAGCAGCAGCAGCAGCGGCAGCGGCGGCAGCAGCGGCAGCGGCGATGGCGTTGGTGATGCTGGCGAGGCGTCCAGCAGCGGTGCGGCAGGGCTGGATGCGGCAGCGGGCAGCCCGGCAGCGTTTGATGCGGCGGGGGCGGCGGGGGTGATGAGTTCTGCAGAGAAGGAGGCGGTGGAGATCGACATCAAGTATGAGGGGTTCATCCGGCGGCAGGTGGGCACGCTGTGCATGATGCGCTGTGCTGTGCCCGCTGTGCTGCGCCTGGCTGTGCAGGCAAATCGCTGCGCTCAGGTGCGCCTGGTGTGCCGGCACCACATGCTGCGCTGTGCCTGGCTGTGTGGCGCTGTGCTGTGCTGGGCATGAGGCGGCGGAGGTCAGCATGCGAGGGGGCTCATCTGGCGCCCGACGTGCATGCTGCGCCATGCTGTGCTGTGCAAGAAAGCAGGCTGCATCAAGGGCTATCCCGGTTCACTGTCTTTCTCCCCTCCCTCTTATGCCCCCAATTTCACCCCCCCTGCAGGCCAAGCAGCTGGCCTCTGTGGCATCAAAGCATGCACGCCGCATGCCCGACGACATCGACTACCACGCCATCAACACGCTGAGCATGGAAGCCAGGGAGAAGCTGACCAAGTGAGGGGGCGTGGTTCTCACGCGGCTTGGGTCACGCCTGTCGGTGTCTGTCAATTGACCGGCGAGGCAGGCACTCACCCTAACCCCAAGCCGCCTTGACCTGTGCTATTCTATGTTTGTCTTGCTGGGCCCTTGCCTGCTTGCTAGCAGCAGGCATGTATCGGACCTGCTTGCACACTGTCATCCTCCTGCCAGTCAAAAGGGTGCCGCCAACCGGGGTGCACTCCCGTCCGCACCCGCCCTCCCGCCCGACTCCATGCCCGTGCCCTCCCCTTCCCCTGCAGGATCCGGCCGCGCGACATCGGGCAGGCCAGCCGCATCGGGGGTGTGAACCCTTCCGACATCTCAAACCTGTTGGTCCATTTGGAGGCGCGGCGGCGGGGCGCCGCAGCCGCCGGCGGGGAGCAGCAGGCGCAGCAGGATCGGCAGCCGACCCAGAAGCAGCAGCGCAAGGCCATGGCAGCGGCGGCCACGGCGGCAGCGTTGGCAAGCGAGGACGGCAGCAGCAGCAGTGACGAGGCTGGGGGTGGGGCAGCCAACGGCATTGGGGAGGCAGCGGTGGCACCGCTGGCGGCGGTTTGAAATGCTGGGCATGCTTATGGTGCCCTAGTCTGAAGCTGGCTGTTTTATTCGGCGTACTTAGCTACGATAGAAATGGGGGCTAGTTGTGTGGGAATGAACCAGGAGAGGGAGGATGGCAGCTAGGATGAACGACGTCAGCTGAAGTGAAGCGGGGCCACCTTTGATGTACGGATCTATTAATGCATCCGGTACTTTCTCGCTAGTCGCACGCAGCGCACTCCCTTGGCATGTGCTGCGGCGCTTGATCCCGCGATGCAAGGCCGCAAGCCGACGCTTCCTGGCAGGAGCGGTGCCGGCGGTGGCGTGGGGCGCACAGTTACGGGCTCACAGCGTGTCCTTGGAACCATCTAAGCCAACAGTAACGCATGCGGCGCAGGGCGGACAACCGGGCGAGGGCACCTCCACTGGCGGCGGCGGGCTGGGCAGCGGCGGCACAGGTGGCGTCCAGCGTGGCCCTGTGTCTGCTGCTGGTGCTGCGGCTGCCCAATGAGACTGTTGCCGACACTGGCACAGCTGTCGAGAGTGCAGATGGTGAGGTGCAGGCATGCCTACGGAATACGGGCGCTCAAAACACCCGTGATCTGTGACCTGTGACCTTGTGATTCTGTGATTCTGTGGCTGGCTGCCATCGAGCGCCATTCACACACTCTTACTGTCCCTCTTGCCCTCCCTCCCACCTTGCCGAGAGCCCAGATAGCGCCATCCTGCGCCTCGTGCGCCAGGCGCTGTGGGAGTCCGACCCAGAGTGGTCCCGCACCCACCGTATGAGCCGGAGGCAGCACAGCGGCTGGCTGCCGGCCAACGCAGACCCCCCGTGCACCTGGGAGGGCGTGGCGTGCGACGGCCAGCAGCGCGTGACCACACTGTACGCACGCGCCTCACGCCTGGCTGCTTGCAGTGCGCTCCACCTGTCTGCTTGTGTGTCGTTGCGTTGCGTTCCGTTGTGTGCTGTGTGTTCAGCGCAGGCACAGCGTGCCGGGGCAGCTGGGTGCTCGCTTGCCACTTGCGCGCTTTGCATGCTTTGCGCGCAGCGCAGGCACAGCGTGCCATGTCAGCTGGATGCTCGCTCGCTCGCTTGGGGGGTGAGGGCAAGGGTCTGGCTCCTCCCAGCGCCCACCGCCCCTCGTGCCCGCAGCATGCGTGCATGCACAGATGCGGCATGCATTGTACAAATCTCATAATCCCCGCCCTTTCATCCGCCCCCCTTCCGTTGGGTGCACCCACGCACTTGCTGCTCCCATGCCCTTCACCCCCTTTCTGTTCCGTTGGGTGCAGTGAGCTGTCCAGCTTCTCTCCTACACCCGCCAACGCAAGCCGCTGCACACCGCTGTCGCCCGATCTGGCATCACTGGCGTGGCTGCAAAGTCTGGTAGTGCAGCGCAGCGCGGCATGCTGGGCCGGCATCCCACCCGCCTGGCTCTCCCCCACTGCTTTCCCTCGCCTCGTGAGGTGAGTGAGACAGCGGCGCGCTGTGCCCGCTGCCCTGCTCCCGCCCGTCCTGCCGGGCGCCCCGCCTGCCCTGCCCTGCCATCTCTGTGTTTTGTTCGACGTCCGGGCAGGCCTGCGGGCGCCCATGCAACCTGGGCGGAGACGGCGGCCTGAAGCACCAGGGGATGCCAAATGCTGGGCCGTGCCTTTGGGGCATGCCCAGGCTCCGATGCAAGCACCGGTGCCCCTTGCGGCGTGCCCCCTCTCCCACTTTCTTCCACAGCCTCTTTCCCACACCCACGGTCCTCTGATCACACACACACGCCCCTCCCCCGCTTGCGTCCCACCCTAAATGATGCAGCTTGAAACTGAAGGCGCGCTCCCTGGCCGCCCCTCTGTTTGACATCCCCCCCGGGGCCTTGCCCCGACTGGAGATGTTGGTGCTCGAGTTCCGGGGCCTGCTTTCCACGCTGCCCCTCAGCTGGGGTGCCTCCCCGACTTCCCTGCCCAACCTGAGCCACCTGGCAGTGTCGATTCAGCTAGAGGGAGGGCTGCCTGCGGGCTGGGCCAGCGGTTTGCCAAGCCTGGAAAACCTGGCCATTGCCAACCTGCCGCCAGCGCTCAACGAGAGCATTGGGACAGAGGCAGGGGATCCTTTGGTAGGCATACACGCCGAGGCACCAGACCGCCACACAACGCAGCTTCTTGTGGCGGTGCAAGCCAAGGCTGTGGCAAGGCGGGGCAGCAGCAGCAGCAGCCCTGCCACCCCTGGCCCAGCCAGTGGGTGTGCCCAGCCGGCCCTGCCGGCAGAATGGGCAACATCCGGCTTCCAGAAGCTCGGGAAGCTGGTACTGCTCAACGTGGGTGCGGCGGGCACACTGCCGGCTTCCTGGGAGGCCGGCTTCCCGGCGCTCGAATGGCTGTGAGTGGGGCCTGATGGGTGCCTTTGGCTTCACTTCCTGCCGCCATCCTCAACCCTGCAACCTCGGGCTGTAGTTTCTTGGTTTTCCATCAAGTAAGGGCCGCCTGGGGAGCCTGGGAACCAGCCTGCGCAGCGGCCCCGACCATGCCTGGACGCCAGCATGCGCTGCCCCCACCGCACCTCGCCTCACTTACAACCCGTGCTGCTGCCGCTGCTGTGCCATTCGCGCTGTCGTGTTCTGTGTCCCTGGTGCCACCACCTGCCCCTCTCTCACTTGCGTCGTGTCCTTCTCACTACCACCCGCACTGTGTTGCTGTGTGTGCATGGTGCAGGGACTTGTCCCTCTCCAATCTGACGGGCACCCTGCCACGGCAGCTGCTGCGCCGCCACCCCAAGCTGCTGAGCCTGCGGTTGGATGGCAACCAACTGACGGGGGGCCTGCCGCCGGAATGGGCGGATGCCAAGGTGAGTGACTTGGTTTGGGTTGAGATGGCGCGTATTACCCACACTCGGTCAGTCAGTAGTGGGCTTAAGAAGAACGAAAACATGCGGGGTGGTGTGGTTTAGAGAGAGAAGAAGAAGTGAAACGGGGAACCTGTGCCCCCTGCCCTCCACTCGCTTCAGGTCAGCCATCTGCAACTCCATCTGTTGCCGCATTGTGCTGCTGCTGGCCTGATTCTTCCTCCTCACGCCTTTGGTGTCCCTTTGCCTCCCTTGCTGGCGCCCCGCAGCAGGCGCCCACCCCGCCCCTGTGCCCGCTGCCCTCCCTGCCCATCCAGCCTCAGCAGTCTTTTCCTAATCAAAACATGTTGTGTGAAAATGACTTCTGCTTGATAAGTGAACTGATTAGCAGTTCTACTTGCCCATACGTAACTTCCCAGCAATGCTGGTGGCACAGCAATCCCCGACCCCCCGCCACCCCTGCTGCAGGCACACACCCCGCCCCTGTGCCTCCTCCACTCCCTGGCTTTCCCCCCGCTGCAGATCACGCACCTCTCCCTGATCAACAATTCGCTCTCAGGCGGCGCCTTCCCTGCCAGCTGGCTCCAGCCGGGCTCCATGCCGTTGCTGAGGGACCTAGACCTAACGGGCAACCCGCAGCTGTCTGGCACGCTCCCAGCCTCGCTGCCCTGGCCCAACCTTGAGACCTTGTGCGTGCGGGGTGTGTGGGTTGTGTGTGTGGGAAGGGCAGCGGGCGGTGGGTGATGTGTGGGTGGCAGGGGCGCAGCAGTGATTGGCGGTTGGAGCGCGCAGCCGCAGCAAGCCGGGAGGGTCTGCGCCTAGCCCTCTAGAGCTGCTGCATCGTGGCATGCAGCTGCGCCAGCAGGCATGTGCTCTTGCGCTCAGGCTGGTGCTCAGGCAAGCGCCCCGGCTGGTGCCGTGCCGACTGCTCTACTGAGCTCCCCCCCCCTGCTGCGCAGGCGGCTTGGCAAGACCGGCGTGAGCGGCGCTGTGCCTGAGGCGTGGTGCGCCGCCCCCTTTGCAGACTCCCTGAGCATTGTGTGAGTTGGCTGGTTGCAAACAGTGGCGGGCAAATCATAAAGCATGCTGCTGGCTCAGTAGGGCTCGCGTAGAACCATGATAAGTGGCACGTTCTCACTTCTGCTGGCCAGCCGGCCGGTCCGCGGGGCCCGGCTGCCAGCGCCCCGTGCAAGTGCCTGCTGGCCCTGCCCTGCCCGTCAGCTTCCTTGCCTGGTCCAACTCGTCTCTCCTCACCCCTTGCCCGCGCCCGCCCGCCCGCCCGCCCGTTGCTTACCCACCTGCACAGCTGCCCTCTGGTGGCTTGCTGGCGCTCACGTTGGCGCGTCACTAGCCCCCACCTCGCACTCGGCCTGCCGCTGCGTCTCCGCCCGGTGCAGGGAGATTGGAGGCTTGTCGTCCCTGCCAGAGCTGCCACAATGTGCTGGCACATCTTTCGACCACATGGAGTATCCCAACATAGACATTGCGGCCATGCAAATTGCACGCCGCATGGAGAGGAACGCAGCACTCCACGCGGTGCATGCCGCGCCGCATGCTGCGGCAGTGCGTGCCATCGCCGTGCTGCTGCCATTGGCCGCGGTGATGGCAGCAGCGGGCGCCGCGGGGCGCTTGCTATGGCGGCCCCGCCAGCGGCAGCACCAGGAGGAACACCGGCAAGAGCTGCACCTCCTGCTGCCAGGCCAGCAGCAGCAGCAGCAGAAGCACAGCGACCTCTCCAGCGGTGCCCTGGGCAGTGCCTCCTCAACTTCCCTGGCCATCCGCCCACGGCTGGCAGCCCTGCTGCATGCGCAGCTGAACGTGCGCGGCACAGTCAGCATGCAACGGCTGCATGCGCTGCCGGGGCCTCTGACGCACCAGCTGAACCAGGTGCCAGAAGACGCACCTACGCCGCCCCATGAAGACCTTGGGCGCAGGCACGGACTCGGGGCAGCTGTGCGGGGCCCGGAAGGTGGCGAGGCGCCGGCCCAAGGCCCGGGGAGCCGCGCCCAAACCAGCAGCGTGCCCCAAAGCAGCCAGGGTTGGCGCTTGAGCGCCGCCTCGTTGAAGCTTCCGCCGGATGAGCTGGCGGTGGGTCTCTTGTGCTTGTGCTCGTTTATATATATATATATATATAATTCCCCACGCAAGGGGTGCATGGTACTGTTGTCGTACGGCTCCGGTTTTTGTAGGGTTACGGCGTTATGCGTTGTGGGGCATGGGAGCTCCTGTTCTACTGCCGCTCGCCTGTTTGGTCGAAGAAGAAGAAAGAAGAAGAGGAAGAATACGCCCTTTGGCGTGGGTTGAGGAAACCAGCGGAGGTGCCTGTTTGGTCTTGACTTGAGGCTTTTGGGGCCCTCGTGGCGGCACCATTCCTGTCTGCCTGTTCATCTCCCCACCGGCCGCTCTGCCTCCTGCCCACCCCCTGTCTTCCTCCTCCTTCTTCACGCCCGTTTCCCTCCTCCACCCTCCCCGACTCTTCTGTCCCGCAGTTCATTGTTGACGAGGGGGGGGAGCTGGTGGTGCTGGGGCAGGGCGCCCAGGGGGTGGTGTACCTGGGATGCCTGGGCGGCACAGAGGTGGCAGTCAAGGTACGCAGGGGCTGCCCTGCAAGCTTCCTTCCTTCCTTCCTTCCTGTTAGGCGGGGGCGCCTAGATTGTGAGATTTGGCAAAAATGGTTTTCAAAAAAGTGAGGGGGGGGGAGGGCGGACCTCGCATAAACGCACTTTCTCGCGTAAACAGTCTCTGGCATCCATTCAGCAGCTGAAAGGGTGGGGGGGACACTCAGAGCCAACAAAAAGAGCACGGGATAGTACAACTTGGGGATATAAGAAGTCAGGGACAAGCAATAGGGCACCGCCATCTGACAGAAGCCGCTGCCCGCCGGGCCACGTTGAGCCGGGCCGCACTGCATTGGCCGCCTTCCGAGGGGGGGGCACGTGCACATAGAGGGGGGTGTTGAATTGGTTTGGTCTTCTTGGTCCTATTGGCTGCTGCCTGTGCAGCTGTAGATGAGATCTTCCCACAGGTCACAAAACAGCAGTTGGGTTCTTCTCACAGGTGACCGCTGCACTCCCTCGGCGTGGCAGCTGCTTTACAGCGGCTGCACCACCTTCCACTGGGCTGTCAAAATAGGGCCGTGCTCACTGCTGCTGTCCACCTCGTCGCAGGCTGAGCATGCGTACTTGCTGCGAGGAAAGCCGCCATTTAGTGCGTTCGTTCCACAGGCTCAAGCAGTGCATGAGTTGCCTGCTGTGCCTTCGAAGCGCACGCGCAGACTTGCCCTCTGCCTCTTCTTTCTGGCTTCGCTGATGTCACAAAATTGTTTTAGAACGTGTCTAGACCACACACCAACTCTTCAAAGGGAGTTTGGGGGGGTGTGGAGGGCCCGCTGCCACCTTGGCAAGCCCTACTGCCCATACAAACTTTATGTGAGAACTTTATGTGACCCCCTCACTTTTCGCCAAAAAAGTGAGGGGGCTCTTCTGCCAAATCTCACGATCCAGGCGCCCCCGCCTTACACCAATGTGCGTCTCATCAGAGGCGACGCTTCCCGGTGCGGCACACAGCCGGGAATAAGTAAGAGTTGCAAGCTTGAGCCAGCGCGTTGTAGATGCGCAGGTCAGCACATTACTAGCGAGCGCTGTGCATCTCAGCCTGCTGTGGCACAGGGGCCGCCTCAGGCATAGGATCTTTCGTAGGACCTTTGGTAGGACCTACGTAGGGCTTGGCCATTCCCTCATTGGGGTGACCAGGCATCGAGTGGCTGCGCGCACGATTGTTTGTGCCTGTGTGCCATACACCCTCATCTCCATGGATTTGTGTTTTTGAACGACATACATGTCCTCACGGACTGCAGGTGTTTGAGATGCAGTGCCGGGGCATGGAGTCGGGCGCTGTGTGGCGCGAGGCACACCTGCTGCGCAAGTGCACGCATGAGCGCATCGTGCCTCTCCATGGCGTCTCCATCGCGGTAAGGTCTTGTTGCTCGAGCACTGGCATGATGCTATGCTCCCTGGCTGCCGGTTAAGCTGCCAGGCCTGTAGTCCCCTTGCCCCAATCACACCAACAAATCTCCTGTTTCGTGAGACCGTACAGTAACTGGCTCCATATGGACATTAAATGTAACTTGCTTACTTGACGGTGGCGCCATCGTGGCGAGCGCTTGCACGCACTGTTCTCCTCAGAATGCTATGTCAGAGTGTGTACTAAAGCTGGCACGCTACTCTCTGCATGCAGGGACCGCTGCTGATGCTGGCTATGGAGCTTATGATTGGGGGGTCACTGGCGGCGGCGCTGCATGTGCACGACGCAAGAACGAAGCTGGGGTGGGCGACAGGGTGAGAACGCACCTTGCCTTGCTAACAAACGGCGTCGCAGCCGCAAAAGGGCGTGAGAGCAGTCACTTCGGCTGCGGAGCTGGCTTGCTGTGCCTGCTGGCGCAGTGGTGGCCAGGTGGCGGCGGCCTTTAGGGTGGGCCGGCCTTCCAGCACGGCTGAGCTGGCTTGTTGTGCCTGCTCGGGGCGAGCTGGCAACGGAGCTGGCAAAGAGAACCTGCCATCCGTGCTGCTCCGGCCTGCTGTGCCTGCCGTGCTTGCAACTTGAAGGGCTTACAACTTACAGCTTACAACTTACAGCTTACAACTTGAAGGGCCGCTGTTTGGCCATCCTGGGCATTGCCGCGGGCCTGACTTCCCTGCTGGGCTGCTGACCCGGCGTGCTGTGCGTGCTGCGCCCCCACCTGCTGTGCGCGCTGCAGGGGTCGCCAGGTGGCACTGGACATCGCAGAAGGGCTGGCCTTCCTGCACTCGGAGGCGAGGGTGCTGCACAGCGACCTGAAGCCCAAGTGAGCTGCTCACCCGTATCTTCGTGTACAACATACTGAGTTGCACTTCCAGTGCCAGCAAGCACTTGTAGCGCCCTGCATGCTGCCCGCTCCTCTGATTCTGGCTGCCGGACGGAGGGCCTGCATGCCTGCATCGGCGAACTGCACATGGCACACCCCCTGACAATGATTCAAACACCCTTTTCCCTGCAGAAACGTGTTGTTGACAGAGGACATGCGGGCGTGCATCGCAGACCTGGGAGCGGCGCGTGTGCTGGGCAGTCTCCCGGGGATGGCAAGGGGGTACACCGTCACACACGCGGGTGAGGGGCAGCAGCGCTGGCATGATCTTGTAGCACTGCCATGCAGGCTGGGGTGCCGTGACCTGCCATCACACATGCGGGTGAGGGGCTGCAGCGCTGGCGTGCTTGTGTAGCACTCCATGCAGCCTGGGGTGCCTTGGCTTGCCCTTAGCACCAGGTGGATCCGCATTGTAGCCCTCCCCAAGTGCCCCTGCCACCTGCCCCTCCCCACCTGCCACCACTCCCATACCCGTGACCCAGCCTGCACGCCCTTCCTTTCACTGCTGCCTCGCCTAAAGCGCCCAGTGTCCACCCACACGCCTTGCAATCATTCGATTATTAAAAGTGGACCAATCAATGCTCTGCAGCCCCGGAGCTGCTGTTTGGACACCAGTGCACATTTGCAGCCGACATCTACAGGTGCTGGGGTGTGCTGCGCTGTGCCTTGCCGTAGTGCTGTGCTGTCCCGCGCCGGACTGGGCCACGCTGTGCTGTGCTGTGCCGTGCCGCGCCGTGCCGCGGCGTGCTATCCAGCATGAGCCATTGGATGCCATCATGCATGCGCCTCCGACACAATGCTCCCATAAAACCCCACCCCACCATGCAGCTTTGGGGTGCTGCTTGCGGAGCTAACCACGTGCCAGACCGCCAGCCGGCGTGGGGACTGGCGCCTGCCAGAGGTGCCGGCGGACTGCCCAAAGGTGAGGCGCACGTTTCTCTGCCTTCGTTAGTGTCTCGGTGAAGGTGGAGGCTGGAAGGCGGCCATCCCAGTGGCCCATCACAGCGGCCGTACTCAAGAGCAGGTTTTGCATCAGAAGCAATCAACCCTCCATCGATGCAGCTAGGGGGGGCACCTGGCAGGTGTGGAGGGAGCACGGTCCAGCAGCTTGTGTGCCCATAACATGCTTCACACATGGTTTCAAGCTCTCCGAACTGGTTCCTTCCTTGCAGGATGTTCTGGAGCTGATCAAGCAGTGCGTGTCTGTTGAGCCCGGGCAGCGGCCCACGGCGGTGCACGCGCTGCAGCGGCTGCTGGATGCAGGCGGCTGAGCAGGCAGGCCATTGAGACACCCAAGCAATGCCATACCAGTGGTTTACATGGTTTGTAATGCACCCTCTTAAGCAGGCATGTATACAGGGCGAACTCTGCGAAATGTTGCACCCTCTAGCTAGAGCCAGCTGCCGCTGCACCTGCTCCGCCATGTCAGCACTCAAGTCCCGCCTGTCACGGACACCAAGCGGTTGCCGCTGCATCCGACATCAGCTGAACCAGAACTCGTCCTGCTGTGCCGACTTTAAGCCTCCGATCAACTTTGCGCTCGAAACGAAACATGTTCTCTTTTGCGGGCAACATGCGCGGCGCACCCTCTCCCCCTGCGCATGCAACGACCCAGGTGGATCCTGAGGACGGTAATGCAGAGGAAGAGGAGAGCCAGGTGAGCCTTCCTTGGGCCGCGCCCAGGGCACCGTGACGCGTCGTCGCCTTGCGCGGCGCTGGGGCGCCTGAGGGCTTGCATCCGCCTCGGCATGTCCCCTGGATGAGATAGATGCAGTTGTGCTCGCCGCTGAGCGACCCTCCGGAGCAAATTGCAACACTGGTTAGGCACCGCCAGCGAGCGGCGGCGGACTTGGCACCCGCGCGCTCGCCCTCCCTTCCCCTGCCAACTCCTACGCTGCCCTGTCCAACGTGCAGGACCCCAACACGTGGAACCCAGATGCACTCAACACTCTGGTCAACAGTGCCTTTACCCTGCCTCAGTGGGGAGGTGAGCGCTACTCTTGACATCAGCAGCGCCTTGCGCTGTCACCCTGCCGCTAGCGCTGGGCCAACCAACAACAGGGCTGCGCCCCTACCACGGGCTGCCCAGTGCCATGTCATCTGTGAATGATCAGCCCGCCATCTCAGCACTGCCTGATTCGATGGGCTCTCCCTGTGCTGCGCCCCCCTGCAGGCCCTCCTGCCGGCTTCCCGGTCCACACAACCGGCAGCTTTGGCGCCCCGCCTGCTCTCCAGCCTCAGATGGTGGGCGCCTACGCCACACCGCCGTCCAATGGGCCGCTACGGGCGGCAGCAGCATGCAGCACTGCCAGGCCGCGCATGGCACTGACTGAGATGGCCTGCATGGCCGCACCAGCCGCCGCACCCATGATGGCTTTTGCTGCCAAGAGCGCACCAGGAGGCGCGCCAGTGGGCGGCGGCATCGGCTTCAAAACAGGTGAGGGGAGGGCAGGCCCCTGGCAGGCCTGGGATACCGATGTGCAACAACAGCATTGCAGGGCATCATGCCTTTAAAACAGCTCCGCCCCGCCCGCCCCAGTGGTGGCACTGCGCTCCGTCATTGTGTGCTCCGTCAGTTGGGACCCTACTCTTTCTCAGGCTTGTCCCCTGCTCAGTCCCCAAATCGGCTTCTCAGAGGCGGCCCTACCAATGGCGCTGCCCTCTGACCCCTCCCCTCCCTCTCTTTCTTCTTCCCCAACTGCCGCCCCCCCCCTGCAGGGGGTGCCCAGGATGCGGCCAACTTCAGGCAGAATGTGGCGGCGGGGGTGCTGCCGGCGGTGGAGGACGTCACGTTTGAGGGGGTGGTTAAAGACTACTACTTTGATACTTCGAGCGACAGGTGAGGATGATGCGCTGTTGGTACGAGGGGTGCAGCCATGGGGTGCGGGAGGCAGAGGTCGCAGGGGTGCTTTTAGCTGTGCTGCTTCGAGGCAGTCAAAGGGAGAGGGGTGGGGGTTCAAGGGCCGGGGTGGGTTCCCACCCAATCCACCTCGCGAACCATGCCCCGAGTGCTATCTGAGGCATTCCTAAGGGCAATTGAGGCATTCCTAAGGTGTTTTGAGGGCAAAACGGGGCCCTGCAGGGGAAAACACGCTCATTTTCAATTCTGCAGCCACCCCCTCTGCCATCCTGTTGACGCTGCGTGCTTTGCCCCCCACCGGCTCGCTCTCCTGCTTGCCGTGCAGCCCGCCGCCGCCCTGCACCGAGCTCTTCTGCCCCACCTACTCCCTTGCCCTGGCACCCGACCCCCTGCTGGCAGCGGCCGCCACCGACAGAACCACCAGCGGCGGCACCGCTGACGTGGCACCTGCTGCTGCCGACGTGTTCCTTGCCGTGGGCCTCGACTCTGGCCTCACAGGCTTCAAGCGCCCCAACCTGAACCTGGTCATCCTGCTGGACATCAGCGGCAGCATGCAGGCCACCTTTGATTCGTACTACTACGATGCCGCCAGCGGGGCGCGGCAGCGGCGTGGCATGAGCAGCGAAGGTAGGGTTTTTCAGGTGTTGGCCGGCAGACTGGTGCAGGCCGGCCGGCTCCTCGATCCCTCCGCCGGCTCCTCGATCCCTCCCCTGCAGGCCTCCATTTCCCTTCACACCTGGGGTGGCCATGTTAGGCCCAATTAATCTTCCACACATTCGAAGCCCTCGATGGCCTTTCTATTGCTCACAACGTATGCCGAGGAAGGCCGCAGCAAGCTGACCCTCAACACCCTTCCCACTCCTCTGACCACTTGTGCAGAGGAGGGCCGCAGCACGTTGACCCTCAACACCCTTCCTTCTGTTCCTGACCAAGAATGCAGATGAGGGCCACAGCAAGATGGCCCTCAAAAGCCTTCCCATCCTCCCTTTGACCACAAGTGCAGAGGAGGGCCGCAGCAAGCTGACCCTCAACAACCTTCCCACTTTTTCGAATCACGCATGCAGATGAGGGGCGCAGCAAGCTGGATGTTGCCAAGGATGTGCTGAAGGGCATGCTGGGCAAGCTGGGGCCGGAGGACTCGGGTGAGATACGGTGCAGCTGGACCATTCAACGCATACCGCAGCTTTTGAGGGACATGTGGGCACAGCTTCACGAATCAACACATGCCGTAGTCGTGGGTGGCTGCAGGGCGGCAAGGGCAAGCTGCGTGCACATAATGCTTGACCTTTCAACGCACACAGTCGCTTTGGGTGGCTGCCAGAGGGTCAAGGGCAGGCTGCGTGTGCAACAGTCAACCCACACATACAGTGGTCGTGGTTGGCTGCCAGGCATCAGTGGCAGCCTGCCTCTTGCCCTTGACAGCCACCGCCAGCGCTCAAGCCACGCAGGCATGTGACTGCAGGCAGACCCATGCGGATCACACGTGGCGCCACATGCCTTCACATGTGAACTTTACCTTGCCCAAAACCTGCAGTTGCCATCTGCCTGTTCAACACCGCCGCCGCCTCGCCCAAGCGCTTGGGGCGGTGGGGTGCCGCCGACGCTGCCGGCATACTGGCGGGCATTGAGGGGCTGAGGGCATCCGGGGGCACCAACTTCCAGGTGCGTGAGATCCAGTGTGTTGGGGTGGGCCAGGCATACGGTGGGAAAGCGACTTGGCGTCAGTGGCATTTACTCACTGGCTGAGGGCCTCAGGGAGCGTAATTTCCAGGTACAGCCGTGTAGCGTCATACAGGGGTGGATGGCTGGGTGGATGGATGGCAGTGGTGATGACGGGGTGCGGGTGGGGTGCGGCAGTTTAGCGGGGATTGGCAGCCAGCAGCACCCTAAGCTAAAGAGGAGCTCGGTTCCAGGTAAGGCAGGGCAGTGGGGACCGTCGGCGCTGGCTGCTGCTGGCGTGAACCGGATGAGGGCCCAGCGTCGCCGCTGTTGAGACGCACACGGTGCAACAGGAAGGAGGACGGAGGCGAGGGGGGCACACACTTCCAAGCGCTGCCGGGTTGCCTGAAGTGCTTATCACTGAATCCAATGCCTACCCCCAGCCTCTGTTCGCAGGCGCGGCTGGATGAGGCAACTCACTAGCTGAAGGGGTCTGCCTGCCACGTCTTTTCAACCAAGGAATGCTTACATGGCCACCTCTGCTTGCAGGCGCGGCTGGATGAAACGCCCGACCGCTGCGGAGCTTGGCCTGCTTACAAGCCTGTCGACACTCCAATTTAAACATGCGCCTTTTCTGTTTGCAGGCAGGGCTGGACGAGGCAAGCCGTCAGCTGCGGGGTTATGCCGACTGCATTGATGGGGACCCTGCAACCACTGAGAACCGGGTGATTGTGCTGACAGGTGAGCGCCAGGTCAGCACGGCAGCCAGGTCAGCATGCTGCATCCGCCGTGCTGGGCTGACGTGGCAGCGGGGTACTTTGCTGGCATCAGCAGCTGCTTCCTTCCTTCCTTCCTTCCTTCCTTCCTTCCTTCCTTCCTTCCTTCCTGCTACATTGTGTACGTCTCAGCAGAGGCCACTTTTCCCGGTGCGGTGCTTCCACGGGACGTGACCAGGACCGGCCTGCCGGCACCAGCATGCATCCTAATGAACAGGCAACATCATATTCCCGTCCGTCCACACCAACATGTATTCCACGTTGCCGCTCCCAACCAACATGGATGGTGTGATGCAGATGCGGAGACCAACACGGGGGACACCTCAGAGGGGGGCCTGATGGCGCGCCTCAAGGCAAATGCAGCCGACCGCTTCTACATGACCATCGTCGGTGGGTGAGGTCCTGCCCTGCTTGCAGCTGGCGCCTGCCCACCTGCATGTCAGAATGCCCATCGCCCTGTGTACCTGTGACGCACGCCCTTACCGCTGCCCGCGTTTACAGCAGTGAGGCCCGGCCCTGCTCGAGGGGCTGCTGCTGCATGGGGCTACTGCCAGCCTGTTTTGCCTGCTGGTATCCCTGCGCCTGCTGGGCCCCCGCTTGCAGCCCGCCTGCCTGCCACCTGCATGCCCGCCCACCTTCTGCTCCTGCCGCCTTCTTCCCTGGCGTGCCTGCTTGATGTCATACCGTAATCATCTCTTCCCCCTGCCCACATGCGCTGGCTGCCTCGTCCTGCGTCCCTGCCCATGGGCTGTGACCTTTCACACCAAGCATTTGCCCAGGTTTTAAATAGAGCACGGCTCCATTAAAAGAAGCCATGTGGCAAGAACCAGGGCTATAGCCCACATCTGCCCTGCTGCTTTGCCGCTTGATCACCTGCCCCGCTGCGGTTTCCTGCCCTGTGCAGGCGTGGGCCTGGACTTTAGCACCCAGCTGGTGGAGGCAATCACCAAAGTGAGGGGAGCCAACTACTTTTCGGTGCACACCCCAGGTGAGGTGCCGGCACTCCAGTGATTTGCTTTTGCTTTTACGGGCTTACAGTCTGTTTATCCGCAAAGAAAGTCACGACACAGACTCCTCACAGTGCCAGGTGGATCTCCAAGTGCAGGCACAGCGCACCCTTTGCCTTCAAGTTGCCTTCAAGTTGCCTTCAAGTTGCCTTCAAGTTGCCTTCAAGTTGTGCCCAAGAGGGGGGACAGCCGGCCCTCTGGCGCGCAATGTTGCCAGCTGCAAACACCATGCTTTTGCCGGCTGCCACGTCAACACACGGGGCAGCCGATTTCAATCAGCGGGTGCACGAGAGCCCTGCCCTGAGCCCCACACCACGAACTAACGTGCTCCTGCCAACGAGCCCAAGTAGGGGGCTAAGAATTCAAACAGCTGTGCAGGCCCCCTGCTGTGGCTGACCTGCCCGCTTGCGCGTGCCCTGCCCGCTCCTCCTTTTCCGCAGGCGAGTTCAAGCAGCGACTGGAAGACGAGTTTGACTTTTCGGTGGCCCCCCTCGTTTTCGACCTGGAGCTGAGGGTGGACCCCGCCAGCCTGGCACCCCCGCCAGCTCAGCAGGCGCAGCAGGGCCAGCAGGTCCAGCAGGCAGAGCATGATTCTGAGTGGGAGCAGGTGCAGCCAGAGCCGGGCGGCGAGGGGGTCACTACTGGCCCCTCAAGAGAAGAGGGCTCCGGTGTGCAGGGTGCAGTTGATGCAGACGCGGAGGTGCAGGCGGGCGCCGCTGCAGCGCCAGCTGGCGGCTGGACGGTGGTGCATGTGTATGGCTCCCCAGACAGTCAGGAGCGGCGGCTGTCGGGCGGCGGCACCATCATGCGGGTGGGTGAGGGAGCGGTTGGGCGGGCCTCTGCCTGCAGGTTCTCGGGGCAGTTCAGGCTTGATCAATCAATCATTGTCAATCAATTACATTTCAAGTCCAGGGGGAGCCAGCAAGGTCTCATGGGACAGGGTGGGGGGTGAGTGTATCAGAATGTAGTTTTTAGCAAAGAAAAAAGAAATGTGCGATGCGGGCACTGGCAGGCTGTGCCAGCTGGCGGTGCGCTGGAAGGGCTGGCTGAGGGCAGGGGTGCCCCCTCGCCTCCCAAGTGCCTGCGAAGCCTGCCAAAGCCTGCCAGCATATGACTGACTGACTGATGGTGGGTTACACGACATGTTCAGCACAAACCTGCTCTGCTCTGGGACTCATCCAAGCATGCAATGCAAAAAAAGCAAAGGGACCAGCACGAATCCCGCCTGAGGCGCCACTTCAGCGGCCTGCCTGGGCCCTTCATTACGATTCCCCTCCCTCCCTCCCTCCCTCCCTCCCGTCTCCTCCACAGATCAACACCCTCTTCCCGTCCCCCAAGACGGAGGAGGGCATCAAGGGCGGGGTGGTGCTGCTGCGCATGCGTCCGCCACCCGGCACCACCGCCGCCACAGCCCCGCCCCTCAGGCTGGCAGCGCGCTACTGCGACAGGTGCGCCCTGCACTCCTGTTCTGGTGCGTGGCTGATGTTTGTTATTGTGTGTGTGCAAAAGTTGACAGCTTGCAGGCTCGTGCAGGAGGTCACATGATCTGCCGGGCATGCAGCCTGCTGTGGTGAACCCCCCTTTGGGGTGCCGCCAGTGTAGATGCGCACTGGGGGAGGAAAGGGCTGCCCTCAGTCCCCTGCACCATGTCCTGCGTCATCAACTCCTGTCAAACCCACGTGTGGATCTGCTTGTTGTTCAACTTCTCCGTTCATTTCTAGAACCAATCTTAAAACACCATGAGCTGCTGATGAATGTACTTCTCACGAGCTATCTCCTTGGTGCGCGCCCGCAGGTCGGGGCAGCAGTACAACACATTGCGTTCCGTGGAGGTGCCGTCCGCCGCCGCCGAGGCCGCCGCCGCCGTCGGCGCTTTCTTCCACTCCACCGGCGTGCGCAAGGCAGTGCTGCTGGCTCGCCTGGTGGACGCGCTGCAGTGCTGGTGAGGGGGTCGGTGCTAGGGTCCCGGGACTGATTGAACGAGTGCAGGTTACATGTCTAGGCAGCACGAATTGCGATGCTTTATGACGCCGGGAGAGGTACACAATATGGGGGCGGCCTCTTGGCACCAAGCATTCGGAAGCTTCTGCCTGCTTTCTTGCCTGCAGCTGCCTGCCTGCGTGCTGCTGGCTCACCTGATGGTTACCTTGGCAGCGGTGATGAGGGGATGGGGCTTTTGCCATGTGTTTACAGTGTCCATCTGCTCTTCTATATCTCATTCTGAAGCATGCCACGCTCTGCCTCCCTCCACCGCCCCCTTGCGCCCTTCAAGCCTCCCTGCTTCCCTTGCACCCGCTGCGCCTGCAGGCTGGTGGACGAGTGGTCGTCCTCCCCGCCGGCACGCGATGTCAGCAACACCTGGCAGCCCTGTGAGGTGGAGGCTCTCACCACAGGCGGCGCACCCCGCACCCCGCCACTGGCAACCTCCCGCCAAGCGCCCGCTGCCGCCACCGCCAGCACCACGCGCCTCCTGCGCCCCGGCTGCCCCCTGCTGCCGCCCACCGCCCACGCCGGTTTGGACGCGGGCCGAGTTGTGCCAAACCCCCAGGCACCCGCGCTGTTTGGCGCCCCACAGGCCCGCTCCGAGTCGTTGTTTGGCGGGTGGGAGCGGGCGTCCCGCCCACTGACCGTGGGAGCGCAGGCCCGGGCTGCGCTGACTCAGCTGCTGCCGTATGTGGAGGGCGAGGTGGCGGGCCTGGGGGATGGCGAGATGCGGCAGGAAGTGGCGCTGCTGCAGAAGCTGGTGCAGGCTGCAGGCAGCTCTTCCGCTGCCTTGGAGTGAGGATGAGGTAGCGGTGGCAGCACAGGGGCCGGCACTACTAGTAGAACTAGTAGAACTACTAGTAGTTGGCACTGCTGCAGGAGATGGTGCAGGGCAGCTGAGGCAGCAGCGCAGCTGGGGGGCAGCGGACCGGTGCAGGCCGGCGGCCGCTTCATGTGGCGGCTGGCAGCTGCAGAGACATGTTTGTTCCTGTTTGTAGCTACCTGTAGGATGTACATTAAGTTGTCAGATCATGCCTATTGCGTGTTTAGCTCATGACCTCTGCGGTCCACTGTAACAGTTGCATTCTGCCAGGTTGCATTTCGTGGGCTCTCCTGTGTGACTGATGGTGGGTTACACGTCTTGTCCAGAACAAACCTGTGCTGCTCAGTGAATCAGTCAAACATTCATGCATGAAACACTGAGATGCGAGCGCAAAGCATCGCGGGACGGGATGAGAGCAGGCTTACCCAAGGCATGCTCAGTAGGGAGACGGGCAGGCACTGCGAAAGAAGGACAGGAAAACACTGGGAGGGGGCTGCACCCCACCCCAACGCTGCCATGAGCTAAGGCCACTGGGGCGTCACGAATGCAGCGAGGGGCTAAGGAAAGCCCACCCAGAGGGCCCAAGAGTCACGGCCCACCGCAGGGAAAAGCGGCAAGCACTAGCAAGTACAAAAGCAATCGCTCAAGAAAGGTAGTGCGGGTGCCAGCGCTCGGCGCCGGGATCACAGCACAAGAACGGGTGACCCGCGGGCACCTCTCTGCGCCAAAGCAGCTGGCACAGTGCCGACTGCACACAGTTCTTGCAGCAGGTGCCAGAAGCGGGCGACAGCATGGCGCTGAGCGCCGGCCACAAGCTGCACGGGTGAGGGGTGAGGTGCTGGCGGGTGGCTGACTGACTGACTGACTGAAGGCGGGTTACACGTCAACTCCAGCACAAACCTGTGCTGCTCAATGAATCATTCAAGCACAGAATGAATGAATGAATGAAACACTGAGATGCGAGCGCAAAGCATCGCAGGACGGGATGCGAGCATGCTTACCCAAGGCATGCTCAGTTGGGAGACGGGCAGGCACTGCGAAAGAAGGACAGGAAAACACTGGGAAGGGGCTGCACCCCACCCCAGGTGGCGGCTGCTGGCTGGACTGACTGACTGAGTGTGGGTTACACGTCATGGCTGCTGGCTGGGCGCTCCTTCACCTGGCGGGCATGCAGCGCCCGGGCTGTGACTGACTGACTGAGTGTGGGTTACACGTCATTTCCCGGGCTGTGAGCTGACTGACTGAGTGTGGGTTACACGTCATTTCCAGCACAAACCTGTGCTGCTCAATGAATCATTCAAGCACAAATGAATGAATGAATG
>JTEE01000340.1:0-23743 GCA_002896455.3 Chlorella sp. ArM0029B | reverse complement strand
CTGAGGGCTTGTTGTGCGCCCCGGATGTGAAGCCCAGATGGACTCAGTGAGTGGTCTGAACGCAAATTAGGAGCGGGAGGGCGAGAAGGGGGCAGAAATCGCCAATTGCCGCCACCACATTTTCTCCCACATTTTCGACACTTGCGGACCACCTGGCTGGGTCCGCGTGGTCCGCGCGCCATGCTAACACTAGGTCCGCAAACACCATAAATGTTTAGCATCAGATGATGTCCACACAGAATTTGCAGGAGCAGCCTCAACGCATTAGGACAAAACAACCACTATTTGTGATTGCAGTCTGCCTGCAACTGTCAGTATTGAAGCTACCTGCACAGAACCCTTGGCCCCGCCACGCTCGCATTCACGGCATTCCATGCAGGGGCACCCATGTTTTGCAATCCTGCACAGCAAGAAGAGGTGTGACAGGACTGCGTCGCAGCCACTGTCACTATTCTGAGCAGTGCAAACTGGGGGCAAGGCGTTGTAGCAAAGAAAAAGGAAATGTGCGATGCGGGCACTGGCGGGCTGTGCCAGCCAGGCCGTGGGCGTGGAGATGGAGGGTGGGAAGAGGTCTGTGAACTGTGTACGAAGGGTGGTGTAGAGGGGGCAGTGAAACAGAAAGTGTGGCACGTCTTCTGTGGGAGCAGAGCAGTGGGGGCTGCCATTCTGGCTCACCTTGAAGCTGTAACTGGTTAGATCAGAAGCAACAAGGGAACCAGCTGTGAGATCAGTCCAAGCACCGCCGAAGCGAATGCTGGAGCCGCAGCAGAGGCTGCCGGCGCCACTGTCCAGCCACGCCATCTCGCCCAGCAGCAGCCTGCCTTTTGAAGCGCCGGTTCCCGGGCACATCGAAACAACACCTCGCCCGCAAATCCTCTGCTGGCCAACTCGGGGTGGAATAAGAACGTGCAGGCCCTGTGTGGTAACGGCTGCAGGTGAGGTCCCATGCTTCATGAAGAAGGAGGCTTGGCAGGGGACACATGCCCGGGTGTGGATGCCCCACCCTCAGACCCCCTCTGTCGCGGCACTGGTCCTTGAGTCTGCCTGGTCTGACTGTGGCGTGTGTGTGTGTGTGTGTGTGTGTGTGTGTGTGTGTTAGGCCCACAGGGCGTTGTTGCATATGTTGTTATGTTGTTGCGGAAGCAAAGGAGTTGGGGGTTGCTCTTCTCGAGTAGGAGTACAGAAAATAGGACAGCAGCAGCAAGGGGAAACAAGGGGGAAGCAAGGTGTGCAGCTAAAACGCACGTGCGCCTGGACGCCGAATGAAGCGCTCAGGCAGTCACGCCAGCACAGCTGGCTTACACCATCTGCTGGCCTGCAGGGTGGGAACATGGAGCAGGAAAAAGGGAAAGGTGAGGACGGTGCACGAGTACAAAGGGAGCGGTGAGGACGGTGCAAGTGATAGCACAGAGAGGCAGGCAAGAGCCACAACAGGAAGTGTGCAGATGCAGCAGGGTACAGCATGGGCAGGCTGGAACACGCGTCACTGCACTGCCACATGTCCCGTCACATCAGCAGGTAACATCAGCAGGTCTCACCGGGCCACAGGCAGCTCAGAGGGATAGTGAGGCCCTGCAGCACAGCAAAGGGGGCAGTACAAATACTTTGGTAAGAGGGCAGCAGGGCAACATGAGGGTGTGTGAATGCCAGGCGTGCGCAGGATTGATGGAAGCCCAGCGTGCAGGCGTGCGGGGTTGAGCGCACATGCCGCATGCAGCAGCCAGCGCCCCAAACCATGCAGCAAACTGTCGGCACTTGCCTGGACATCCACAGAGGAGGGGATCATGCAGTGGCCAATGTTCGAGGTGACGTTGTTGGCTGCAGGCAGAAGAGAGGGTGGGGGCAAGGCAATGGTGAACGTTTGATCAAGAAAATGGGCAGCCTGACGAGCACGCGTGTTCTTCGGGCTGCCAAGCAGCCGCAGCCCAGCTCTGACGATACGGACGACGCGCGCTGCACATGCCGCCGCAGCAGCAGTGACTGACGTCAGGTCAGCATAACGCGTGGCATAAAACCCAACAAGGACCGTGTTGTTGGCTCACCGAAGGGAGAGGCAAGGTGGTCAGACAGGTTGGCCAGGGGGCCCTTGCCGGTGGCCTGCGCCTGCAGGGTGAAGGCGACAAAGGCGACCATGGCCAGGCGCCCGTTCTTGATCTCCTTGGTCTGCAGGGAGGGGAGGGGTGGGGTGAAGGGGGCGGGGAGGTCAGGATCAACTGTGCGAGCGGTACAGCCACCACAGCCGGCTGCGCAACCAGCTGGTGTGGGTGATCCCTCTCCATATCAGCCTGGTCCCACGGATTGCCCGGCAGGTTGGCCGCAGCGCACCTGCGCCTGCTTGAAGTCGCCCTTGGAGAAGCCCAGGAAGTCAAAGGGGCCGCCGGGGTAGCCCATCTCGGGGTTGGGCACCTGAGGAGGGGGGCACAGGGAGGAGAGGGTGGCTGGTGAAGGGGTACTGCCTGTGTGTGCTGCACGAATACTGCCCTGCTTGCTAGGCGCTTGCACTGCGGGGCGGGCAACCAGTGCGGCGTTCCCAGAGCTTGCACAACTTCAGCAGGCCCTGTCTCCCTTCAAAACATGCCACCGTCCTGCCGCGAGCGCACTCCCCCCTGCCTGTGTACCTGGCACCCTGCTCACCTTGAGGTTGGGGTTGAAGGGGTCCGAGTTCACGGAGTCCTTCTTGCGGATGTCCTGCCACCGGCGCACCTCAACAAAGTGCATCAGCAGGAACTCCCAGGCAAGGATGCCGCCTGCGGGGGCAGGGGGCCAAAGGGCAAGGGGAGGGGCAGCGGGAGCGTCAGTGAGAGGTTCTGTTCGCAGAGGGCGTGAGAGCAGGTGCGAGCTGGTCCATCCGAGGCACGAGGCACCTGCGTCGTTCCCGAGCGCACATCCCACGACACCTCGACCAAGGCATTAGGCACAGGCTTGGGACTTGTGGACACAGCAGCAAGCTGCGGTGCTCACCCAGGTTAGGGGCGCTGCCGTCAATGGTGGGCAGGTTCTCGGGCATGCCAGCGGTGTACCACCACTGCTCGGGCTTGAGCACCTCCTGGCCCAGGATGCCGGCAACACCCAGCATCGCCCAGCGAGCGTTCTGCAGCTCCGCCTGGCGGTACCAGCTGCAGGGTGGGTGGGGGCGGGCAGGGGGCGGGCAAGCGTGGGTGAGTGGGCGCAGTCGGCCCAAACCAGGCCTCAACACGCACCCTGTCCTGGCGCGTCCAGCATCAAGATGAATTCGAGCGTGGTCATGTTTGCCGCTGCCTGGGCCTCAACCCGCCCAGCACCTCAGCAGGCAGCAGCAGCAGGCGGTTCAGCTGTTTCAGGGTGTGAGCTCACGTCAGGCGGTCGTCGTTGGCGCCCAGGCCCATGGGGTCAAAGCCATAGTCGCCCGCCATGCTGCCGTCCAGGTAGGAGGGCACGGCGGCGCCTGCAAAGGTGGGGTTGGGGGAGAGGCAGGCGGGTTGAGGCTGGCGGGAGGAGCCGGGGCGTTGGAGGCAGCGTGAGGGGGCAGCCAGGTGAAGCGGGTGTGGGATCGAGGACGCCCTCGGTGCACGGGGAGCAGCTGTGATTCAAGACGATGACAGGAGAACTGGAAAATATGGGGGAGGGCGATAGCAGATGCTTGGGAGGAAGGGCATTGAGCCCCAAAAGTGGGGGGCGCAACACGGCGCTTTGAACGGGTGCGCGGGGTTGGGGAAGCACTCAAGCGAGCAGAGCCTTGTAATGGCAGGGCAGCAGGCCTGTGCACATGGCAACGCAGTGAACCGTTTGCTGTGCGTAGACAGGCCTACATCTCGCGGCCCTCTGCTCACCTGGGGCCCACAGGGACCGCTGGGCGGCACTCACCACGACGCCGGAGCGGGCGGCGCGGGCGGTCTGGCCCCTGGCGGCCTGCGGGCAGGGGAATGGCAACAGGGGCTCATTAGCGCGGTTTCGAAGCGTCAGCAGCACGGCGGCTGTTTATCGGCACCCGGCACAAGGAGCCTCCTATAGCCGAAGGGAGGGCGTGTGCCAGGCACCCTGCGGAGAGAGGCCGCTGGGGTTGCCCCGCAGCGCTTGCCGCTGTGGGGACCCTCCATCGTTAGTTCCGGGCCCACCGCCAAGCTGCAAGCCCCTCGGTTCTCTCCCTGGACGCACCACGCAGGTGCCGGACATAGCGGTCTTTGCGCTGAGGCTCTGC
Organism: Chlorella sp. ArM0029B; assembly: GCA_002896455.3. Classification (NCBI taxonomy): domain Eukaryota; kingdom Viridiplantae; phylum Chlorophyta; class Trebouxiophyceae; order Chlorellales; family Chlorellaceae; genus Chlorella; species Chlorella sp. ArM0029B. The sequence goes on along the minus strand of JTEE01000340.1, from coordinate 19,566 downwards.
ATGATGCCTGGTTCTGGGTTGATGAGTGACTCCGTCAAGGGCTGGCGGAATTGCACGCGATGGCCAGCCCGAGCCGGATGGGTTGGGTGGCAGCCCCAGCACTCCCAGCAGATGAGGCCCCGATTGCGTTCCCATGCTGACGACTGGTTGCTCGCCAATGCGCATTCATTGGCCGGCCTATGACGCAAAAGCCGCAATGGGCCAGCGTGCCAGCAGCGGCGGCCTCTGGGCGGCCCCACCCTCGCACGCCGCCACCCTGCCGGACACCCAGAGGGCGCCGCCGGGTCAGGCCCGTACAGGACCACCGCCTCCAGGAGGTGTGCCCATGCCCATCGGCAGTACCCCGACATCCTTGAAAACATTGGTAGCAGGAGGAAGTGAGCAGCTCTTGGGTGTGGCCGCCATATCGTCTCATCAGCAGCCTGCGCTCTGGGAGCCACCCACTCGCGGTTTGCAACTTCCCACTTGCTGGCTAATTTGCAGGCGTGTTTTATCTACGTTCCCAAACCAGGTCCCGTGCAGGTCAATGTACACTGTGGTGTCAGAGGGAGGCCTGAAAGCAATGCAGCGCCACCTCTCAGGAGATGCAGGCCGGTGTTTGGTCAGGGGAGGGAGGAGGATAAGGAGGTGTGGGGCGGTAAAGCTACAAGGAGTCGGGCAGGTCGCTGCGCAGGTGACGGAAGAGGGCTGGAAGGTGAACGTTGGTTAGGACTAAAAGAACAGTGGCAAAGACTTCTAAAAAGTGGGCATATATTACACGGCAGCGCCAACGCCGGCGGCGGGGCGCCCGCTCAGCTCCACCCCTGCTGGGCCAGGGGGTGCCGGCGATGCAGGCATTGACACGGCCTCGTAGAACGAGGGCTGGCCAGTCTTTGAATCACCCGTCTCCAGAGCTGACTCGTCATCCAGGAACTTGCTGAACTTGAGGTTGCTGGCAGGGGTGCGGGGGCCACGCCCCAGGTGCCGCCGCGACACCAGCCAGAACGCTGCGCCGCCCACCACCGCCGCTGCCAGCACGGCTGCAGGGGCAACATGAGGGAGTGCGGCACACGGAAGTGGGTACAGTGGTCCGCCAACCGTTTGGCTAGACCGATAAGCAAGGGCCGGCCTCACACTATATTAAGCGGGAATCAAGGGCACCGAACCGGGGGATCCATATTTACCTCCGATGCAGATGCCTGCGATGGCGCCAGAGCTCATCCCGCCGCTGCCATGGCTGACGCGTGGGGCAGTGAGCTGCGGGTTGCCAGCCACGTCGAGGCGGATGAGGGAGGCGCTGCTGCTCAGCTCCCTGGGCACTTCGCCTGCGGTGGCAGCATGGGGTGAAGAGAGCACACTGGCACAGAGAAGGCTGTGGTGCACTCAGTGATATGGGCATCGAGTGACCAAGGTACTCACTGGGATGGTGTTGACAGGAACGTGTTATAGAAGCAAGCGTGCACACCAACAAGCAAGGAACTGTGGTGTGCGCCAGGGTGGTGCAAGCACAGCGACACACCCACAGGCTCACACCCACCCCGCAGGTTGTTGTTGTCCAGCAGCAGGACGCTGAGGTTGGCGGACCCAAAGAGGGGGATGGTCCCTGCACCAGCATCAGGAAGCGGGGGCAGGGCAGGGCAGTTGTGGACCGGGAACAGAAACTGAGATGTCAACAGGCGGCATGCATCCCAGACGGGCGCACACAGAGTGTAGGGCAGTGGGGGGCAAGGGGCTGTGATGCCCAGTCGGGGGGCATGCGCATGCGCAAGGGGCTGTGATGCCCAGGCGGGCTGCACGGATCCAGCGAGGGCGGCACACACGCAGGCCATGCCACGCACCTGTCAGGCTGTTGTTTGACGCGGTAAAGCGCAGCAGCTCGGGGAGGGCGGCAAGGGACGGCGGGATGGGCCCGCTGAAGCTGTTCTGCAACCAGAGGTAGGCGGCAGCAAGAGCACCGGTTTGTGCGCATTGTGATGGCATGCACGCAAGCGTGTAGGCTGCGCTCAACCCACGGCCACACGTGCCGATACACACTACCACACACACGCACCGCCCCTCCTCCCCCCCTCCCTGCTGGCACCTCACCTCGGCGACGTCAAGGACTTGCAGATTGCTGCTGGCAAGGAAGGTGTCAGGGAGTGGGCCCGTCAGGCCCGCTGCAGTGCTGCTGAAAAAGAAGAGGCGGGACTTGGCGTCAAACAGGCAGGCGGGCAGGCTGCCCACCAGCTGATTGCCGCCGCCCAGTTGGAGCATCTCGAGAGTGCCCTGCAGGCCAAACATGTGGTGTGCAGCTTTGTAAGTCTATATTCACGCACTGCGCCTGACTACCGGCAGCACTGCACAGGTGGCGGGACAGCCGCCTGCGGCCGAGCTGCCCACACTCGCCTGCTGCACCAAGCCGCACAGCTCGCCATCCAAAGATCCTGTGAGCTTGTTGGCGTACAGGCCCAGCTCCTCCAGCGTGAGCGAGGAGAGGGACTGGGCCACTTGCTGGATGTCGCCCTGCGGTCAAGGGCAGGTGGCAGGGTTGGGGAGGGGTGGCATTGCTCTACATGTACACTGGGGGAAGAGGGAGGGGAAGGGCGGAAGCGCTGGGCAACCAGGGCGGCACGGCACCCCAATGCCTGCCCACCCCAGATGCTGCCACAATACGCACTGTGAACTCGTTCCAGGACAGGAAGAGGGCACGCAGGTTGCGGAACTGGGCAAACAGGTCGCCCGGGAAGTCGCACTTCATAGACCAGCCTGCGGGGGCAGGGGCGGGGAGAGGGGGAGGCTGGTTTTAGTTTTGAGCTGTCGACATGGTCCCACACCCCACTTGGGTATAAGCTTCAGGTTGCCGGCTCCTGCCACAACCCAAAGCCCCCACAACCCCGCCCCTACCGTGCCCTCTCACACGCCCTGGCCACTATCCCATTTGTCCTTGCTCCCCTGCTCACCCCTGGCATTCATGTGCGTGAGGTGGCCTGCCGAGCAGACGCCGCCAAGCTGGCACAGGTCGGTCTCCACGACTGGGTTGGTGTCCATGTCCGAAGGTGGCTGCACAGCATAGGCGGCACAGGTGGCACAGGCGGCACAGGTGGAAAGTTCAGTATTCACAGGGAGTGCTGGCAGCTGCACGGGCTGCTCGGGAGGTGAGGCCACAAAGCGGCAGAACAGCAGCCACAGCACAGTAGAGGCTTGGCCTGCTCGCTCATCTCAAGCCATGCGCACAGCCGTCGACACGTCCATTTTGGTTCTACTTACCACCCCCGCTTCCTTGGCCGCCTTGTCGTTGGCCAGTTTCCAGCTTCTGCACGACATGTCCGACTTGCAGCACCTGCACAGGGTGCGTCAGGGACTTCACACTCCATGGCCACTTTGGCGCAGGCAGCAGCAGGCGGCAGCAATTACATGTGCACTGCACTGATGGAGCTTCTGCTGCCTGTCCGGTCACTGGGATTCTTGCCGGCCTCAGTTGCGGACAGTCCCCACCCACCTGTTGAACAGCTGCTTGGCCACTGCTTGCTCTGCCTTGTTCAGGCCCGTGTTGTTGAAAGCATATGTCACTTGGAACAGGTACTGCGGGCAGGGGAGGGAACACGGCTTGGATTGGAGCATGTCGTCACGACTGTCCCCGCTTGCGGTGTCTTCCGCCAACTGCAGCACCGGCAGCTTCCTCCTGCTCTTGACGCCCTCCCCACCTCCACCTCCTTGACTGGCCGAACCCTGATGCTTACGCTGACAGGCGCCAAAGAAGTACCCAGGTTGTAGACGGAACACTTGTATACAGGAGATCCTGCAGAACCGGGGTTTCGAGATGCACTGGTGTTAGTGTCGCTGGGCAAATGGGGCGATTCAGGGTCTTGTGCGGTGCCTGCGCGCCCACAACTTGCGGCCCTGAGTCCACTCTTGCGCAACAGGCAGCAGCCCCTCCTGTTATCACCAATGGGCAGCTCACCAGAGTCGATGCTGTCCACTGGCGGGATGTAGATGATGTCCTGCAGCGCATGAGGATGACCGCTGGGTGAGCACAGGGAGCACAGCCTGGGTGGGTGGGGCAGCCAAATGCCTGTGCTGGCCGCTTGTCCAGTGCAATGTTGCCCATGCACCCCCTGTGTTGCCTCGTCACAAGGCCACAGCATCCCGACCTCCACTGCCCCGAACACCCCATCTCTTGCTTCCTACCTGGTTGACTCCGATGCTTTCAGAGACGAAATCGGCAGTGGCGGCACGGGGCGGCAGCTCCCCTCGGCTGCAGTACAAGTCGACATCGCCATCAGTGTCCTGCACAAGGAGAGGCGCGGCAGGGATATGCAATGAGCGTGACCTGCATGAGGATGAGGCAAGCTGTCGGAGTGCTCTGCCTTGCTGTCCGAGCCCCCTTCCCATGGACTCCCAGTACTAACACATGTCACACTCACAACTGGGGTGAGGGTGACGGTGATTGCTGGGTTTGTGCCCTGCGGCGGTGTCACCGTGTAGACGTCAGCATTCCTCTGCAACGATTGGCAACACAGAATGGGGGGCAATTGGGGCACACGTGGTGTGCGCGAGATGTTGCAGCATTCTCTGCGATGGCATCAGGGGCACAGCACCTGCGGGGCACAACAACGCCCACAATGCCGCCCGGGCCCCACAGCGCCTGCGCACCGGCGTCACTGTCCCTGCCTGCTCCATCCGCTTATCGGGCATCAGTGACCCTCCACCAGGTGTCTCAGCCGCGAGTATGGGTGGTGCCAATCCCAGGCATATGGCCAGAAGGAGGGGAGCCAGAAGCAGGCGCGGCACGCAAGAGCGAAACGGTGCCCTAGCACCCGGTGGCCGGCGGCAGGGCGCCATGGCAGTGCCAGCAGTCTAGTCGGAATGCGAGTTCGCGCGGCGTTTTTGCTTGCTTGAGCCTCTCACGATCACGTGCTGCAGAATGAGGAGACCAGGCGTTCTGCAATCAGAGACATGCGAGGGGGCGGGAACCCTCAAACACAGCAGGCCTGCTCAGATGCCGGGTAATTTGAACAGATCGACCACTTGGGTCGTCAGATCTGCACCGGGCGACTTCGAAGGAGCGGCAAAAGCCCACATGGGATTGGCGCTGCACGGACCCACGGCCTTGCAGGCCCACCTGACGCTGCAAATCGGCGGCGGAGTCTTGCAGGTTGCTCTAGGGCCGGTGTCTGGGCCCGAGGGCAAGGGAAGCCGCTCAATTTGAGGGTGAGCTGGCGCTGAGCTGGCAGCCCAGGTTTCGTTTGTTGCGTGCCCTATGGACTCCAACAGACCTTGCATCTAATCGGCAGCTAGGAGCAAGCTAGGGCATCATGTGGAGCTCAACCGCGTGCCTTCAACTTGCTCTGCTCACGCTGTCGTGTGCGTGCACCGCACACGTGAGTTCTCTCTGCATCCCGAGCGTAGCAGTAGGACGAGCGCCTGCAGCTGCTGTGTCGGGCCGCTGCAAGTGCCGCCCGCTCCCTCCCGCGCCGCCGCCCACTTTGCTGAGCGGCCAGGGCTCCCTCACTCCATGTTACGGCCCTTGCACTACCCGCTCACCCGCAGGCTGGCGGACCTATTGTGGTGCTGCAGTCACAAGCAACGGGGCGCCACCTGCTGGCAGACTCGTGCGCGGCCCAGGGCCTCGACGGCAAATGCAGCGGCAAATGCGTGAGTTGCAGTAGGGGCGGCGCCTTGTTGCGTGTGGCAAGCAACACCTGGTGGTGCTCCACACATGAGCCCACTGCAAACCTGGGCAAGTGCTGGTAGCCCAACACGTCCCGTGCGTGTTTGAACTGCCCCCTGCCCCGCCTCCGCCACCGAAGCTTTTCCCTTGCAGCAGTTGAACTCCCCCTTTGCCCCATCCCTGCAGTGCTGCTGCTATGCTGGCGGGGCGGGAATTGTCTCCTATGAACCCACCGACGCCTGCACCTGCAAACGGGTCGTCAACAGCACCAACATCTGGGCAACCGTGGTGCTGAGGTGGGCAGGCGTCATCAGCCGCTCTGCAAGCCGCCGGCCATGCGGGCAGTGGGCCCGCATCTTGCTTGGTGCCTGTTCTGGGCAGCCCTGCAGGACCCTCACATCCTGCTGTTGCCACGCCCACTTCCTGCCCCTGCAGCATCATCCTGGTCCTGGGCGGCCTGCTGTGCCAGCTCTTTTTTGGGGGCTCGCTCCCCATCTCGCCCTACCCAAGGCAGCAGCAGGGGCGGCAGCGCAATGGGCGCATCACGCCCGATGATGCGGCGCAGCAGCGCCCAGGCGGCCTGCCCATGCACTAGACCTGGCCTCTCGTGTAATGCAAGTTTCAGAGCATGTTGCAAGGAAGCAAGGAGCCTGGCGCGACGGGACGCCGTCACGTCGTGGTTGGGGAGCACACCCCTCTGCTCTAGGCGGTGGGGCACAGGTGGTGCCGCTGCACTTTCTGCCAGGTGTTGAAGTTGCCCTGCATGGCCCCGAGGCTTTTAGGTGTTATCTATGCTTGTGCCAAGACGTAAGGTTCAATGTCATCGATGCTTGTGCCAGTACATGGTCCAGGATGCAGCGCCTGCAAGCATTTTCTATGCTTGCGGCAGATGGATAACGGCGCCCGCGCTTGGCGGTAGACAGGTGGCACGACACTCTATCGGATTTCTCGGGGGCGCTAATTGCGCGTGCTACTATGACAGCTATAATCGGCTAACCTAAGTATCTCTTCTTGGTTTGAGAGGTCCCCTCGTGCAGCCCCGCTTCCTATTGCTACCATACCGCTATGAGCGCGGCACTGGCGCAGTTGCACTGTAAGTGCAGCTACTTCCACTTCAGCACCGTGCATGTGATCTGGGGACGCTTATCCTGGCGCTGCACCTCACCCGGTTTGTCGCTCCCGTCTCCTGCAGGCGGTGCCCAGCTGCGGGCGGAGCCCCCCGTTGGGTGCAGCCGTCGTAATGCACCAGCAGCGCAGCGGGGTGCACGGCGCCACCAGCAGCAAAGGCGCAGCGGCGGCAGTGCGGCGGCGGCGGCACCGCGGGCTGTGGCGGCGGCGGCCCCGGCAGCTCGTGTGGCAGCAGAGGACAAGTGGATTGAGCGCACGCTGGAGGCAATGGTGCCTGATAGCGCAAGCCTGCCCAGCCCGTGAGTTCCGCATTGCGCATTGGGGCTCGGCTGCGGACGCTGGCGGGGGGCCGTATTGCGGGGGGCTGCCCCGCCCGAGGTGTGGTTCTGACTGCCATCCTTGGCCCCCACCCCATTGTCCTCCCGCCCCACAGGCTGGCCAACCTTCAGTCCAACTGCCTGGCGACGTTGGCCAGCGCACGCATGCCCACGACACGCAACGAGGAGTACCGCTTCACAGACATCAGCCCCGTGCTGCAGCAGAGCCTGGCGCCGGGCGCCGGCGGCGAGGCGGGTGCCGTCACAGAGGCCTGCGCCACGCGTGGGCTGAAGCAGGCCACCGCGGCCACTGTGGTGGTGGTTGACGGTGTGATGGACCAGCAGCGCAGCAGCACTGGCGACCTGCCAGAGGGTGTGTATGTTGGCGGCCTGGCGGGCGCCCCGCAGGACATCGCGTCCTTTGCACTGGTGAGGTGGCGGGAGCGGGGCGGCAGGGGCGGTTGAAGTGGGCCTGTCGGCTGCATCTGCACAGGCACGCGTGCAACAGTGGCCCATGGGACCCCAGGTTTGGCACGGCGCACGATCTGTGCTGCCTGGGCCCGTGCCAGAGGTCCTTGCCAGAAGTCCTTGCCCACCATCCAGGGGTGTGTAGTAGTATGGTGTAGCTCGTCGTGCACACCCTGCCCACCAGCCAGAGCAGCCAGGCATCAAGCCTGCCAAGCGCAGCGCACCCACCTCCCTCCCGGCGCCCCCTGCTCTCTGGCTGCAGGGCACCCAGTCGCGCAGCCGCGGCGGCGCGTTTGCGCTGCTCAACGGCGCCTCGGCTCGCGACGTGGTGGTGGTGCACATCCCTGCCGACACCACCGTCCTCGCCCCCATCCACATCCTGTACCTCTCCACCGCCTCGGCCTCCCCGGGCCACACGGCAGCCTGTGCCCCCCGCCTGCTGGCCGTGCTGGAGGAGGGCTCTGCCGCCGAGATTGTCGAGGAGTTTGGGTCCCTGGAGCAGGGCAGCGCCGTCGGCGCCGTGACCTCCCTCACCACCGCTGTGTCCGAGTTTGAGTTGGACGACCGCGCCGCCCTCAAGCACAGCTATGTTGAGCTGGAGGGGTGTGGCGTGGCGCACGTCAAGGCCACTCTGGTGAACCAGGGGCGGGAGAGCAGCTACACGATGACCGAGGTGCGGGTGGGCGGACGCCTCAGCCGCCACGACGTCTCCATCGAGCAGCTGGGGGAGGCGACGCAGAGCCAGGTGCGCCGCGTGTCAACGCAAACGTTGCTGGGCACAGTGACATTGCTGGGTGATAGTTGTATCAATCAATACGTATGCGGCTAGGGGCAGAGGGTTGGGTGGGAAGGGGCTAGGGGCATGTGAGAGCTTGAATGCACTGCTGGTGAGCAGGTGAGCAGGCAGCCCTGGCTTGCCTGTGGGAGGCTCTGGAGGCCGTGACGCACCCTGGGGCAGCTTGGGTAGGCAGTGCAGGAGTCAGTTGGTGACGGTCCCGGGCTTTGGCGCCGTTTGAGTCAGGAAGCACGAGGACAAGCGGCCAAGGTGGCTGTGAATGAGCAGGGCGAGGCGACGTGGGATAGGGTTGGATGACAGCTTGGGTGGTAGGGCAGCTGTGCAAGGCGGCGCCGGGCCATGTGTGCTCTCTTGTGGTTAAGCTTGGGGACGGAGACTTGGGCGGTGCTTCGTTGGCACGCCGCTATCATGCTCGAGTCCATCTAGCTCATCCTGGTAGCCTGCGAGCAAGAAGTTGTGATTGAGCCATGCTCATCCTCAGCTGGCACCCAACTCATCGATTGCCTTGCTTGTGGAGCCGCTGTTTATTGCTTTGGGGACCCCGCCTCCTCCTCCGCCCTCTTGCAAATGCGCAGCTTCTTGTTTTGCGGCCGAGACACCTAGTCAACCTTCCTTTCTGTCCGCTCCTTGTGTCCGCAACTTGTGCATGCTGGGCTGGCCTGCCCCTCCTCTCCCCTCGTCCTGCAGATGCGCAGCTTCCTGCTATGCGGCGACAGCCAGCTGCACGACCTGCACTCCAAGCTGAAGCTGGACCACCCGCGGGGGGAGGCCAGCCAGCTGCACAAGTGAGATGCTGCTGGCTCACTGGGGGGGCGCACACCGCTCCATGCATGCGGACTTTGTCTGGCGCACTGTGGGGGCGCATGCATGCTGCTCATCACTGCATGCACACTTTTTCTGCCCACCTTGTCTGCGCACTGCTGGCTCATTTTGGGGGCGCACGCCGTAATCACTGCATTCACACATTGTCTGCGCACCTTGTCTGCGCACTGCTTGCTCACTGTGGGGACGCATGCATGCTGCACATCTTTGCATGCGCACTTTGTGTGCGTACATTTTCTGCACACTGCTGGCTCATTTTGGGGCGCACACCGCACATCACTGAATGCGCACTTTCTCTGCGCACTTCTCTGCCGCCACACGTCCCACTCTGCATGGCCGCCCAAGTGCGGCCGCCAAGCCAGAGTGTGTGGTGCGGGGCGCTGTAGTGGTGGGGACTTACTCTGCACGTGCTTCTGTGTTGAACACATAGCACATGCCATTTTTGTGCAGGTGCATCGTGTCGTCTGCCACCGGGCGCGGCGTGTTTGACGGCAACGTCAAGGTCAACCGCCTGGCACAGAAGACGGATGCGCAGCAGCTGAGCCGCAACCTGCTGCTGGTGCCGCGGGCCACCGTCAATGTGAAGCCCAACCTGCAGGTAAGGGCGCTGGGCTGCTGCAGCTCGCACGTTGTGGAGCAGCGGCATTACTCAGCCCTGGGTCGTTGGGTTTCTGCACTTAATCTTCATGAAGCAGCAGCACCACAGAGCCGAGGCTGCAGTTGCTTCACAGGCGGCAGCAGCAGGGGCTGAGCGAGGCCAGGGTGGGAGGGCAGCGCCCGTGTGCAGCGCCGCCGCGGCCCTGCTCTCTGTGCTGCTAACGCCGCCACAGAACCGAGCACATGTTGTGACCGCCTTGCACTCACTTTGCCCAGCTTATTGCATAACGAGGGCAGTCTGGCCAAGGTACTCCGGTCGTGCGCAGCACGTGTTGCCCCGTCGTGCAAAGCAGCGTGGAAGGTTAGAAGCGCGTCGCCAGCTGCTCGCTTGCTTAGTACAAAAGCAAGCATAGTGAGCACAAAATCACCTATTTATTCAGGCACGCCAGACAACAGACAACCGTGTTGGCCCGTTCTCCATCACTGCTGGCTGCCTTGACTGAATCCCCTTTGTTGCAGATCATTGCCGATGATGTCAAGTGCACCCACGGCTGCACGGTGTCAGACCTGGAGGAGGATGAGCTGTTCTATTTGAGGTGCGGGGGGCGGGCACAAGTTCTGACATACACATCTTGAAACACTTCATATGGCTTTGTCAGCCTTGGTTTTTGTCATGCTTGCTGCTGGTGCTTTGCTGTCGGGAGATGTCAGGGCAGCTTGCAGCGCATAAATCCTGACACACACGATTTTACCAACCTTGATTTTTGTCACGCGATTGCTGCTAGTGCTGCGGCGCCTGGAGGTGCCAGGGCACCTTGCAGCGTCCAGATAGCCTGCAATCTGCCAGTTCTGGCCAACGCATGCTAGTGCAAGATCAGGGCGGTCTGCTTGTTGGCTATTTTGCTGCTGAGCGAAATAGTTTGGGTCCGCGGCACTGCCTGTCTGACCACCTGCTCTGCCTTCCCGCTGTGTTGCCAGTCCTGCTTCCATCAGGCGGGTGCCAACCAGACATGTGATTGCCCCTCCCCTTCCCCCTCCCCTTCCCCTGTTGCAGCTCACGTGGCATCTCTGCCACGGTTGCCCGTCAGATGCTGGTGTACAGCTTTGGGCGGGAGGTGGTGCAGCAGCTGCGGGACGAGTCGCTGCAGGGGCGTGTGGAGGCAGCCATGAAGGCTGCCCTGGCCTCCTTTGCAACCAGCCCTTGACAGGGGAGTTGGCTTGCCAGGCACAGCCCCCCTGGCGATATATTTCCGAAACGCAACGCATGCTTTTGACACAAAACTTCCTCGTTCTGAAACTCTGCGCTTTCATTGCCCCACATTTTCCAAACCTGATCTCTGTGCACAACTCGCCATCCCATCATGGGCGGCTACTTCACTGTAAGGCCTAGAGCATTATTACACAACTGCTGGCAACAAAGGGGTTGATGTGGAGATCGTGAGGTGTTGGGTGCAGAACGCAGAGTCAGGAAGCAGGAAGAGGGTAATCAGAGAGTTCTGGGAGCGCAAAAGACGGCATCATATCATGGTACAGCATGCATGTAAAGTGGGGGGTTCTGTCCTGGCTGGCTGGGCAAGTAGTGGCCACGACCGCCACTCAGTGCTGGCTCCACTGAATCTTGGTGATGTCGATGCCCTCCTGCATGCCACCACGCGCAGTAAATCGTTGTGTTAGAAATCATGAAACTGTGTTCCTGTTCATCTGCAAAGAGTCACCCACGAGGAAGCTGGATGGTCCGCAACATCACGGGAAGACTGTGTACATTGCACACGCAAGCTTGGCCTCACGTAAGCAAACATCTGCCCTGGAGCAAGCAAGATGCCAAACGTTTGCAGCCGGCATGCACACGCACCTGCACCATCTCCCACAGCGGCGACATCTCGCGCAGCTGCACGCACATGCGGAAGGGGGTGCACAGTTTACGTCAATTTACAAGGAGGATGTAACAATACAGGGGGTTCAGGGTCCAAATGTGGCTTGCATGCGTGCAGAAAGCATGCACATCACGTGCTGTGTCATTGCTTGGCCATCCAGGCGTGCATAAGCCCTGCGCGTCCATACTGTCTGGCGTGCAAAGAAATATATATATGTATATATTAATTTTAATACAGGAATGTTGTTGTTTCAATCTCCGTGAGGAGTTGCATACCGCAGATGCTCCGCCTGCTAGTTGCTGGCGCTGCAAGGTGCCACGTGAGCTCACCTTGTTGACATGCTCCACCGTCAGCGCCACCGCACGGTCCACCTCCGCCTCGGTTGTGAAGCGCCCCAGGCCAAAGCGGATGGATGTGTGTGCCTGCGTAACGCGGGGCAAGGCAGGAATTAGTATAAGTCAGGTTTGGTATGTATAAGGAACATGTGCAGATTAACAAACGGGTCGAAGTGTGTGCCTGCCTGGGAACAGTTTGCTTGCATTGTTGATCCCAAGCAGATGGAAGAGCACAGGCATGGCACGTGTGGCACAGTTGGCGTTTGCTAAATGAAAATGCGGCGGCGTTGCGCAGGAAGCAGGAGGACAAGTGCAATGCAGAAAGCTGGCCCAGGGGCCCGGCTTCAGGCTGTCAGTGTCATATTGATTTCCGAAAGGCCAAATACTGCACATGCCACATCGACGGCACACGCACCATGCCCTCCTCCACGCCTAGCGCGCGCAGCACATACGACGGCTCCAGGCTGGCGCTGGTGCACGCGCTGCCGCTGGAAACCGCAACGTCCTGCGGGCAGAACAGAGCAGCGTTGCCGCAGTTGAGAAGAGAACTAGTGAGCAGCGCAGTGCGTGTGATTGCACGTTATGTTGCACCACTGCAAGACTGGCACTTCATCTGCACTGACATGCAGCAACAGTTACGCAGGTCAAAGCTGGAACATCCCAAACACTTGACAACAAGAAGGGTAAGATGCGGAAAAAGCACACGTCAATGCAGCACAAATAAACTGAAAGAAACATCAGGGACTATAAGACGCAGTTCAAAGCACAAATGCACACCTGCGCTTAAATGATGCGGCGCACTATGCAACGCAAAATTCATGCAAGCTTGTGATGCGCCAAGGAAAGCAATGATGGCAGCCATACTGCAATGAACATACACACGGTGCAATGCAGACCAAAGGGGAACAAACACCTGAACCTCACAAGTCTGCAGCAAAAGAAGAATCCCCAACTGTCGATGCACTGACGCACAAACTGAGCAGCGCAGTACGAGACGAACTTCACACATAAACAACAACAGCAAACCAAGATCTACATCACAGGCAGACAACAATATCTCATTCAAACTTCTTGCACACAGATTGAAAATGCACCTCGCAATCAAATGGCCTCAACCGGACAAATGTACTGTGCAACGCAAGGAAAGCAGTGATGGCAGCCATACCGCACTGAACACACACGGTAAATAGTATCAAAGACTAAGAAACGTCTGAACCTCACAAGTCTACAGCAAAAGAAGAATCCCCAACTGTGGATGCACTGAAGCACACACTGCGCAGCGCAGTTTGAAACGAACTATACACAAAAACAACAATATATAGCCAAGATCTATATCACAGACAGACAAAAATGAAACCCAAGTCTTTCGCAGGCGATCAAAATACCCGACTGACTCGCATACTGTGCAATGCAAGCCAAACACAACTGGCCGCCACAACTGCACCGACACACCCATGGTGCAATGCACACGGAAGACGCACAACTCTGAACCACACTGTCAAGCATCAACAGAAGCACCTCACTGAATTGCCAAAATATGCATTCCGGCTCTTGACGCACGGAAGAATGCAGTGAAGCAGCGCAGGCCATACTTTGGCAGGTAGGCCATACAAGCTGGATCCTAGAGTGCCACCCCCTGGCTGACCCACCTTGAGTCCCATCAGCTGGGTCACCACACTGCACCGCACCACCTCGCCGCACCACACTGCACCGCAGCACACCGTACAGCCCACCGGGCACACTCGGCCACCGTACCGCATTGCACAGCCCACCGGGCACACTGAGCAATGCATGTACCCTGCCTCACCGTATGAACTGCACCCGCACATCCCCTGCCAGCGCATTCAGCAGAAGGTTGACTGTTGACGTGTCACTGGGCTCCCATGCGCCGGCGGTGCGCATGCCCACAAACGCGCGCCGCGCCTCCACCGGTCGTCCCAGCGCGCCAAAAGCCACAATGGCGGCGCGCCACAGGTCTGCCGCCCCCAACCCTATGGCAGTGGCCAGCAGGGTGCGCACGCCGCGCACGCTGCGCCGCTCGGCGGCTGCCTGGATGCATTCTTTGAACATCTCGGTGCTGCCAGCCACCATGGGGAGGGCGGCCATGGCGGCAGCGGTGTTCACGCCGGAAATGAGCTGCAGGATGAGCTGCTTGCTGCAGGGAGGCAAAACGGTTGGGAGGGACGGGGGGGCGGCGGTGAGCACCGTGGATTCAGGACACAAGCTGACTGCTTGATGCAGGGCGGCGAGGTTGGGGGGAGGGACGGCGTGCAGCATCAAAGGTTGAACGTAAGAGAGAAGGCAACTACGGGATGAGCTGGTGAGCAGCAAAATAAGATGGGGACACAAAAGGTGAGACGTGCTGCATCTCATAAAGACGCATGATGCAAGTTGTAACCAGGGAGAGCTGCTGCAGGGTGAGCAGGTTGGGACGTGGGGAGGGCCAGGCAGGCATGCAGGACNCAGGCCTGCCGCCGCTGGCGCCGCCGCCCCAGGCGCCTGTCGCGGGGGCGTGGGCGCAGCACAGCGGCAGCGTGAGCGCATCGCCACCAGCCGGGCAGTCGGCCAGGATGATGTCAACAGCTGGAGGCATGCAGCAGCAGGGGGGCATGCGAGGCGCCGGCGAGCTGCTGCCCGGCGGTGGGCGGGGCTCAAGCTTTGTGCATGCCACGCTGCAGCTGCAGGAGCGCTCCTGGTCAGGCGGCCTGATGCTGCCCTCCCCCCGCCACCCGGTTGCCGCAAGCCCGGCACCAGGGACAGGCGGCGTTGGCCAGACCCCGCTGCAGTCGCTGCTGCAGCAGCTACAGTCGGACCAGCGTCACCGCCAGGTGCTGCAGCCGCCGCTGCCGCACACACACAGCGGGCAGGCGCATCTGCTGCACGAGCAGCAGGCAGGCGTGGTAGCGGGGGGATCACTAGCGAGCAGCAGCGGTCGCAGTGCTGTGGGTGACTTGCTGGCGGCCCTCCTGGGGCAAGCACAGGGCACTGCATGGGGAGCGGCACCGGCGCCTGACATGGGAGCAGTGGGGGCAGGCGCGCCAGCTGGGGACTTGGGTGCCTCGCTGTACGCTCACCTTGTGCAGCAGCAGCAGCAGCAGCAGCAGGCACAGGCACAGCAGCAGCAGCATCAACAGCAGCTGCAGCAGGCACAGCAGCACCAGCAGGCACAGCAGCAGCTGCAGCAGGCACAGCAGCAGCAACAGCAGCAGCAGCAACAGCAGCAGCAGGCACAGCAGCAGCAGCAGCAGCAGCAGCAGCAGGCACAGCAGCAGCCTCCGCAGCAGCAGCAGGACCAGTATTAGTTGAACTAGACATGCTGGACGTCGTACGCAGGATCCGAGCCAGCACTGCCCACCACTGAAACAAACCTCCTACGCAGAAAGGCATCCATGTTGTGTGCTTTCCCCAGGAATTGGCCTCCCTGCTAGCATGCGGGCCAGGCCTGCCTGACAGAGAACTGAAAACACTGCCCCTCTCTCCGTCTTCCAGGCGACCGCGAGGGTCCCTGCAAGCCTTTCTTCCCCGCACACGTGCCATTGCTTCCCTCCAAGCACCTGCCAGGTGTACACTCGTCTTTCTGCATAAAGCCTCCACGCGACCGGGAGGGTCCCTTGCAAGCATGGCTGTGCGCGGGCGCTTGTAGGCAGTGCAGCTGGTTTCCAAGGGATTAGCTTGAGCCCACCAGCTGCTCGAACGCTCTACGCAGGCACACTCCGCCCCACTGACCTTTGAACTCTTGCCCAGCAAGGTTGATGGAGATAAAATAGGCTGAGTCCGAAGCTGCCTCAACCACTCCCGTCACCGCCGCTCCTACAAAAGACATGGCCGCAGAGCAGGGTGGAGACAGCAAAATGTCGAGTGTTATGTAGATGAACAGACGGACAACGGAGTGGCAAAGTTCTCGCAATGCACATTGTTCGGGGGATGATGATGATATCTTTTATGCATAGACCGTGCAGCAATGTCAACCTTGATCTGTCCTTGATCTGTCCCCAAGAATTTGGTACATTGACGGCAAAAGGACCTCAATAATCGGATGGATCAGCAGTAGGGTACACATGCATGCAGGGTGCCCGACCAACCCCTGCATTAACCTCTGAGAACCACTTCACACCCCTCACAGCAGAGTGACAGCAGATCCATCAGGCCAGCCCCTACCTGCAGCTGCGAGGTGATGCCGTGGTATAGCCGGTCGCTGAGCCGCTTGATGTGTGCCTGGTCGCGCTGCATCTCTTGCGCAGCAATGTCGCAGGCTGAGCCCAGCCCTGCGCAGGCCAAGGTTGAAATGNCAGAGGCGGCAGCGGCGGCGGCGTGCCACGCGCAGCTGCAAGTGCTCGCAAGCCCGCCAGGCTGCACATTGCAATGTGAATGGTCATGTCGCGTGCTGCAGGCGGCTGGCAGGGCCGCTGCTGCGCTGCGCTGGAGCCAAATGTGTGCTCCTCATGAGTCCTCTCCTCGCACAACCGGCATATGCACATTGCCCTTCGACGCATCCCAATATCACAGCTCGTTGAACCACAGCTTTGGCTGCATAGCTAGGTCAACTCTCGAGACGCACATCTCAATACTCTCTGCAATCTGTGGCGTGCTGAATAGGCAC
Organism: Chlorella sp. ArM0029B; assembly: GCA_002896455.3. Lineage (NCBI taxonomy): Eukaryota > Viridiplantae > Chlorophyta > Trebouxiophyceae > Chlorellales > Chlorellaceae > Chlorella > Chlorella sp. ArM0029B. The sequence continues at coordinate 3,000 of JTEE01000340.1, read as the reverse complement.
AGTACAGATTTGTGCATGCAAACATCGGCGGGGTTGGCAGCCGCACAGGGCTATCTGCCGCCGCCGTCGCTGAGCGGCACTGCCGCCGCCGGCCGTCGCTGCAACCTGCCTCCTCGAACAATTATCCTCAGCCAGGGTGCAACGTTTTGGTTTGGATGTGGCATTGAGCATGGAGGCAACCTCTCGGACTGCTGCTGTTCACTCGCTTGGCACCATGCCATGGTGGGTGCCCCAGCCGTAGGCAGCCGGCAAACTGAAAAGACAAGACAGGATCTGCAGCAGCTTGCTGAGACTCAGCACACTGTGTGAACGTCATTGCCTTGCCGTTGGTGCTGCGTGTTGCGGCCAGGCACAGGCACAGGCTGCATGTTATGAGTCGAGAGCTCACCGGTGGGTGCTGTGCCAAGAATGTATCTCGCTCTCATTATGGACGCCCCAATCACTCCGCCACTCAGCAGGCTTCATGGCAGGTTCCCGGCACAGAGACCTGTGTGTTGCCCGCAACCCCGAGGGGCCGCGATTGCATTGCCCCACAGTTTTGCTGCTGTGTACGCCCTGCGTCGCATCATGCCTTGCGCGCAAGGCCACGGTTGGCGGGTGGCCATGTCTCATGTGCGTCCAAGCATGGCTTGGCATCTGCACGGACGCGATGAAGATTGATCCTGACACGCATGCCGTGCCTCCAGATGCATGCGGCCCGATGTGGCACCCCCACCGCATCCGCTGCACATGCCGCCAGCGTGTGCCCAGGCGAGTGCCTCAGCAGGGCACAGGGGCACACAGGCCCATTCCAGCTACTTTGTACCGTGACGAGTCTTGTTTGGTCTTGCCAGGGAGGACGTTACGTGCCCAGGGACGCACTCGAGATGGCGGTGGCCCCCATGCCTGTACTGAGGGAAGGCCCGCCAGAGGCGTGCCAGGCGCAACGCCAGGCAGGAGAAGTTGCAAGGTAGCCACACCCGCGCTCCGCTTGCTCCTGGCTTTCCGGACCCCTATGCCGATTCGCGTTCGGTGCAAAGTGGCAGACGCCGCGCACAAGGCACAGCAAAGGCACAGCCAGAGCCAGTACAGGTAGTGCGGTCCTCTACCTTCAGGGAGAGCTTTTCTGGGCCACCAGCGCGAAAATACATGCATCAGACCTCGAGATATAATAATAATAACACGGCGCGACCACACCAATCAAGTCCAATTCGGATCTTCGCTCAAGAGCAACGATTTCCGCCTGCAGCTATCGCCGGGCCAGGCCGGAGGACGTTCCATCGCCTAGCGCTCTAAACCAGTTGCCCGGGCATGCAGAGCAGGCCGGAAGCACGCGACCTAAAATTATGAAACCAAGCCCGCCTGAGGGGGGCCCAGCCCAGGCCGAGGGCAGGCAAGCCAACGATGATGAGAATGGCGAAGAGCAGGAGCGGGTCCTGGAGGCGCAGCGAGGTGGGGACGCCACGCGCGGAAGCAGCGCTGCGACGGCTGCCGACGGTCCGAGCGGCGGCGGCGAGAGCTCTGCGGCCGCAGACGGCGTGCAGCCAGCCAGCAAACGTGCGCGTGTGGAGCATCCACCTTTACATCCCCCACTTTCGCCGCCCCACCTGGTAGCCTTCCCGACTGGCGGCGGCTCTGCAGCGGTGGACACGTCGCTTGTAGGAGCGGCGGTGACGGGAGTGGTTGAGGCAGCTTCGGACTCAGCCTATTTTATCTCCATCAACCTTGCTGGGCAAGAGTTCAAAGGTCAGTGGGGCGGAGTGTGCCTGCGTAGAGCGTTCGAGCAGCTGGTGGGCTCAAGCTAATCCCTTGGACACCAGCTGCACTGCCGCAGCTCTACTGCGGGCAACACTTGTTGCACTTGGGCGGGAGCAGGATGTGGGTCAGGGAGGTTCGGCAAGGGGTCCAGCAAGAGGTTTCATTGCTTACTTGCAGCTCCAAGCAGGGTGCGCGTGATGGCCAGGCGTGAAGCGCTCCAGCGGTGGGGCAGGGCGACCACAGAAGTCCGGTGGTCACCCTGTGGGGAAAGACGGGCAGGCACTAGCCAGCCCCTTGGGCACGCGCCTGCTAGCTAGCAGGCCATAGTTGATCCTGCACCGACCTCTGGAATTCCTACCCACCCACCCTGGCCCTGCAGGCGCCCTCATCTGCCCTCCCTCCGGCTTCATGGCTCAGCCCCCGGGGSCAGCGTCGCCAGCAATGCCGCCGCTCAAGCGCCCGCGCACTGCCTACAACTTTTTCTCCGACGACGTGCGCCCAGGGGCCAAGGAACGCAACCCGGAAGAGGACCAGAAGGTGTGTGGGCGTTGGGGCAGCTGGATGGGGTGCTGGGGCACCATAAAGGGGCCCAAGCGGTTGGGACAGCATGAAGGTGCCYAAGCGGTTTGGGGGCTGGGGAGCGGAGCTCTTTTGCAGCGCTCCTAGGCGCTGGCAGCAAGAAGGGGCCCAAACGGTTGGGGGGCGGGGGAGCGGAGCCCTTTTGCAGCGCTCCTAGGCGCTCCTGCGTGGCTCGGCAGAGCACAGCCCACCCGCCGGCAGCCAGCGGGGAAGGCTTCCCAGCATTGGCCCCTCACCCCTGCTGGTTTCCTCAACCCAAGTGTTCTTTCTCTTTGCCATGTGAGGATCATTGGATTTGCCATGTGAGGAGCCCTAGCTACCTATAGGGCTCGAGGAGCACATGTGTGTTGAGTGACTGACGCCTGGCTGCCTGYCTGCACCTGCCCGCAGGGCGTGAGCAAGATTGTTGGGGAGATGTGGAGCCAGCTGGCGGCAGAKGAGCGGGCGCCGTACCTCGAGGAGGCGAGGCGGGACAGGGAGCGGTACGACCGAGAGCTGAAGGAGTTCCAGGCACGCCACCCGCAGGTGGGCCTGCTGCTGCTGCCCCTGCCACCCCGTCAATTTGGTTGCCACGATGCGGGGTCTAGCCTTGGTTGGCATCTGCAAGCATGCCAACCCCAGGTGGGCCTGTTGCCATCCCCCCAATTTCGTTGAGTTGAGGAGGGGGCCTAACCTGGGTTGGCA
>JTEE01000035.1:706033-741640 GCA_002896455.3 Chlorella sp. ArM0029B | reverse complement strand
TTTGTTTGTTTGTTTGTTTGTTTGTTTGTTTGTTTGTTTGTTTGTTTGTTTGTTTGTTTGTTTGTTTGTTTGTTTGTTTGTTTGTTTGTTTGTGTGTTTCCGGGGGGCTGTGCGTGCTCAGCTGCTCGGTCGGGCAGGGCGCATGGTGTGTGGGAGCCGCGCTCGGGCGTGGCACAGGGGGCCGCATCAAATCACCTAGTCTAGTCTAGTCGTGACAGCTGTTCACATCCCCCGAAAGGGATTCAACCTCAGGACAAACCAAATCCTGAGAGGTTGACGAGGTATGCACTTCAAGCACCATGGCAAAGTGGGCGGTGCCGGGGCCCGCTTGACACGCAGTGGGTTAAGCAGGGGACACGTGTTACACGGAGCGCAGCCAGCACTGCCGGCCGGGGTGCATGCCTACATGGGCCCTCCCCTCGGTTGCATGTGCCTCCTCGTCTTCTGACATTGCCTGGCGCGGTTTCTGCCTGGGCCTGCCCCCCCAGCAGGCAACACCATCAAGTACATAAAGATGGCGGCCTCGTGAGCTGGGCTGGGCTGGGCTGGGCTGGGCTGGGCTGGTTGGGCATAGCATAGCACAGCACGGCATAGCGCAGCGAGCACAGCATGCTGCCTGCGACTGGCTTGGGGCCATTGCTCTCTGTGCCCCTGCCCGACGCTGACTTCCCTGCTTCGACATGTCCCCTGCTCCCCGACACATTAGTGGGATGCCCCTGTCCCGACAAGAAAACAGCATGAAGAAGTGATTCGAAGCATTAAAGGAACCGCACAAATTTGAAAGAAAATAATGCCCTCCACCCCTGCGCCGGCGCCCTCGCCCCTCGCCCCTCGCCCGCCCCCCGCCCTCAGGTCCAACTTTGGCAACGTGTTCTCCGTCCTCATCGCCTCAGCCCTCCTCCCCTTCCAGCCCATGCGCCCCATACAGCTGCTCACACAGGCAAGTGGGACGGGGGGCCACCTTGTGCCCTTGCATGCTTGCGTTCTGTACGGTTGCCAGTAATGCAGGCGAGTGCAGTGCCTGTCCATTCGCATTGGTGGGGCATGTGCGCTGCCTGTAGCACACATCAGACCCAGAATCCTGCTGGCCTGCCTGCCAGCCTGCTGGTCCTGTTCTCTTTTCCTCTCCCAGAACCTGCTGTGCGACTTGAGCCGTGTGGGCGTCCCCAACTTATCTGTTGACACATGACCCATCCGAAGCGAGGTTTGCCCCGCTTGTTCCCCCTTTCCTCCCCCAGAACCTGCTGTACGACATGAGCCAGGTGGGCATCCCCACCATTTCTGTTTACATTTCTGTCACCACATCACCGCTCGTTTGCCTATTTTCCTCCCCCAGAACCTGCTGTACGACATGAGCCAGGTGGGCATCCCTTTCGACACAATGGACGCCTCCTACCTGGCCGCCCCCCGCACCTGGTCGGCCGCCGGCATCGCCCTCTTCATGGTCTGCATCGGACCCATCTCCTCCCTCTTTGACTGCACCACCTTTGCCGTGCTGTGGTGAGCCCAGCAACACCGGTATGTGTGCACTGCATCGGCCCCATCTGATTATACGTGTGACAGCAACCATACCATCCACTGCCCTGCACCGCCTGCCACGCACGTATGTTGTTTCACTTCCTGTGTACCGCCCCGCCCGTTGAGTGTGCACAGCGCCCCGCTCCTCCCGCCCCGCCCCGCCGTATTCGTGCACTGCAAACGTATAACGCCCCGATACTACCGCCCCGCCCCCACACGGTTGTGTATGACAGTGCCTGCATAGCGACCTGCTTTCCCGCCCCGCTCCGCAGATCCTCCACGGCACGTGTGCAGTGCCTGTACTCTGTCCCTCTCCCCTGCCCCACCCCCCAGTATACCTGGATTGTGTACCTGTTCAACGGCCTGCCCCTCCGGCCCCGCAGGTTCCTCTACGGCGCCAACTGCCCCGCCCGCCAGGCTCTCTTCCAGACCGGCTGGTTCACCGTGGGACTCACCACCCAGACGCTGGTCGTGCACCTCATTCGCACCGAGCGCCTACCCTTTGTGCAAGAGGTGCGGTGGGTGGGGGACAGGCTAGCGTAAGTCTAGTCGTTGGTCAGCTTTTCACGTGCCCCGAGAGAGGGTTCAACTCCGGGACGAACCAAGTCTGAGAGGTTGGCGAGGCATGTACCACGCGCTACATGAGAGGGTGCATGAGAGGGTGCATGAGAGGGTGCATGGGAGGGTGCTTTGCAGTTTTGGGTGCTGGCTCTGCTCTCAGCCCCGAGTCCTCCCCTTGCTTGTTCATAACAATCTGAAGTAAAACCTCAACTAGCTCAGAGACAGGCATGCCACCCGCCCCTGTGCCCCAGCGCAGGTGGCAGCCTGGCCCGTGGTGGTGGCAACGCTGCTGATTGCAGGTACCTGCCCGCCTGGTGGGAGCTGCTTGCCCCACCTCCCGCCTGCCAGTTGAACAAAAAAGTTGTTTTACCACGCGCTCGCAGCTGATGCTTGTGTGCTTGTGTGCTTGCCTGGTGTGGGTGCCCCTGGCTGCAGCCGCTCGGCTTGAAAGTCTCTCCTCCGTGCCACTGAGCGCCTTTCTTCCAGCCTGCCCACCCCAAAACTCCCCCACCCGACCTGCCTGCTGCGCCCTCCCCTGCCCGCCTGGCGCAGCCGTGGGCCTGGCGCTGCCCTACACCCCCGTGGGAGTGGTGGAGCGCATGGTGCAGCTGCCGCCCAGCTTCTACGGCTGGGTGGCTGCCACAGTTGCGGGTGGGTGACACGTGTAGGGAGCCCAGCGGGCACCCCTTGTTTGCTGAGCAGGGAGCCCAGTGGGCACCGTCCGTTGAGGCGGGGTCTTGCTTCAAACCGTGCCCCCGGCAGCGCTTTCTTCATGCTGCTGATGACATTGTGTGTCGTGCCCCAGGGCAGCTGCCGTCACTGCTGGCCGGGTGCCATGTCCCACAGCCCCAATGTGCATTTGACCCACCATGCCTCCTGACCCAGCACTCTGCCACAGCCACAGACCTGTGTGGTGGTCCCGCTTTCATGCGTGCAGGCTATGCAGTGGCCGTGCAGCTGGCCAAGATGGTTTACATCAGGGCCTTTGGCAGCTGGCTGTGAGGAGCGGCTACACGCCTGGTTGGCGCACAGCCTGTTAGTCACAAAGCTTGCGCAGAGTTCTGGCCGCCAGTTCTGTCTGTAAACAGGAGAAGGGTCTGGCCTGAAAAGAGCAGCTGTAACCCTGGTTGATGCATACTTGCAGTCGTCTTCACATGTCGTTGCTTGCTGTAAAGCGGCGCTTCGATTCGGCCAGGGCAGCTGCACGGCCCCTGCCCAGGGCCTCCTGCAGCGTCGCTGACGAGGGTCCACTGCACGTCCCGCCAGTGTGCATGATTGAGTCATTGTAACAGAAAACAACAGAAGCCCAGGGTTTGCTGCGCTGCAGCACGCCTGTGCCTCAGCAGGCCTGCCGCAGCACGCCCGCAGCACCGCCCGCAGCATGCACGTCATGTGCGCGGGGGCTGCCTGCATGAACCGGAACCGAAACAAGGAGACCAATTTCAACGCGGCTCGATCTTCGTGCGTGGCACAGCTGCTCACAGAGCCTCCGAGACGGCAGGGCAGGAAGGGTTTTCTCGGCGCCAGCCCAGGCGCCAGCCGGCCGCCTTTGAACGCCCGAAGGCCTTGCCGCGCTGTTTCGCGAGGCACGGTCAGGGCTGCATGATTACAGGCAACCCACTCCTGAGCTCGCCACCCTCGACATTTGCCGTCACCGCCCAGGGCCAGGCGCCTGCATGCCCGCCTCCCAACACAACTTCCCCTGCCCTCTCCGTGTGGATGCAGGCCTCAGTGGTTCCTCTCCACCATACTCACAGCACATCCTCAGAACGCCTACCCTCTGAGACCAGCAAGCAGCATGGCTGAAGCGGCAGCATCACGGCCGCCGCCGCCGCCGCTTTACTCTAGCGTCGCCGGAGAGGCCCAGCTGCGGCGGCACTACGACAAAACCCTGGCTGCCCTACCGTTCCCTCATGAAGAGCGCTGGGTGGACACCAGCTTTGGGAGAGCACATGTCGTGGTGTGCGGCCCTCTGGAGGCGCCAGCGCTGCTGCTGTGGCACGGCACAGCGTGCCCAGCACCATACATGCTGCAGGCGGTACAGCCGCTGACGGGGCGCTACCGAGTGTACTGCCCAGACATCCCCTGCCAAGGTGGCGCCAGCTGGTCGCTTGTCAAGCCAATGTTTCGTTCCGCTGCCCTGCCTCGTTGTTTTGCTACTGCTGTGGCCTGCCAGCACGCCTCATCCCCTACCTGTGAAACCTGCACCACGAAACAAGTGAAACACTCTGCTGCTTGCCCCTCCCCGCTTCTCCTCCAGGCGGCAGCCGCAGCGAGCTAGCGGTGCTGGACCCTGCCTCCCACGATTACGGCCGCTGGTGTGCTGAAGTCATGGAGGGGCTCGGGCTGCTGCCAGCAGGGAGCCAGCGGGCGGGCGGGGTTGGGCACGCACCGCGCCCCCCGCTGCACGTCGGCATTTCTCTGGGAGCCGCCTTGCTGCTGGATCTGGTGAGGAGGGAGATGAGGGATCAGGAGGGTCGCGAAAGGGTTGGTCTGCGACGGGTTAGCCTGTGGTTAGCCCGAACAGCGCTGTGCTCGTGCTGTGCCTGCTGCCGCTTCCTTTAGCATTGCAGAGCATCAACCAATCAATTTATGCGCTCACCCAGAACTAGCGTGCTATTGGTTCTTATACTTATGTAAGATTCAACAGGCTTCAAGTCGAGCCTGCGGCGCACCCGCCCGCCTGCCGGCCGGCCTGCTCACCCACTTCTCTTCCCCCAATCCCCCTCAGGCCGTGGTGAGGCCGGAAGCATTTGGCGGAGCGGTGCTGATGGGCCCTGGCTGCCTGCACCCCGGTGCGTGCGCGTGCCGCTGCAGTGTGAGCGTTTGTGGGTGGGCAGGAGGTGATGCAACACTGGATGCACCATGACCTGGCTCACACGCGTGCGCCTTACAATGCAACACCCTGGCGCGCCCCCACAATGCAGCACTTGGACCATGACCTGGCTCAACCCCAACACTACGGTGTTTGCCTGCCTCTGCCCTTGCTCTGGTATGGTCGCAAAGAGGGGAAGGCTGATTGTTGACCCGGCAGGCCACACGCGCCGGGGGTTCCCACTCGCATGAAATAATCTCCGGGTATCCCACATCATCTATTGTGAGGCCATCCCACTGAATTATATACCCACCTCCGAGCTGGACTCATATTGCAGGCAGCGGGTCGGCCGACATGCCGCTAGCCCTGGCCCTCGGCTTTGCCCTCTACCGCTACCTGCCCTGCACGCTCACCGCTTACCTGGCGCTCCGCCCGATGTGTGAGGAGCCGTGGGACCACGCTGACCCCACAATGGCAAATGTGTTGCTGGCCGTCAGGTGAGGCTGGTTCGCATGCAATTGATAATCATTCGATCAATTGAGCTTTGGGTCTGTACCAGCCTGAGGTCGAGGGACCCTCCCACCCGCCCTGTTCTCACCCGCCCCTGCCGCCGCCCCCGCTCTTACCTCCTTTGCCCTTCGTGATCCCCCTCTCCCTCCCCCTCTAGTTTGTATGTATACTGTTGGTCTGCCTCAAATGCTCTTTACAGCCAAGCCTTTCAAGTGCCGCCCCTCCCACTTGCACCCCTCCCAGGCACTGCAACTACTTTCCTGACGCCCCGGCCGCCTTCACCGATGAGCAGCTGCGCCCGCTGGCAGCCGTGCCCACCCTGCTGGTGACAGCAGAGCGTGACATCTTTGGCCCGGGAGGAGCCACAGCACAGCGTGCAAGGGCTGTGTGGCCGGGCGCTGAGGTGGTGCTGCAGGCGGGGGCAAAGCACATGCCGGGGCGCAGGGGGATGGGCGACGTCAACCAACGCATCCTCACCTTCTTTGCCGAGCGGGGGCTTGGCGGGGCGGAGTGAAACCATCGTGGACACTGTTTGCACCAGTTGGCAGCCTCGTTAGCGCGCACACCTGCATGTGTCTTGCAACTGTACAGCTACATGGTCCCGTTTTGTGTCGGCCAGCTGTGGTTGTAGTAATGGCAGCGCATCCCTCGTGATCCTTTTGTTCAATAGGATGTGAATGCGAGGGGCTGTGCGCTTGCGAGCCCAGCACCTGCTGCCATGAGCATTGAGCAAACATCTTGTCCCCAGCTTCGCTGCCGCGTCCAAGGCTGGTCAACGCAGGATGCATCAGTGCGACAGGCGCCCACTCTGGGCCGCTGGGCACCTGCGCTGGGCGCTCCATCTGCACTGTTGAAGATCGGTCCCTTTTGAGAGTGAGGGAGAGGGGCCTCACGATTGCGATCGAGGCCGGCATTCCCAACGACCTGCCTTGACAAGTGGGCGAAAATTGTGTTTGGGTGGCTCACATCCTCATCTCATGCTGCCCTGCCGCTTGCAGAGCTGAAACAGGTAGTTCATGTCGTGCTGTGGGGTGTACCCGCTTTGGGCCACAGGGCACCGCGGTCGGTGCCATGGCGGTTGCATGCCATGGCTCTGCCTCTATATGCTTACCAGCACGGTGGACGTCTTCAAACAATATATCCCACAGGCTGTTTAGCTGGACAAACCGATCTGGCCATGACTCACTGCCAAACTTAATGTGGCAGAGCGGAGGTGGCGGCATCCTTCCCCATGCCAGCTGGCGCCTTGTGTCCGGGACGCTCCCCTCCTAGACCCGGCCTCTCCTTCATGCAGTCGTATGTCCGTAGCATTGATCCTGGGCGCAGCGCGCTAGTATGAGCAAGCTGCTGGCGGACTGCGCGACGGCGATACGGCAGCAGTGGCGTGCCCCCGACCCGTATCGCAGGCACGTAGTTGGCGTGTTTAGTGCGAGGCCCCTGACGATGACGTCAACACCCCGCTCACCGCCGCCGCCGCCGCTCGCTCCCTGCTGCCGCGCTGCAGGCTGGCCAATGAGCGCGGCGCCGTGTCAGACATCATGGCGCTGCAGTTCCTTGCCGTCATGCTGCCCACTATTCTCTGCATCAAGTGCTGGTGGCGCGACGGCATGGCAGGCGAGGGCATGCATGCCACGCGACATCACACTGCCCCCCTGGCCCCCACTAGGGTGGCACCCTAACGCTGTCCCCAAAGAGCGTCAGTCATCTGCCCTGCCATACCCGCACCTCACACCCTCGCCAGCTTGCCACCGCCCCTGCAGACGTGGCCCTGGCCAATCTAGCGCCGGCGCTTGTGGCGCAGGCAGCCGTACTGCTGATAGCCTTCCGGAGGGAGAGCCACATCAGCTGCCGGGAGCTGGTGCTGCTCCTAGTGTACCTGCCGTTCAACGCAACCATCATCGATCTAAGTGAGCGAGCAGGCAGCTCTTGCCAAGACAGAGACACGCAAAGGCGGGCGACACAGCTTCCCACTTGCCGTGCGCAGATTCTGAGGCCAGAAGGCAGCGCTGTGCACACAGCTTGCCACAGCAGCCGCCTCTGCACTGCTTGCCCGGTGGGAGCCTCACCGCAACCCCAGCCCCGCACCCACGTCCCACGGAACCGTTGCTGGCTCCCGGTGGACATAAATTGTAATAGATTGATTGATTGACTCAAATTGGCACCTCTAGACCCCCTCAACATGTGCGACCCCCCACACATACACTTGCCCCCTCCACACATGTGCGCCCCGCTGCAGACTCCCGCAACTTGCGGCACTTTGGGCGGCACGGCGGCAGCCCGGGCACCCTGCTGGGCCTGCTGCTGCTGTCGCACCCATCGTTCTGGATATTGCTGTCCGCGCTGCTAGGGCGTGTGTTGATGACCGCCAATTACGTCATCCTCCCAGTGGTGGCTGCCCAAACTGTGAGTGCCACACAACACAACACCACACAACAAACGCTGGGGCACCTCTGGCGGCGGCCTGAGGGGCGGGGAGCTGCGCTGCTGCGGCACACCGTTGTGGCGCTGCAGCGCTGTACAACAAATGACTGGATGAATGAGATCAGGCACCCATGAATGTGCTAGGGCACCCGTGACCTTCGTGCCTCGATGATGGCCGCCGGGATTAGTTTTGAGCAAGTAGGGGGGTGGGGTTTTAGCGGCTCCCAGCATGTGTGTGCAGCTGGCCCGTGCATCTGTGCGGCTCACTGTACTGAGTGTTACCGGGGGTGCCCTGGCCCAGCTGTGGTGCTCTCTGAACTGAGAGGAGGCGTGGGGTGGCGGGATGTGAGCTGGCGCAACCCGTGTGTGTGGGCGTGCAGGTCGGTGACGTGCCAGGCTGACACTGCACTGCTGGCATTGACTGGCGTTGCAGGGTCTGCGCAGCGCAGCACCGTGACTGAAAGTGCTGTGGCGTGCGCTGAGTCAGCTGGGGCTGGGGCTGGCCGGGCGGGCGGGCGGATGGTAGCATTGCTGACGTGGCACCTGATTCACCCCCGCTGCTCACCCACCCGCCTGCCCTGCCCTGCCCCGTGCCGCAGCTGTGGGGCATGGAGGGGTCGTGCAGTTGGCTTCTGCAGACGCCGGGCATTGAGGAGCCGCTGGCTGATCTGCACCGGCTGCTGGGCATTGCACAGTGAGTGGCGCAGCGCAGCACAGCAGGGTGCCCTGCCGGTGCTTGGAATGCTGCTCCTGCCTGAGAGGCTGCCTGCCATGCCTGCTGGGCTCCCTCCATTCAGCACCCACCTGCCGTGCCTGCTGGGCTCCTGCCATATTCAACCTGCCAGCCTGCCTGCCTGCTGCCCTGCTGACCAAGCTCAGCTGCTTGAGCTGACCCAGCCAGCACTGTCCCCGCTGGGCGACGGCGGTGCGCTGCTTGGATGCACACCCTTTGAAGCGCAGCGCCACGCTGCCTCCAACACCGCCTCCCCTCGCATCCCCTACCCACGCGTGCCTCTTTGCAGCTCGCCAGCTGTCATCCCCACCAGCCAGCTGCTGTTGGCGGCCAGCACCACCCCTCGCCAGCAGTGCACCGCCGTGCTGGGCTGGGTCACCGTTTTTGTTGGCATAGTCATGCCTATCAGCATACTTGTTCCGGTAGAGCGGCGGGAGCGGCGGCGAGCAGCGGCAGCGGCAGCGGCAGCAGCGGCAGCAGGCCGCCCGGGGCTTCATCGGGCATCTGCTCCACAGCACGCGCCTCGCCTGGCGCTGGGTGACGTGTACCTGGCCTCCTGCCTCTGCTGGCTGGCGGCCTGTGCAATCAGCTTATGACCGAGGATTGTGGTTGGATGCAGGGCAACGCAAACTCACCCTGTCCTGCATTTGACGCAGTGTCACACTTGTCTGGATACCATCGCTGCAACACTTGGGTGGAGGAGGCGTGCTCTGCCCATGGCATGCAAGCAAAATAGGCACGGTGCCGGGGATGGTACTGCTTCACTGCCTGCATTGAACTCATTGAAAATTGATGTGCCACCGAGTGACACTGTGTCCAGCACGCCAGGAACGTGAACAACCCCGCTCGCTCCTCAAAATTCACCTCCCGCCAGCCACTCGGCAAGGCCAGAGGACTTGTTTAAGTGCAGACTGGCTGGCAGGCAGGAATCTGCAAAGCCTCACAGGCTGGGCATACAGCTGCCAGGCCCAATGATGGTTGCTTGATCCAGACGACGGGTGTCCCCGCTGCACCCGCTTCACACCGCCCTGCCTGCCCCGGTGCCATACCTGGAACCTCACCCCCGCCCACCCGTCCCGGCTTATCCAAGCGGGTGCACACACTCCACTGGATCCCTGGCAGGCACGGGCAACTGATTGAGAGCTGACCCCACAACTTGCTCTACCAGATGCCAGTCCAGCTGCCGGCCAAAGAATTAAGCGCAGGCAGCTGCATATCGCTCCAGCAGCAGCTGATCATGGTACCAGCAGCTGCTCGGTGTACGGCGGCCCGGAGCCAGCGGCCCAGAGGCGCTTGTTGTTTCAAGCGGCCCTGAGAACTTAACGGGATGACACAAATCCCGGAGTCAACCGGGTGCACTTGAAGCACTTGAAGCCGACGAGCACTCCCACAGCCGCCGCGCGGACTGCAGCGCTAGCTCACACCTGCTCGAGAGACTCAGGAACTGTGTTTCATTCAATTTCACACAAAAGACGTCCGTGGTGGTGCAGCTGGGGCGCCATGGGCTCCCTTCAGCCATCTCAGTCGGCAGCCCAGTGGCAGCCGTGACAGCCGGCGGCAGGCCGGCATGGCAGGCCGGGGCAGCCTTTGCGGCTGGGGGTGTCTCTCGCCAGAGCTTTCAAGACAGGCCTGTTCACCTCCTGATGCGTGCAAGCATCAGGGGGCTGGCATGCACGATCAGCGGAGGTAGTGTGGCCGGACCGCCTGCCGCTGCCACCTGTTGCTTGTACAGCCGCCCGCCGCCGCCACTCACTCGCCCGCTCACCCACCCTTTGGGCCTCCCCATGCAGAATGCTCTGCTTGATAGCCCAGTGGTGCGCTGCAGTTCGACTGAACCGTGCCAGCACATGTGTGCCGGCACATGAAGCTTGCTTTGCACGCAACCGCCGGCGGCAGCAGCAGGGCACTGCCGCGTTTTTTGTCAGCGGCGCATAGGTGTGAGTGAGCATGTGCATGTGTTGAGCGGCGCGATTCTTGGCTTCAACAAGCAGGCAGTGTGTGCTGAGGTGTGTGTTGCAATCGTGTGTCGAGCGGGGTGGATACCAGGTGGACTGGCCGGTTTGCAGTGTGGACATCAAATGTACCGGACAGTTAGGCTGCTTGCTGACTCCACCCGAAAGCCCGCCTCGCCACTGCCACAGAGAAGCTGCTGCATCACACACAGGAGCCCGATCATTGCACGGATGGCTGTCAGCCAGGCCACTGTTTTGGTGGGTCAGGAGGGTGGGTGGCTCAGGACAGCCCGCACTGCCACTCAGGCACCTGCACTGCACACACGCCCGCCGCACAGGCACGGCACTGCCCCGCCCCAGCGGGCACTACACCCCGAGCCAAGCGCTGAACACTGGGCTCTGAGGAATCTTGGCCCTGTGGTGCAGTCGTCAGCACCGCAGTCGATCGCAGTTATCGGGCCGCTTGGAGAACTGCAGGCAGCTGCAGGCCACACACACTTGTACAAGTGTGATGTACTGCATGTAACTCAGGAGCGCCGAGGCTGGCCTCTCTGCAGCCGGCCCCGGCTCGGCGGTGCGGCATTTGTCTCAACTGTCACGATATCACTGCGCCCCCTTGCTCAACGGCTCCAAGGGGGAAGATGCCTCCCGCAGCCTAGTCAGCAGGCCAGCTCAGCGAAACCGAGCTGGACAGTTAAAAGCCTGGCGCGGCGACGATTCTCCAGCATTCCCATCTAGAATTGCTCAACGCCGGGTAGGACCACACCGCCCCCTTCGATCCCTTAACCAGGTACCCTCCGCTTGCGAAGGCCTTGAACAGCCACCCCACACCCTCCCAGCCCCTTACAACCCGATCACACAACAGGTAAGAACTATAGAGCTCCGCACACGCGTGTCGGCGCCTGCCTGTGGCGTGCAACCCTCCATCATGAAGTGCCGGCTGCTCGATGCCGGTGCTTCGCAGTGCATCGGCCTGCGCGCCGCCCGGCCTGAGCCATAGAGGCTCATATCAGGCCTCTAGCCGGCGGCAACAGCCCCGCCGATGTGTGACCGCAGGCAGCTGAAGGCTGGGAACCTTGTAACGAGCAGTACATTGTCGCCGCCGCCGACCCTCGTCCCAGCAGGCACTATGGTGTGGACTGCTTCCTGGCGTGACAATGTGAAGGGCACCTCTATGAAGGGCCACATCAACCCACGCCATGTGGCAGCAGAGCTCATGTGAGTACCGCCGCCAACAGCTGCCGTGTTTTGAACTGCCGCTGTCCCGGGCGGGCGGGACCGGCTCCTGCCTTGGCTCCTGCCTGCACAGTCCACACAACCTAGCACCACTCACTTAAGCCTCTCTTTTCCTCACCTGCCCACCCGCTCCCCACCCTGCAGTGGCATGGCCCTGTTTGTCTACATCGGCACCGGCGCCGCCGTCTTCTTCTCCAACCCCAAGTCCTCTGTCTATCGTGAGCCTTGCTTTTTAGCGCTGCTGCATCACAACTGCCTGCCTGTGCGTGCATGCCTGGGCCCTCATAAGCGCCCCACCTGTGCTTGGAGAGGCCGCACTGACAGCCTGTTGTGTCCACAACAAGCCCCCATCCGCGCAATGAACAGACCCGGGTGCACCCATGCCGCACCCGCACTTGTACACCCGCCCACGTGCCCGCACGCAGCGCTCCAACCCATGCTTCTCAGTCTTCTCCCCTGCTTCCAGCCCTCCCTCACCTGCCTCCCCTCCCTCCCCTCTTTCCTCCCTCGAACTCTCGGGCTGTAATCTTCTTCTTCTCCTTCTTCCCTCGAACTCTGCCTCCCTTCAGTGGACCCCACGGAATCCGACCTGGATTCGGATGACGTGAGCACGGCAGTAGCCAGCATCTACGCCAACCTCACCATCAACGCTTCCTTTGGCATCATCACCGCCCTGGCCTTCGGCATCGGTAAGCCATGGCACCTCATCCCCGTGCGCATGAAACCGGGGCCCTGCGTCGCAACTGCTTGCAAAGTTTGGGGAACGGCCAGGCAGCTCCTAGCGCCCGGCCCCGGCCCGCTCACATGCACACCAGCATCCGCCGAGCGTGGACCCGCCTCTGCACCCTTCCTCACCCCCACTCACCCCCCGCCCTTTCCCCGCTCCCCTCTCTGGCATCGCAACCTCTGCGTTTGCTATCGGCCCACATGCCACGCACAAATGCAAACGTCTCACGACCTTCCTCCATGCCGCCTGTCAACGCTCCCCTCTCCCCTCTTCCCACCTTCACCTCCTTCCTGCAGGCATCACAGTCTCTGCCTTTGCCCGGCCCACATGCCACGCACAACTGCAAATCGTCTCAAATAATTCTTCCTCGTTCGTGCCACCCTTCCTGCAGGCATCATGGTCTCTGCCTTTGCCATTGGCCACGTGTCTGGCTGCCACCTCAACCCCGCCGTCACCGTCTCCCTCCTCCTCTCCGGCAACTGCGGCATCGGCCAGGCCATCGCCAACATTGTGTCGCAGTGCGCCGGCGCCATCCTGGGCTCCCTCCTCCTCTGGGGCACCTCCGACCTGCGCAGGTGAGCAAGGTTCTGAGCCTGCCGCTGTGCACGCTGTGCACGCTGTGCTGTGAACGCTGTGCTGTGCATGCCCTGCTGTGACCAGCGTGCTTGCTGCTGTGCACGCTGTGCTGAGCTGTGCTGCATGCCCTGCTGTGACCTGCGAGCATCGTGAGGTGGCCAGCTGGCACGCTCGCATGCCGCACCGGGTTGCGCTGGGATTCTTCTATCTGGGCATGCAATAAAACGACCCTCACCCAGCCTCCCCGCCCCGCCCCCCGGCCCCTCCTTCCCTCGCCTGCAGCGGCGGCCTGGGCTCCAACAGCGTGTCCCCCGGCTTCTCCACCGGCAACGCTGTGCTGGGAGAGGCGGTCATGACTTTCGTGCTGGTGAGCTCACAAGAAAGAAGAGAGAGAGCGTGTATTTGAGTGTGTGTGCATGTGTGGCTCGCGCATGCTAAGGTTTTTTGTACTGTTAATCCAGTGCATTTGTGGATTATCATTATCATGTACTGTCAGGGTTCTGTTGGGCGGCGGGGTGATGACCCTGTGTGCTGCTGCATGAGGGGTCACCGAATCTGCAAACGAATCGCATGGCACGAGGAGGGGCGCGCTGGAGGGCTCCGCTTTGCATGGGAGCAAAGCGTGCCGACCATGGCAGGCATGCCGTGCGCTTCCTCCCGTCACGCCGCTCATCCCCACCCCCTGCCTCCCTCCCCGCCCCCTGCTCATGTCGTGCAGTGCTACGTCGTCCACATGACCGCCATTGACAAGAACTCGCCTCCCTCCACCAACGGTCTGGCCCCCATTGCCATCGGGTTTGCCGTCTTCCTGGGCCACGCCGTCCTCATCCCCCTGGACGGCTGCTCCATCAACCCCGCCCGCTCCCTGGGCCCCGCTCTGGTGTCCAACACGTGAGGGGGAGGGAGGGGCGGGAGGATGGTGCGGGTGCTGCATGGGCGGGTCTGGTGGTCACAAGGACTGGCATGGCAAGCTGGCGGCATGCATGCCGTCCCCTGTCTATGCCCCTTCGACTTGCCCCCTTTGTCCTTGGCGGAGCTGTCCCAACTACTGACCAGCTGCTTCAGCACACCCAACGGCTGTCGCCACCACATGCCCCTGACCTCCCGTGCCCTCCTTTCCTCCCCCTCCCCCTCCACAAACCGCTTGCTCGCAGTTGGGGCGACTTCTGGGTGTTTGTGGTCGGCCCCCTGATCGGCGCTGTCCTCTCTGTGCCCTTCTTCTACTTCATCTCCCAGCCTTGGTGAGTGGCCAAGGCAGCCCAGCATGCACGACATGTCACGCTGTGCCTCGGCATGGCTCTCCTGGAATATTCCAGTAGTGGTGCACCGTGCGGGCACCCCACCCATGCGGCACCTGCCTCAGCACAGCGATTGCCACCGGTACATGCCTGGGGGCTGCACGTCGGCAATGGCCTGCGCAGCAATGGCCTGCTGTGACCCGGCTCCTCTTGCGGGCGCACCAGGACGGTGCCCCTAGGCCCGGCCCTCCCTTGCACCAACAGACCGCACATCTCAGCACTTTCCCGATCCCTCTTCTCGGCTTCCCCCCGGACTTTGACATCGACTGACTGGGTGCGTGTGCCTTCCCGCCTCCCTGTGTGTCCGCAGGGAGGCCGCTCGCGACTCCAAGGGCAACGTGGTTGATGAGCACGATGGCGGCATGAAGATCGAGTCTGCCGTCTAAGCAGCCTCCTGCCACGTCAGCAGCGCCTCCTGCCACATCAGCAGCGCTGCATGCCACCTCAGCACTGCCTGCCACCTGGCAGAGCGGCGCGCCCTTGTTGCCTCCTGGGCGCGTCCGCTCCACCTTCCGCTGTGGTGGCTCGCCTGAACCGTGCGCCAGGTGGCAGCACATAAGCAAAGTCCCCACCACCCCCACCCAAACTCAAAGGTAGAAGGTGCGGCCCTCAGCTTGCGACCCCTAACCCCCATGGAGCCGTGGCGCCCCCAGCCGTCCTCTGCAAACCACCCCCTCCAACCCTTTGGCTCAACCAGTGCCAGCCAATCCCTTTTCATCCTCTTTCAAGAGCCCTCCCCACCCCCTAAGCAGCTTCAGCTTCACAGCAGCTTCACACCACCAGCCCGCGGATGCCGCATGCAGCCCGGGTGCACCCCACTTTTGTAGGTGCCTAAGGGTCGAGTCCCAAGCCCCCCCATCCACAAACAACCCAAGTTTTGCTTCGAGCAATTTTTGCTGTGCGGATCCTTCCTAGGACCGCTTCTAGAGGCCCCTCTTCTCTCGCCTTTTGCCCGTCCCCGCGCATCTCCCTTCGTAGATTCGACAAATCCCAGCCCCCCGCCAGCACAGCACTCCTGTGCTTGCGCAGCGGAACCCCCTCGTGCCTGCAACCTGAGCTGAGTGGGCCACCCTAGATCCGGTTGCCGCTAACCCTCGCCCCCTACGCCAACCCTTCACTCAGCAAGCCTACCCTCCTCCTATCACTGCGAATGGGGTTTCTTGTGGGCTTTCACATGTGTAGCTTGCCTGTGGTCTCTGCCAGCTAGGCGGGACCGCAATTTTCCCCTATCCCTCTCTCTGCTCCGCACCCTGCCCCTCCCTCTTGCGCTTCGCTTGCATGCATGCACATCCTGCCACACCACCGCCTGTTGTTGATTATTGGTGTTAGTAATTGGCGCACCCATGCAAATGAGCACATACACACAGCGCAGCGAACACGAGGCAGCGGGACTGGGGCACCGTGCAGGCATGCAAGCGTGCCTCTGCAGCGCCAAGTGCAGAGGTGCAAGAGCATCACACCACCCTGGCCGTTCTGCGCCCTGCTTCCGCTGTGCGCGCTGCGTGGTCTGCGTCCCCGGCGCCGCTGTGCCAAGCCCCCCCTTGGTATGTGCGTGTGCCTGCCCCGTCCCTTCCTCCGCCGCCTGCCCCGCCCTCCCAGCAGCGGGAGGAGCCACAACGGAGGCATGCCTCGACGCGCCTCCACGGCAGAGCGCTTGCACAGCAACCGATCGAAAGGAATCAATTGACAGTTACCAATCGATTACAACTGAAGTGGCTTCCGGGAGCGAGCCAGCAGCGCTCTCCCGGGACAGGGCCAGGCCTGTCCCCAGGGGGAGAGTGTTTCAAAAGCAAAAGGCCTCACGCCCGCCAGAAGGGGAGCAGGCTGTTGTTGCGTCCCACGCGTTTCTCGTCCCCCGCCGGCGCCCGCCCCAGCCCCAGCAGCGCCTGCAGCCCCGGTGCCCCCTCCTCTCCCTGTGCCCGCTCGTCTTCCAGAGCCGCCAGCAGGGCGGCATCCTGCTCACACTCAGACTCGTGCAGCAGCCCCGTGCCCTCCAGCCAAAGGTCGAAAGCGTCCGTCACCTCTGCAAATACCAGGAAGAGAGTGGGGGAGCTGTGACAAAAGTTGTTGAATGCGCTGCCAATTGCACCCCACGCCTTCCCGCCAAAGGTGGGCTTCAAAGGTGGCAATGCTGAACAGCAATGCTGAACAGCACTGCCACCTGTGCAACCACAGCACGCACGGCATGGCTGCTAGCCTGAGTACTTGAACAAGAACACAAAAGGCAGGGCAGGTGCAGGTGTGGCGCTGTGCATGGGCGCCGCACATCGCTCAGGCCTGCAGCCTTGCGTGCTGTGCACCCCGCCCCAAGCAGTGCCAGCCAAGGCCCACAGGGAGCTGTGACGAACAAACGCCCCTGCCAGTGCCAGAGCACACGAGCAGGCAGGCGGCCACCCAGCAGTTGCTGCATGAGTGCCGTTGGCCACAAGGCCCGGCCGCCCTCACGTGTCCGCCCCCAAACTCACCGTGCAGTCCCAGGCCGTGCACAGCGCCCCACACGACGCTGCAAAACTCCACCTGAAAGGGCGGTTGGGAGCACAGTACGAGTAGGGGGTGAGCGCACACAGTATGGGTAGGGGGTGAGCGCACACTGTTGGTCACATGCCTCTATAGCAATATGGGCAGCAGCATGGCATGGCAGGGTGGGGCGAGGCGGGGCGGGGAGGCAGGCACGGTGGGAGTGTTTGGGTGGTCACACGAGCAGGGCAGGGCAGCGATGGGGTCACGGGTGAGGTGAGGCCGGCAGGCACAAGCAGCGGGAAGGGCTGGTGTAACTGGGTGCGGTGGCGGCGGGCGCTAAGCTTTACTCATGCTGTGCTGTGCTGTGCTATGCCATGCCATGCTGTGCTGGTGCTGACCTGGAGTGAGGTGGCATCAATGAAGTAAGTGAAGGTGACCTGCACTGTCATGCTGTTGCCCCTGCAGGGCAGGCAGGGCAGCAGGGAGGCGGATCAAGGGCAGGCAGGGAGGTGGCAGGCAGGGAGGTGGGGAGGCAGGGAGGTGGGGAGGCGCCATGGGAGGTGCCTGGCAGCGAAGCAGCACCGCCGCCCCGCCCCTTGCAACAGCAGCAACCCCCTTGCAACGGGGGCAACAGCAGTAGCAAGAGGCAGGCGGCAGAGCAGCAGGCGGTGCGCACTCTAGCCAGGCTGTCCCCTCCCGCTCAGCCTCCAGCTGCATGGCGCCGTTGGACGAGCGCCCCCGGGACCTCCCACGCTGCGGCATCTGCAAGGAGGGTGCAAAGAGGGGCCGACAGCAGAGCAGTGGTATGCAGCGGTGTCGGCGGGCAGGCTGGGCAGGCTGGCAGGCGGCGGGTGAGGCAAGCCCCACCTGCCCAACCCCAAGGCATGCACATGCACCTTTGCCGGTAAAAGTGGATCAGCCACTCCCACTCTCTTTAGCCGCCCACACCTGCGCCGATGGTCTCAACGCTGTCCCCCCAGCATGTCCCGCAGACACGACTACCGCTCTACTAGCTAGCTCTAGCCCCCCACATAGCCTCCAACCGTACCACATTCCCTCACACCCCGCACCTGCGCCATAGCCGTCTCAAAGCTGCCGCCCAGCATGTCCCGCAGCACCAGCCCCGCCTCCCGCCGCTTTCTCTGCTTCTCCCAATCAAAGGTAAAAGGGAAAAGCTCTTCCTCCGTCTCAAAAAACGCTGCCCCAGCTCCTTCCCTCCCTTCTTCTGTCACAGGGACCCCTCCTGCCCCCGCCGCTGCCCCTGCCTCCTGTCCGTCACGACGCTTCTTCTTCTGCCGCCCTTGTTTGCCGCCGCCGTCCCGCTGCTGCTGCTGCTTTGGCTGCATTGCCTGCTGCTGCTGCTGCTGCTGCTGCTGAGCTACCGCCGGCTGCTGGACGTCCTGCTCCGCCGGCGGTGCCTCCCCATCTTCTCGGCCCCACCCCTGCTGCAGCAGGCTGCCTGCCGCCGCCAGCAACTGGTACTGCCTCCGCTGCTCCGCCAAAAACAGTTCCTCCGTCAGTTCCTCCTCCTCCTCCTCCTCCTGCTGGCCGCTCCTGCTGTCCTCTGACCCACCTGCCCCCCTATGGCGGGGGTAAGCAATAAACCGCTGCCTCCCAAGCTCCCGGTGCTGCTCCTCCCAGTCCATCAGAACCCAGCTGTGCTCCCGCCGCTGCCCCTCATAACCGTACGGCTCCGAGTGCGCTTCCAGCAGCCGAGGGGGCGGCAGGTCACCCGAAGCAGCCGCCGCCTCCGCCCCCGCCCACTCCTCCTCCCCCCATCCCTCCATGGCGGCGTCACAAAGTTGAGCGGCCTGCGCCGCCACCCGTGCATGTGCCTGCTCGCCTTCCTTGCGCCGCTCCTCCCGCCGCAGGCAGATGCCGGCAGCCGATTTGAGCACATCCATCACCCCAACATCATCCAGCGCTTGCCCCACCGCTGCCGCCGCTTTCTGAGCCGACTCTAGCAAACTTTCCACCAAAGACAAGTCCTGCTGTGCCTGCTGCTGCCGCTGCGCCTCGCCGGCCGCCGCCGCCGCCGCCACAGCGGGCGCCAAAACGGGGCCAAAGGGGCCAGGCGGGGCGGCTGTGGCGGCTGCCAGCCTGGCAGCTGCTGAGCTGGCTTCTTGGTTGAGCTCCGTCCAGCCGTAGAACCAGTCTGGGTAAGGGAAGTCCAGGAAGCAGTCAATTGTCATTTTGAACTGGGGCAGCGGCCTGCAGGGGAGGGGGGCACGAAGGGATGCTGGTAGAGGGTTGGGGCGGGGATGAGAAGGAGTTTGTGAATGGGGACATGTTGTGTGTGGTGCCGGCGCATGCGGCTACTGGTTCCTGGGGGCTAGCAGGCTGTGCGATCAGCAATGGGAGGCCAAGAGGCACAGTGCCCCTCCGGCTCCTCCACTGGCACTTCATGCGCAGCAGGCGGGCAGGCGGGCTGCAACCCAGCCCTGCTGCTGGCCGGATGGTCCCAGTGGGGTACCCTGCGGTCTGCCTGCCGGGCCCAACCGGATCAAATGTGCATTCGCTCGGTACCCACAACTCTGGCAGCCTCACGTGTACTTTGGGCAGCGCAGCATGAGGGAAGAGGTTTCCAGCGTGGCGCCAGCAAGGCGCAGCTGCAGCGGCGCCAGCAGGGCATGTGGGTGTGTAACGGGGGAGAACGTGAGGCGCAGGTTTTGCTGGGAAGGTGAGGGAGCGGGGCAGCAGAGGGGAGCGTGCGGGGCGGCTGGCCGAAGCATGGTGTGAAGCAAGTGCAGGGTTACAAAGGTCTGCGGCACGCAATAAGACAGATGCCCGCCCCCTGTCCCCTGCGTCCTGCTGGCTTCTGGGCACTACGTGTGCTTGGTAATTGGCCGAGTGCAACTGAGGCAACTGGTCTCATGCTATGGACGCAACGCATTTGACCTAAACTTGATTGAATCGATTGATTGGTTGATTCATGGAACAAGGGGCAGGCTGTGCTCACCCGGCGCATGTAGTCCAGCGCCTCCTCCAGCCCGCTGCACTCCATGAACGGGTCCTCCAACACAAAGTCCTCCCTGCAGCAACAATGAAGCACACACAGGTGGTAAGCTAGAGCGGCACACCATGGTGAAAAGACCTCCAACAGCATGTCGTCCCTGCAGAGGCAGGCAATCCACAAGAGTGCAAACACACACAGAGAGACGCAGGTCAGAAGTTAGAGCGCTGGCCCTCGTTAAACAAGTCCGCCAACACAACGTCCTCCCTGCAAAAGGTGAAGCACACGCAGACACACACAAGTGAGGGACACGGGCAGGTCAGAAGCTAGAGCTCTGGCACTGCATGAAAAAGGCCCCTCTGGCACGTTGCCATCCCATGCGCGCACCACCCAAAGCTTCAAACCAAGCTGAGAAGCTGGAGCGGTGCGTCTGAGGTTCCTCAAGCACTTCTTAATGCCGAGCCGGCACCGCACAACGCTGGCCAGATTCAAAAACAAGGTGCTTCCTAACTTCATAGCTTCATAAGTTCATAGGTTCATAAGTTTACAAGTTCATTACTTCATAAATTCACAACAGGTTCCTCCAGCACAGTCCAAACCCTGCCCACCTGACCAGCCCTTTGCTCTGCAGCGCCAGCAGCGGTGCATCCGGGGCCTGGCTGTCTATGTGTGCCCTGCACGGCGCGGGGCGGAGGTGGGAGGGCACACCGGGGGTGTCAGTACGTTGCTACGCCGCTCCTGGCTGCGCCCTCGCGCCTCTGCCTGCTGAAAACTTGAAAACTACGTCTCCTTTCCCAGCGACACGACCTACCGACCCGCTAAACACGCGCCACGCAATGCGCCCCAGGCCATGCGCACCCCCCCGCCTGCCTGCCTCACACTGCCAGCCCTCCCGCCCTGCATGCCCCCAGCCAGAGCAACGGGATGCCACTAGTGCAAGCAGTGCAGCAGCCAAGCCCATGTGGGACCTTCCTACTAGGAACTCTATTGGGACCTTCCACATAGGAATCCTATTGGGGTGCCGGCAAGTGCATTCCTGGCGCTAGCTTTGCAGTGCAGTGCACAGTGCCTGCCCCCCCACCCCCACCTGCGCAGCACGTATGCGATGCGCTCTGCCCCCTTGTACACACGATCCACTTCTGGGGGGAGCTCTGGGGCTGGGACGCTCTTGGTCAGCTCTTCTGGCACCAGCGGGGCCTGTAGGAATGGGGGGGGGGAATAGGTAGGAGTTGGGCTGAGAAGAGGGGACAAGAGGGAGCAGGGGTAGGGATAGTAGGGCGGAGATGCTCTTGGTCAGCTCTTCTGGCACCAGCGGGGCCTGGAAGGGCATTGAGGTAACAAACAGTTCAACCCGTTTAGGAGCGTCCTGATTCCTGACAAAGCAGGCAGGCTGAGGAGAGGGGACAGAGGGAGCAAGGGTAGGGCTAGTAGGGCGGGAATGCACTTGGTCAGCTCTTCTGGCACCGGCGGGGCCTGGAGGAATGGGGAGGGAGGGGAACAGGCACCCTCCTTCAGGACTGTTCCTGATGCAGCAGGCAGGCTGAGAGGAGGGGACAGAGGAGGGGACAGAGGAGGGAACAGAGGAGGGGACAGCGGAGGGTGCCAGAACGGAAGACAGAAGCGTTTTATTTTTTCCTTCTTCCGTCCTGAACCTTCGGCACAGCCGTGGCAGAAGCAAGAAAAGACGAGATCAGCTGAATGGTCATACGATGACACACGGTTATGAAATAAGACGCATCTCACCTTCCGCGCCTCTCCAGACTCCCACTGCCGGTCCCACTCCCGAGCCTGCTCCCATCCACGTGCATAAGCCGCAGCCAGCTCTGGCACCAGGCTGTGCTCCACCGCCGCCGCCACCGCAAAAGCATCAGAGGTGTGCTGCCGAGCGGCGGCCTCGGCAACCGCCCGTGCCGCCGCCACATCAGCCACCTTTGGCGCCTCCTCACCACCACTGCTGCCAATGCTGCTGCCGCCCTCTGCCCCTCCTGATCCGCCTGCTCCTGCCGCTTCCTGCTCCTGCTCCTGCTGCTCCGGCCACTCCGGCTGCTGCTCCTTGCTGCCGCCGTGCTTGCTGCCTTTCAGGTCGGCATTTGCATACCCAATGCTGCCCTGCAGGCGAGCCAAAAACTGGTCCCCCGGTTCTGGCTTGCACTTCCACTGTGGGGGGGAGGAAGGGAAGGGGTCAGATGGGTGGGCCGGGGTGGCTGCGTGTGCGGGCAGGGAGGCTGGGTGTGGGAGGGCGGCGCAGAAGCATGCCGGCAGGGCTGGCCCAACACAAGAACGTGTCCCTGTCCCTGTCCCCTCAAGGCAGCAGAGCAGGCATGTGCTCTGCCTGCGTCTGCCACGTCTGGGTGCCGCTACCTGATGCCTGCCTTACAGCCCAAAAGCCCTTCTGTGTGCCCCTGCCGCCACCTGATGTCTGCCATGCACAGCCCACCTGGCCCCCGTTTGCCCGCCCGCCGGCCCCAGCTCCCTGCTTTCCCCATGCAACCGACCATCTCTCTTCCCATCCTGCCTGCCCGCCCCGCTCACCTCGTCTTCGGGCAGGGGTGGAAGGTCCCCTCCCTCTTCTATGATGCGAGCCACTGCTTCCATGTCCCCGCCTGCACACAACATGCCCCCCAAAATTAAGTGTTGGTGATAGCTGAGCGGAGCACGCGGGATACTTTGTTTGCAGCCGGGATACCCTCCCCGGTGGTAGACTGGGCTGAGCTGCAGCTGGCATGTGGCTACAGTAAAGCACCCTTCAGTGTACCTACTTCATCGTTGGGTGCTGTGCTTGCTCTGGAAGTGCAGCAGCCTGCCATGGTGTGTCGTCACCCAGCTGCCACGTCACCAGCATGCTGTGGATGCGTGCAACCACAGCACGCACAGCAGGTGTGCCGCTGGCGCGCGCTGCACATCGGCACAACAGGCCAGCCGGCCACTCTAGCCTCACCCACCAACCGCACACACCCCGTCGCGTTCCCCTGTCCATCCCTTTTCCATACATTACCTTCCAGCAAGCACCTTTCACACACTCCCTCACCATGCACCCCTCACCTGCATAATCCTCAGAGCTTCCAAGTTCTTGATCGTGCTGCAGCGTGGCCGCCTGGCGGTCCAAAGCATCCCCCAGGCCAGACTCCCGAAGAGCCCGCTGGACTTCGGGAGGCAGGGAGGCACGCCACTCGGGGCTCCCCGGCGCAGGCGGGGCCGGCTCCCCTACCGCATCTCGCGCAGCCTGGCGCCGCAGCTGCCGGCGCGACGGGTGCTTGGCCGGCTGCGCCCGCTGCCCCTCCTCTTGTGCCGGCGCTTGCTGCTGCTCAACAAGCGCTGGCTGCTCCACCTGCTGCTGCTGCGGCTGCTGCTGCTGCTGCTGCTCCTGGACTTCTGGCTGACTTGTTGGCGGCTGTTGCTGCTGCTGCTGCTGCTCCTCCTGCTGCTGCTCCTCCTCCTGCTGCTGCTGCTGCTGCTGCTGCTGCTGCTGCTGCTGCTGCTGCGCCTGCTGCTCCTGAACTGCTGGCGGCTGTTCCTCTGTTGGCTGCTGCTGTTGCTTCTGCTGCTGCCCTGCTGCTGGCAGTGTTGCCAGGCCTCCAGCAAACCCTAGGGCCTCCAACAGTGCCTGCTGCTTCACTGACGGAACGCCCTGCTGGGTGCTGCCCGCCAGCGCTGCCGCCACTTCTTGGGCCTCTTGATCCAACCGCTGCCTCGCCGCCACCAGCTCCTCTGCACGCCGCAGCAAATCAGACTCCAGGGCCTCCGGGGATGTGGGCCCCTCGCCTGCACGGGCGCGAGGCCTGTGATTCTGGGGATGCAGCTGAGGGGCCAGCGGCGTGTGCCGCCAGCGGCGAGCTGCCGCCGCTGCCGCCGCTGCTGGGGTTGTTGTGCCAGCGACGGCTGGGGATCCGCTGCGCGCGATCTGGAGGCGCATGTGCGATTATTTTATGGACGCTGTGCTGCAACCGTGGCTGCAAGAACGAGCACCATGCCAAGACGGCCCAGGGTTGCAGCGCCCTGATGCCACTAGTGTTCTGATGCAGTTGTGTCACACTGTGTAGCAGGCGACGGCGCAATGCCGGCGATTGAGAGTTCTGCTGCGTTGCGTGCTGCCTGTTCAACTGGCAGTTGCCCTGTAGGGTGATCCCAGTGCTCCAGCATCACCCATCCCTGCAGCGGCACTTGCGAAGGTTGCTTTGGGTTTTCCTCGAGCAAGCCAGGTGCGGTGCGGCAAGCTGTTATTACAGCAGGCGAGATTGCTGGCAACTAGGGCGCTAGGCAGCGATCGCATCTACAAACAATCGACTTACCGAGGCACCAGGCTGAAGCCGGGGCTGCTCACAAACTTGCAGGTGGCCAGGCAGCGGTGCAGTTGATCTGGGCGCTGCTGTAACAATGCGAGCTCGTGCAGCATGCCGATGTTCAATCCAGTGAAGCACTGGCAGGCAGAGGCAATAAACTAATATTCATTCATTCGCTTCCTGCCCCCCGCAGGGCAGCCACCATGGCGGACAACGCCCAGAATGAGTCGGTGATGAAGAAGGTCGTCGCGGTGAGCGAGGTTCCCCTGCCAGTGTTATGTGGCCACCGGTGGTGCCGCCGCTGCCGCTGCCGCCGCCGCCGCCGCTGTGTTGCAAAGCTGTGTTGCAGCGCACCGGCTCGCCAGTTTGAAAGAGCAGGGCGGTGCAGCTTGCAGGGGCCGGTGTTGCAGCAGGGTTGCCATGTCGGCGGCGGTGGTGGTGGGCTGGCGTGGCGGGCCGCTGCCTCTTGTACCGCTCGTGCAGAGCCGCGCACGTCACCCGTGTATGGCAGGGGCGGCAGAGGTTGGTGGCCTTTTGCTGTTGTGGTATGGCAGCCTGTGCTTTTGGAGGCTGTGCGCCTGCAAGTGTGGTCACACAAAGCAGATCTATGCCCCTTTGCTATGCTGCCGCGTGTCGTGGACCCTGTCGGGGGGAAGGGCGTGCACGCTCCCGTGCTGCATGCGTGCATTGGGGGGGAAGGTGACCCCTGTTGCATCAGCACCCCTGGCAGCAGGCGCCGAATCGTCATGCATGCCGGCTTGTGAGAAGCTGAGTGGGAATGACAGCAATCAACGCTACTATTCCTTCCCCAGAATAAGTTTCCCCGAACAATCATCCAAACTCCAAAGTGCAAGATCCAAGATCCAAAGTCCAAAGTTCAAGATCCAAAGTCAACCCTGCGGCTGTTCTATGCACACAGGCACCTGGGCTTCCACCCCACCTGCACGCCCCCCTGCAGGCCTTCATGCACGTTGCCACCTGCCCCCCCGACCTCTCACCTCTGCAGCTCTCAATACCTCTGGCAACTTTCCCGAGCACCTGCCGTCCCTGCTGCTGCCGTCCCCTGCCACCACCCACCTCTCCCCACACTGGCACCACCCCTGCCGGCACAAACTTTCACTGGGTTGACATTGACACAAGAGTTACCCCCCCTAACCGCCTGCAGGCCTGCATGTATGGGGCCATCTGCCCCCCAACTTCTGACCTTTGTGGGAGAACACCTTGGGCCATCTGCTGTCCCCCTGCTGCTGCTGCCACCTCTGCCCACACGGGTACCTCCCTCCCTCCCTGCTGACACCACTCTTTCGATGGGTTGATTCCAAAATTTCCCTGCCCCTGCAGGCCTACATGTAATGTGTTGCCATCTGGCCTCAGCCTGTGCATCCTACTGGCACTGCCCGCCTGCAGGCCCACATGCACGTTGCCATCTGCCCCCCCATCTCTGATCTTTGCAGCTCTCAACACCACTCTTTCGATGGGTTAATCCAAATTTTCCCCGCAGGCCTACATGCAGTGTGTTGCCATCTGGCCTCAGCCTGTGCAGCCACCTGTGCCCCCATCAATCCTCCCACCCATGCTGGCACTGCCCGCCTGCAGGCCTACATGTTGCGTGGGCATCTGCCCCCCAACCTTTGTGGGAGGCCCTCAACACCTTGGGCCATCTGCTGTCCCCTGCTGCTGCTGCCACCTCCGCGCCCACACTGAGACCTCTCCCCACACTCTGCTGACAGCCCACTTTCGATGTGTGTAACTCGCACCGATGTGTTCAACTCAATCTGCCCTGCAGGCCTACATGTATGTGGGCATCTGGATTGGCCTGTCTGGCCTGGTCATCATGTACAACAAGTACCTGCTGGCATACGCAGGGTTCCCATACCCCATCACGCTGACCATGTGGTGGGTGCACCCAGCCGGCGGGGCTGAGGGGAGGCTGGCAGGGCAGGGCAGGGCAGGGCGCAGCTGGGCAGAGGAGGGGAGGCTGGCAGGGCAGGCAGGGCAACGTGTGTGGGCAGCGCAGGCGTCTGGGGCAGGGCAGCGCAGCGCAGTGCAAGCAGGGCAGCGCAGCGCAAGCGGCAGGGCAGGCCGCATCTGGGCAGTGCAGCGTCTTGGCAGGGCAGCAGATCATGCCAGGTGTCGTAGCAACGCCTCCCTTGCTGTCCCTGCTGCGCCTGCCGTGCCCCGCAGACGCACGTTTCGTTTGGGCAGCTGGCTACTGGCTCTTGTGGCAACCCACTCACTGTCCTGCCTGCCCGTGCTGCCCGTGCTGCCCGTGCTGCGCTGCACTGTGCAGGCACATGTTCTTCTGCGCTGCCCTGGCCATCGGGCTAGTGAAGAGCGGCTACGTGCAGGCAATCACGATGGATCGGGAGACGTACTTGAAGTGAGTGCTGAGGTGGCAGGGCGGTGCTGAGGTGGCAGGGAGTGTTGTGGCAGGGGATGGCGACGTGGCAGAGGTGCTGAGATGGCAGGCGATTTGTGAGGTGGCAGGGGGTACTGAGGTGGCAGGCAGCGCTGAGGTGGCGTTGCATGCTGGGCAGGTTTGTGGGGGCCGGGAGGAGGTGCTAGCTGCTTGCCAAGGTGTGGGGTGCTGGTCTTGGGCAGTGTGTGCTGCATGGCCATGCATGCATTCCAAGCTGTGCACACGCCTCCTGCCTCTTCCCGGTCCCACATCCCTCCCGCCCCACCTTCCCATGCCTACCCGCGCAGGGCCATCGTCCCCATTGGCGCATGCTACGCCGTCACCCTGTGGGTGGGCAACGCCGCCTATCTATACCTCTCTGTCTCCTTCATTCAAATGCTCAAGGTGGGGCGCCTGGCGGCGGTGGTGGCAGTAGCAGTGGATGAGAGTAGGGGAGGGGGTGGGACGGGAAGAGGTGGGGAAAGCTGCGGTGCCGCCAGTGTGCCCCGCAGTATGCAGCGCAGCGCGCAGTGCACAGCAGAGAGCGGTGAACAGCATGCACAGCACGCACAGCACGTGCACAGCGCAGCGTTTGCCGCCCTGCAGGTGGCGGCCATCACTCACCCCACCCGCCCCTCCCTGCGCCCTGCCTGCCCCTTGCCTGCCTGCCCATCGCTCTCCTGTCTATGACCCACAATGGCGTCGGCGCTCCGCAGCCGCACAGCGGGCACGGCACATACCCCTACCATTCGTGCAACCCCGCTCTCTACCCTCCCCTCCCACTTGCACACACACACTCAACAGGCGCTGATGTCCGTGCCCCTCTTCTCTGCATGTGGCACAAACCCATCCAGCAGCAAAGCCCACCCCGCCCCTCCTTCCCCCCCTATTTGCACCCGCAGGCGCTGATGCCCGTGCCCGCCCTCTCCTCGTTTGGCACCGCCCACTGCTAATTAGCCTGCCCACTAAGCCCAATCTCTCCCCTCTCTTCCTCCTTGCTGGCTGGCACCCGCAGGCGCTGATGCCCGTGGCCGTCTTTTCTGTGGGCGTTGCCTTTGGCACCGACAAGTACAACAGCAACACAATGTTCAACATGGTGCTGGTCACCATTGGCGTCGCCATTGCCTCCTACGGTGCGTTTTTTTTGTTTTTTTGTTTTTTTATTTATAATTTTTTTAATATCAGCAAAGATGTGCAGGAAGATGACAGGTGGCATATGGCCGGGTGGAGTGGCACGAGTTCCGCATTTGCACGCACAACAGAGAGTGGGTTTGAGGGGTTGGGGCCGGGTGGGGATGGGCCTGTGTGGCGCATGTCGCCATTGGCGTCGCCATGGCCTCTCACGGCGCGCCTGTGACCTTTGGAAATATGTGCATGCCTGTGGATGGCAGGGTGCACGTGGCCGACAAGGTGGGGGGCGCATGAAGAGCCGCAGCTGCACGATGCAATCACGAGTGTGAGGGGGTGGGAAAGGTACGGGCCTGGGGCGGTGCCGCTCACCCTTGGCGTCGCCATCGCCTCCTACGGTGCGCCCGTGTGTCGGCGACAGCAGCAACGCAGCTGTCCTGCTCATTTGTGGGGAGTGCGCTTCCAGCCCTTGCTCAGGACGTCTTGCTTCCTGCTTCCCTCTCCTTTGCATGCTCGACAAAAAGCAATTCAGGCCCCCATTGTTTACCAACTCACCCTCACGTCCTCCTGCTCCCGCCCCGTCCTCTTTCCCTCCCCCTTCCCTGCCGTCCAGGCGAGCTCAACTTCAACGTCACCGGCGTCCTCTTCCAGCTCACCTCCATCTTCTCCGAGTCGATTCGCCTGGTCATGGTGCAGATCCTGCTGCAGGTGGGGGGGGTGCCAGAGGGGTGCCAGCAGAGTTTATGGTGTTTGTTTAATAAACGAAGAAGGGAAAAGACAGAAAATAAAACTGCAACAAAGGGATGGTTTGGCTGCGCCTGGTCATGGTGCAGATCCTGCTGCAGGTGGGGGGGGGGTGCCGGGGGCCAGCAGAGTTTTGCTAGTGTTGGTTTGAGAAGACAGGGAACAAGAAAAGAAGAACACGGGGAAAAGTAACTGCAACACATGGATGATTTGGCTGTGGCTGGTGATGGTGCAGATCCTGCTGCAGGTGCCGGGTGCCAGCAGGGTGTTGCTTGTGTTATTGTGAGAGAAGAAAGACGGAAAAAAAAAAAAAAAAAAAAAAAAAAAAAAAAAAATGTGGCAGTTGCAACACATGCATGTGTGTGCTTCAAAGGCAGTTGTGGGCAGCGGCATGCAGGCGCGCCTGAGTGAGTGCGGGCGGGAGTAGGTGTGGTTGCAGGGGCGGGGCAGGGGCGACACCGGTAGGCTGTTGGGACACAAGGGCAGGGGCACTCTGTGGGCACTCTGCGGCACTTGCAGCAAAGCTGTTTGTGCAGGCAGCAAGGGATGCGGGCATTGGTTCCCGACATGGGTGCGCCTGCGTGCCCTCACCTTGCCTGCACCCCCCGTGCCGTTTTTTTCGTTTTACACTACTTTTGTAACACCACAAAATACTCACTTTGGGGCTCAGCTCGGTGGCCACCCCTGCTTGGCTGCCTGCCTTCCTTCTGTCCGTTTCCACCTTGTCAACCATCCTGCTCTCATTGCCACCCCCTCCTGCAGTCCCGCGGCCTGAAGCTGAACCCGGTGACCACCCTCTACTTTGTGGCTCCCTGCTGCTTCTGCTTCCTCCTGGTAAGCGTGTTTGTTGGCACTCAAAACCACTGCTGCGTGCGCCGTGCACGGCGCGGCCTGCCCTGCCTGCTTTGCGCCTGCTGTGGTCGCGGCATGGCGGGGCGCAGCACCGGCATGCAAGTTTGCCTGCCACCTGCTGCCTCTGCTGCCTGTGCCAGGAGGCACTCCAGCCTGCCTCCCTTACAACTGTATCCCAGAATCAAGGGTTGGCAACTTGCAAACTGTTGCATGGCGGCAGGCTTCTCCTCTGCTCCTCAAGACACCTCACCACCATCTTTCCTAGCTGCCCCTCTATGCTGCAAACCACAATTCCGATACAACTCACCCCCCAACCTGTCCGTGGTCCCGTGGGACCTTTGCTGGCTCGCCCCTGGACTTTTAAGTGTTTGAAATGTAATGGATTGGTTGACTAACGCCCGCCTTGTGCCTGCGTGTTCTGCCCGCCACCCTTCCCCCGCCCATGTTGCAGCTGCCCTTCTGCTTCCTGGAAGCCTCCAAGCTTGCTGCCGACCCCAACCTTAACATCAACCCGCTCATCTTCCTGTCAAACGCCATGGCAGCATTCGGTGAGGGCGAAACTTTGTTTTACTGTTTTGGTGTGTGTGGCTGTGCTTTGGGCAATGCTGCGTGCGCTGCAAGCCCTTGCCTCGGTCTTGTTTCCCCTGCCATGGCAGCCTTTGGTGAGAAGGGGCCGCATACACACACACACTTTACACATGTGACCAGCAGATAAGGGGCATCGTGTGCGTGGGGTGCTGCTTGCGCTCGGAGCCCTTGCTTTGCCCTCCCCAGCCACGTCAGGGCCCGGGCCTGTGTGGTGGGCTGAGATCGTGGGCTGCAGGAAGCATAGGGTGGGGTAGGGCGGTGGGGCTGGCGCTGGGAGGGGCTGCCAGGGCGGGCAGTGTTGCTCCGCACGCCGCATTCCAATGGCCCCTGTACCCCCCTCACCCACCCCTTTGTGTGGTTATGTTGGGCTCCTCGCAAGCCCCTCCTTTCACAGAGTGCTCCCCACCTCACCCCCTCCTTCCCCCTTTGCGCCGCCCTCTCCCCCGGCAAGCCTCCACACATGGCTGTGCCCCCAATCACTCTCTGTTCACCCTGTGACTGCCATTCACCATATTCTCATTCTCGATCCTCACCCTGCCCACCCCACAATCTGTGCAGGCCTCCACACACGGCTGTCCCCCTGTTCACCCCACCCTCTATTTACTCTGTCTCTGCTACCCTTTCTGTCTGTTCTCAGTCTCATTTTTCACCCTCCCCACCCTATCATTTGTGCAGGCCTCAACATGGCCGTCTTCCTCCTGATCGGCAAGACCTCTGCCCTCACAATGAACATTGCTGGCGTGGTCAAGGACTGGATGCTCATCGGCCTGTCAGGTGGGTGAGGTTAGTGGGTGGCTGGGCCCGCTTTCTTTCTGCCAGAGCTGACTTAGCCAGGGGGGTACGGGGTGGCGGGTCATGATCCATCAGCGCATCATGCCCAGCGGGAAACCACTCCTGAGCGCTTGCATGGCTTGGGCAATGGGGTTGGCATGCGCTCATGTCGGACTCATGCTGGGTGTAAAGTCCAGCCTGGCGAGAGCACTCCTCCTCCCCCCCGCCCCGCCTCACAGGATTCTTCTTAACATGTTTGTCAGGCAGAAATGAATCAACCGGCCTCACCTGCCAGCTCCCCCGCTGGCCCCCATATGAACCTCTTCTTGTTTTGTCTGGCCCCACAAATCGTCCCGCAGTGTGGATGTTCAAGAGCGCGGTGACGGGCCTCAACCTGTTTGGCTACTTCATCGCCTTCCTGGCCGTCTGCTGGTGAGGCTGCCCCGCCTGCTTTGCTCGTGCTGTGCCTGCTGTGCGCGTGCTTGTGCTGGTCAGGCTGCCCCGCCTGCCGTGCTGGTGCTGTTCCTGCTGTGCGCGTGCTCATGCTGGCGAGATGCCCTGCCACGCTGTGCCTGCTTTGCTTGGCTGCCGCTCTTTCTTGCCCAGGCCCCAGCGCCCCCCCGCTCTATCCGGCTTGCCAACCGCCAAGCGGCACCGAGCTAGCGGCTCTCACTCTTGTATTGCCTCTCTTGCTTGCGCCGCCAGCCACATTTGGGATGCACACCTTGCATGCTGTGCACGCTGCGCTGCATGCTGTGCAGGCCGCCGTGGTGCCAGCCGCCTTCCCGCTTGCCAGTGCAATGCAACCGTTTACACTGGTGCAGTGCTCGCCTCGTTGCAATCCACCCCTGCACTGCAACTGGGTGCAACTGCCGCAGGCCATAGCTCCTCTCCCCTATGCAACACAGCTGTCCAAACCGATGCATTGTACTGCCAGGGGCAACTACCTCAAGCTTTGGGCCATGCATCGCTCTCCCCCCTGCAACACAGCTGTGTAAACTGGTGCACTGTACCGCCTCCTTGCACTGTACCGCTCGCAGGTACAACTACCGCAAGCTTCAGGCCATGCAGGCAGCTGCGGCGGTACTGCAACCGGTGAGGAGCGACCAGCAGCTAGCAGAGAGCGCGCCTCTCAAGGGGGACGAGGAGAAGTGAGGGCGCGATTTGACGTTGCTAGCAAGCATCGCACCAGGGTGTGCAAGTGCGGCGGTCTTTGCGCCTGGCGGTCCAGCAACCTGCAGCCTTGCTGGCTAACTGTGGCTTCAAAACATTGTCTCGGCGGTGCTCTTGCCAGGTGCTTCTGCGGTGTACTGACGTGCTGCCCCTGTGCGGACTGTCGACTGATAAACCTCGCAATCCAGAGAGACGGCATGCTTCCAAGCAAGCAACTCCTGTTGTCCATGACTCTTGAGCAGACATCCCTGCCTGAAAACTGCAACTCTGCCCTCCGGCTCGCGCCCGCATCATCCTTCCCACTGTCCCCCTCGCATGTAAACTTTCTCTCACACTCTGTGTTCTGCTCCCCTGTCTGCGCTTGGCGCGCAAGCCGGTACCCGACTCTGTCCTGCCCCGTTTCATACCGGTCTCACCCTTCTCTGGCATGTTGAACAAAGCCTCCTTGACATGTGCACATCGTAATAGCTTGACTGCTGATAGTCCTGGGTGAGCCGCGGCTGTGCGTCTGCTGCAGGGGCGCTGTCAGTCGGCCAATTGGCGATGAATTGGGGGCGTGATGCGGTCGCCAGCTGTCACAAAGGGCTTTTGCCTGCACTTGCCCAGGGGAGGCCACGGGGTGGGGAGGCTGGCAGTGGTATGTGTGATCGAGCGCCCAAGCATTGGCTGCTTTGCTGTGATCAATCAATGTGCGTGGCTGCTTTTCTGTGGTCAATTAATTGCATTGCAAGTGCCATTGGATGCGGCGGCACCCGCCCTTGCATGCACTTCCCCCCCCGCGGGGCCCCGCCTGCTGCATCATGGTTTGCTAACCCAAGGGCGACCCCCGCGGGGCCCCGCCCACATGCAGTTTATGAGTTTTGGCCCCCATTGGTTTATTTCTCCACTGCTCTTCGCTCGCTGTTTGCCCAAAGCCCTGAAAATGGCGCCCGTTCAGGTGTCCGCGCCCAGCGCCGAGGCAATCAAGGAGGCGCCTCGCGAATATGCAGTGTTTGCGCAGGCAAAGGATGGCGAGGGTGTGTCCAAGGAGGTGAGGCGGGCGTGGCAATCGGCCGAGCGTGGCAATCGGCCGGCCCTACACCAGCGGCGCCCCGGTTTTAGCACGCCATTACCATTGAGCCATCGCCATTGGGCACATACTCCCGCGATATGATCTGGTGTGGCCCCCGCTGCTGCCGCCACTGGCACCGCCGCCCTGTGTCCCGCCGCCGCCAGCAGCAGCAGCAACAGCCACCACTTGTTTGCGTGCCTCTCTTTGCCCCCGTTTCGTTGCGCAGAAGCTTGAGAGCCTCGTGAAGGAGCTGGGCATCGCAGACATGGCGGCCTTTGATGGTGTGTGGTAGGGCAGTTGCACTTGTCTGTCGACGTCCGTGAGCGCAGCACCCGGTGTGGCAGCAGCTGAGCGTGGCCGTGGGGCAGCAGCCAACCAGCCGCCCCTCCACCTCTCCGAAAACCGCCCCACGCCGTTCCTACCAGTGCTCCGCCTTGTGCAGCCTGTCGCGCTTCACCGGCCATCAAGTTGACATGCCACGCCACATGTGTGCTTCACATCCGCTGAAACCATGACCGGCCTTACACTGTCTGCCTATCAAACAGGTTGTCTGTCAGGCACCCACGCCGTTGCTACCTGCAAATGCACAAGGGGAGGGCTCCGCCTGTGCGGCTGCCGCGCTCCGCTGGTCTTGACTTTGGCATGCCACGCCACTTGGTTGCTGCAGGGTCTGTGGAGTATGCCGCCGTCAAGGAGGCGCTGCACCGCCCCTGCTCACACAAGGTGCGGGCGGGGCGTGTTTTCTCCCTTTGTTTGCACACAAAATCAAAGATGTTTTGCTGAAAGCCTGGCGCTGCACCGCCCCGTGCTCACACAAGGTGCGGGCGGGTCATGAAGTCTTCCCTTCTCATGCACCCAGAATCTGGGTGTTGTTTTTGTTGGTTGAAAGCCTGGCGCTGCACCGCCCCGTGCTCGCACACGGTGCGGGCGGGTCATTGCACGATTTATTTATTCGTTGTTGCATTTCTGTTCGACAAAACGTAATACGCTGCATTCTTGTATTCTGTCCAAGCATGGCGCTGCACCGCCCCGTGCTCGCACACGGTGCGGGCGGGTCAGTGCATGTCTGGTTTACATCGTGTGCGTGTGCATATGTGTGTGTGTGTGTGTATATGTGCTTTGTTTCCGAGATCCCTGTCATAGAACTGCCGGTGTTCACACACAGTGGGTGGGTGCGCAGGCTGCGGATGAAAGCATGGGCGCTAGCTAGAGCAGGGCGTGGGAGCTTGGTTACAAGCCATCCCGGCGCCAGCAGGGCTGCCCCCGCCTGCTTGCTGCACAAGGGCGCTGGCGTCCGGTTGTTTGCATTGCCCGTGCGCCTAGAGTTGTGCCGGTGTGCTGACCTGTCACTTGCTCTGCTCCTCCCTTTCAGTGCCACGGCATTGCCCACTGCCCGCTGCCCCCGCTCAGGCTCTCCCTCGATTCAGTTGTGCCTGACCTCTTCACGCCGCCTCTCCCTCCCTCTCTCTGCAGTGCGAGGGCACCGGCAACTGCCTGGGCTTTGCCGCCCGTGATGCCAGCGGTGTGCTGGCTCCCTACCGCTTTGAGCGCCAGCCCGGTAAGATTGTTTTCTAGACGTAGTTTTTTTTCTTCTGAGTTCGATGCAAGAAAGTATAGACTAGTCGTTGCAGATGCATGTAGCTGTTTAACTGCCCTGAAAGGGGGGTCAACTTCAGGTCAAACCGGTTCCCACTAACCGGTTCACAAGGCATGCACCACACATCAGAACAGCGTGTGCTGCTTACAAAAGGTGTTGCCAGCATGTTGTTTTGCATTGAGGCCGGAAGGGTGGCCTGGTCATGAGGGCTGACTTGCCAGTTGCTTGCATTGAAGTCAGATGAGGCAGGGGCGGGGGGGCACCCTGCCGCTTTGAGGGCCAGCCCTGTACGCCCGACTCCCACAGGCTGTGGGAGTATCGAGTGTGGCTGGCTGCTTGTGAGGCCGTCTTCTTCGTGCTGCACCACCTACCGCTCATGGGCAGGGGTGCTCCCGGGCCGTGCTGCCTCTGCACCATGTGCCTGCTGTACGGTGCCGCAAGGCTGCGAGTGCGGCTGGCTGCACTGTCTTAATGTGTGGCTGCGACACGCTCGCGCTCTGGTGCTGACCCTTCCCCTCCCCTCATGCTGCAGTGGGCGCCGATGATGTGCGCATTCAAATTACTCACGTGAGTTGTGTTCTGGAAAGAAAAAGTGCATGTCAACTTGTCTGTATTGCTGCTGTGTTAAGCTCGCTCAGTGTGCCGTGTTTTATCAACCGTCTATTGTTTTGACAGAGGGAGGGGGGAGGGGGGATCCTGCAACAGACCTGTCTGTGTTTCGCGCCTCCACCCCACCCCCTGCAGTGCGGCATCTGCCACTCCGACCTGCACCAGATCCGGGGGGAGTGGGGCAACAGGTGGGCTTTTTAAAGGGAATACGAATCATCTTGTCCTAAGGTGTACCAATGATTGTGTGGGCGCCGGGGCGGGCGGGGCCGGTGGGCCACGGGGCGGGCCGGTGTCCAGTTTGTGGCTCTGCATGTGCCTCCTCCTCTTGTCAATGTCCTCCTGCACAAATCCCCCCGCCCTCCTTTGCCCCTCCTTCCCCACCACCTTCGCCCTGCTCCCCTGCCGGCAGCGGGGCAGGTAGGTTCGCAGCTCCCGGCCCCTGCTTTGCCACTCCTCTTCTTGTGTTCCCTCCTCCCTCGCCCTTTTGAACGCTCAAGCCCTGCTCCACCTTCCTTCCCACCACCTGTGACCTGCTCCCCTCTGCACCTCTTTTCCCATCGTCCCCTGTTCCCCCACCCGCCCACCGCTCCCCGGACCGCCCACCTCTTGTTCCCTCCCCTCTCCCGCCCACTGTTGCCCTCCTCCCTCTCTCACCC
>JTEE01000035.1:692131-704243 GCA_002896455.3 Chlorella sp. ArM0029B | reverse complement strand
CCCAAGTCCCTCCCCCTGGCCGCCGCCGCCCCCCTGCTGTGCGCCGGCGTCACCACCTACTCCCCCATGCGCTTCTTCGGCCTGGACAAGCCAGGCATGAAGATCGGAGTGGTGGGGTGAGTAGCAGGGCAGGGTGTTGCCTCCTCCTGATTCTGTGCTGTGGCATGAAGATCAGCATGGTGGGGTGAGCACCGGTGTGGGGAGGGGTGGCAGGGGTCGCAAGCGGCCTCTGAGCATGCTTTGTTTTCCAGCTCACCCAATGGCGCCACTCGCATGCACAACCCTGGGTCGCACACTCCGCCTTCCCATCTTTCGATGCTTTCTACTTGCCGTCTATGCTGGCCTGAAAGGCGAGGCAGCAGGCCGAAACCTTGACACCCGCACACTCACACCCCCGCTGCTGCCTTTCTCCTCCCCTCCCCTCCCCTCCCCTGCCCCACGTGCTGCAGCCTGGGCGGCCTGGGCCACATGGCGGTGAAGTGGGGCAAGGCTTTCGGCTGCGAGGTGAGGATCAGCCTGGCGAGGCATGGCGAGGCATGGTTACGTGCGTGAGCAGGCCTCGAGGCAGCCGCAGATCCTGATGCTGGGGCAGTGCCGGAGTGCTGCATCACTACTGTTCTTGGCTGCTTCTGCTCGCCTGCCTGCCCAATCTGCCTGCCCCTACTCAGCGCCATAACCATGCCTCCGTTCTTGTCCTCTTGTCACCTCCGTTCTTGTCTCCTCTCTTCACCACCCAGCTCCCCTCTCCGGTGACCCTCCATCCCCCCCTTTCCTTCCACCCTCCTCCCTTCCCACCAGCCTTCTTCCTCCTTCCCACCCTTTCGACTACCCTCGGTCCCTTCCCACCGGCCTCCAAAGCCGCCTGCTTCCCATCACCGTCCAGACCTCCCCTCCATCCTTCACCCCGCCTCCTTTCCACCACCACCCTCCCCTTGCCCACCTCCCTCCCACCCCGCTGCCCTTTCAACACCTTCCTCCTCTCCCCACAAACCCACCCACCGCCCTTCCCCCTCTGCCCCCTTTCCCAACGCCTTCCTCCCCTCCCTCCTCCCCACCACCTTCCTCCCCTGCCTGCCCGACTTCCACACGATGCCTCCTCCCGATCACCCTCCCCAGCTCCCCTCCCCACCAACCTCTCACCGTGTCGCCCTCCTCCCCACTCAAGCACACTGCGAGCACAAAAGCAGTGTGCTACACCTAGTCCACCTTCCCCACCCTCACCCCTACCCCTTCCCACCACCACCGCCAGATTACCGCCATCTCCACCTCCCGTCCCAACCCACCGCCCACCTCCCCATCACCGTCTTTCTCCCCTCCCTCCTTTCCACCACCTCCCGTTTTGTCCAATGCAGCCTCCCCTCCCACCCCTCGTCCCCCCCACCGCAGGTCACCGTCATCTCCACCTCGCCCCTCCCGCAACCCACGCACATCTTCCTTCCCCATTTACCACCACCTCCCGTCTCAACCAAGTTGCCCTCCCTCCTTTCCACCCATCGTTTCCACCCCTCCTGCCCACCCCTACCACCCCCACCGCCAGGTCACCGTCATCTCCACCTCCCCCAACAAGAAGGCCGAGGCTCTGGAGGGGCTGAAGGCCGACAAATTTGTGGTGTCGAAGAGCGAGGAGGAGATGGAGGCGGCAGCAGGCAGCCTGGATGGCATCATCGACACTGTGTCGGGTGAGGCAAAGACGGGTGCAACTGTCTGTGGTTTACTTTCATCCAGGGATGTAGTGTGTTTATTTCTAGGGATGGCACGGGGGCGGCAGGCAGCCTGGACGGCATCATCGACACCGTGCGGGGTGAGAGGGGAGGCATGCAACACGGTGCAAACAGTCACTTTGATTCCACGGTGTGTGTCTTTACGTCCGAAGGTGGGTGGGGCGGGCAGCCTGGACGGTATCATCGACACCGTGTCGGGTGAGGCGAAGACGTGAATGTCACAATTTGGGTTGACACAGAGGCCTGTGTTTAGGTCGAGAGGTTGGGCTGGTTGGGCAGGCTGGACGGTATCATCGACACCGTGCCTGTCGAGAGGGGCAGTACCCCTGGCCGCCCTGCCCTGCACCTCACCCACCCCGCACGGCCCGGGGCACCCGCCAGAGCCTGTCGCGTTGTGTGCGGAGCGTTGGTCATGGAACGCTGCATCCCATTCTCTTCACATCATCCCACGAGCTGCCCTGCCCATTCCACTCCCCCTCCTCTCCACGCCAAGCACGACCTGGGAACGTACAGCATGCCTGGTCGTGCCCCCTGCCCTCCTCTTGTTAACATCCCGAAACACGTCAACCTCTCTCCACGCACCCTTACCACACCCCTACACATGCCCCACGGTTTACAACCGTTGCACACTGAACTGTTTTTACCAACCCCCGCAGCCAAGCACGACCTGGGCACTTACCTCAACCTGCTGGCCGTCAACGGAAAGTACGTTGTGGTGGGCGTGCCTCCCGAGCCCTTTGCTCTGCACGCCGGCGCCGTCATCTTCAGTGAGTGGGGATGGGGGCATGCATGGCGGCGGGCTGTCAATGACCTGTTACCGTAATACTGCAAACTTTGGAGGGGGGCAGGGGGCAGGGGCAGTTTGTGTGTGTGTGCCGGCGTTGTCATCTTCAGTCAGTCGGTGTGTGGTCGGGAGTTGCATGCAGGGCGATGGTATGTTGGTTACTTTTACTGCACGCGATGCAGGGTGGAAGGGGGATGGGGGAGCGTGGCAGATGGTCGGTTGCCTTTGATATGCAGCAGACAGAGGGTGGCAAGGGGGCAGGGGCAGTGTGTGGCTGCATGCCGGTGCAGGCAGTTGCCAGTGCGAGGGGCGTGTGGGGGAAGTCCTTGCATCTGGTTTCAAGGCTGAGTTCCATCTGAAGGGGAAGTGCTTTGCCCAGCAGATGTCTTGGCCCATTGTTGACATCTTGGCAAATGGAATGTGCGACATTGTGTAGAAAGGCTTGGAGTGACCATGAAGTGCATGTGTCGGCGCATCTGCAGCGCAAGGCCATGTGCCGCTGCAGCGCTTTCAAAAACAAAAATGCAGCCGCGTGCAGGCTCTGTCACCGTCTGCTCCCTCCCCTTCACTCTGCCTCCCATGCGAATGCCCCTCTCCCCTGGCCATCCTCCCTGGTTCCTTCCTCCTCACACCTGGATCCTGCCTCCTGCGCCCGTTGCCTGCATGCCCCCTGGCCCCCCCTCCCTCCTCACACCTCACCCCTGCCCCTGCCTCCTGCGCCCACCTCCCCGCAGAGCGCCTGACCGTCGGGGGCAGCCTCATTGGTGGCATCCGCGAGACCCAGGAGATGCTGGGTGAGTGGGCAGCAGGGCCGACGCATCTGCGGCACACTTCTCCCATTGCTGCAGCCTGTAGATTGAATGATTGCATGAGTGGGCAGCAGGGCCAACAGTGGCATTGCAGCAATGCACTTTTTGGGCCAGCAAGTGTGTGGGTGCAGGGAATCCGGAATGCCTTGGCAGCCGCTTTCCTGCTGCGCGCACTCGACGCACATGGCACCCACCCTGTGTCAGCATTCGGCTGCTGACTCGGCATCGCGGGTGACTTGTCCACCCAAACGCAGCCTCCTCTCCCTCCCTCCCTCCCGCTCTCATCCCTCCCTTGATCTCCTGCTTGCTCAAAACAAGTTTTATTTGCATGCAAATTGCCCTCTAATTTCAAGCTACAGTCTTATGAAATTGACTTCAGATTTGGCAGAGACGTGCTTGCAGAGCCGTGCTGCCCACCCTCCCCACGCACACAGCGCACCGCTGAGCCGAGCCTGGCATCTTGTGCACCCCACCCGCCTCCTCCCTTCCCTTACACCGTCCCCTTCTTCTTGTTTTGACCTGTTTTGTTTTGACCTGTTTTGACCTGTTTTGTTGACCTGTTTTGACCTGTTTTGGCACCTGTTGTGCAGACTTTGCTGCCGAGCACAACATCGTGTGCGACATTGAGACCATCTCCATCGATTACGTTGGCACCGCTATGGTGAGGAGGGCCTGCTTGTTTGGATGTGTGCGTGTGTGCTGTCCCATTCATGCTGTTTGTGTGGCCCAAAGAGCAAGCAGCTGCTGGCATGCCCTTGCAGTTGCCAATGCAGCCCATGTAGCTCCCATTCGTGCATGCCTGTGTGTGTGTGTGTGTGTGTGTGTGGAGCCCGCGTCCCCTTCGCACCCCCCCGTCGGCGTGCGTTTTGTGTGTGTGGAGTCAACGGTGGAGGAGAGGGAAATAGAGGAGCGGAAGTTTGAAGTATTGTGGCTGGGGCAGTCACAGGCGTGGGGGAACCACTGAGTGTCCAGTTAGTCCAGCGCTTGCTCTCGTGCCGACACGTCCCCTGTGCGTCATGCACCACGTCTGCCTCTCTTCCTCTTATCTCTCCCTTAACTTTCCCTCCCTCTTCCCCCCCTCCGCCTGCTGCCTGCCTGCTGGCCCCTCACCCCGGTTCACCTGCCCACACTCTTTACCTCCCTACTTACCATGTTTGTTTTCTTTCTTTGCGCCCTTGCAGGACCGCCTGGAAAAGAGCGACGTGCACTACCGATTCGTCATCGACATCCAGGGTTCCCTGGTGGCTTGAGCGCTGCCCACGTGGCAGCTTCCGCCCGGCTCCCCGGTGCCTTAGTGGCTGCCGTGGCGGCTGGCATGCCTGAGCAGCCTGGCAGCCCAGGTGGCCTGAGCTGGCAGCTTCCTGGCAGCCCTTAGATGTGGTGCTTTGGTGCAGGCCGCCCCGCCCTGGTCGTCCTGGCAGCCTTAGCTGTGGTGCTTTGGTGCAGGCCGCCCTGGCCTTGACCAGGGCAGGCCGCCCTGCTCACAGGCATCCGTCTGCCACAAGCACAAGCATGCCTCATTATCCTTTTGCCCCAAATGCCTTTCCTTCTCACACTGCAATTGTGGCGATCCACGCGCTCGGCACTGCTGCCCTTCTTCCCGGATCTGCCTGTTTGGGCGCCGCACACACGCCCTGCGTGCTCACTCAATTGATGGTCCACAACCAATCCTCCTCCCTGAAATCCGCTTCCTCGGAATTCGGCATCGCAAACGCAGACTGCATCCCCTTTTCAACTCCTTTTGTGGCTCATTTCCGTCTCCTGTTGTGACGAGCGTGGCCAGGCAGTGGCCAGGCAGTGACAGCGCTACCATCCCTGTCTGTTCGTGCCTTGCACCACGAGCCCTCCCCTGTACCAGCCACCTTTTGTTTCGCCGCCTTGTAAGCACCTGCATCAAAATTCTTGACCAGCCCCAAGTGGCCGGCCAGTCACAAGCAGCTGGTGCCAGCAGCTGGCCTGTGACAGCAGCTGTCCCGGCGTTGGGCCGGGGTTGAGGGGGCAAACATGCAGATTCCCCTGCTAGTTCCTCGTGGGTTTGCAATGCCGGCAGCTTGGTAAGTGGGCGCCGCTGCGAGGCTGCAGCGGGAGCCCAGGACTCTGACCGACCGGAGAGGGTCGCGCCCTCCGGCAAAGCAACGATGCGTCTAATAATTGCGGCGATGGCGCTCCTGGCGCTCTGTGGAGGTGAGCCGGCAAGGCATCGCGGGATGGATCTCCGGCCAACATTTGCCAACATTTCTCGCACCCTGCTGCACGGTGTGACCACTGGCCATGGCCGACATATGCGGTTTGATCGCAGGGCCTGCCGCCGCTCAACCTGCGCCACCGCGAGCAGCAGCGGCCGCCTCACCGCCGCCGCCACTGCCGC
Organism: Chlorella sp. ArM0029B; assembly: GCA_002896455.3. NCBI lineage: Eukaryota > Viridiplantae > Chlorophyta > Trebouxiophyceae > Chlorellales > Chlorellaceae > Chlorella > Chlorella sp. ArM0029B. The sequence continues at coordinate 698,561 of JTEE01000035.1, read as the reverse complement.
CGCCGCCTCGGCCCCCGTCACCATCGCCGCCACCGCTGCTGCGTGACGTGTTCCTGCCGCCTGGGCGAGGATACGACTGGAGCCTGGCCGGATACAAAGGCACGCTGAAGGGGAAGGGTGGGGTTTGGGGTGGTGTGTTGATGTCAACATCAACACGGGGTTTGCACGTCAAGCCTACCAAGCGTGCCGCAAACCCGCTCCTGATTTTGCCACCGCAGACGGGCTGGAGCCAATACCTTCTCCCAAAAGCAACGTGTTCAACGTCAGGACCGCCCCCTTCAACGCAGCGGCAGACGGGCAGACAGACGACACGGCGGCGCTGCAGGTGGGCGCCCCGCCAGGCAGGGGGGAGGCTAGGTGGTGTGGAATGTGTGTGAGGCACACGCGGCTGAGCCAGCCCTGTTGCCCGCTGCACAAGGCCTGCCCTCATCCCGCGTTGGCTGCCCCCGGGGTCACATCAACCTCACCTCCACGAACCCTCCCCACCCACCCACCCACCCACCCTCTTTGGTGTTTGCCCGCAGGCTGCCGTGGCTGCTGCCACTCGTGAGGGTGGGGTTGTGTACCTGCCTGCCGGCACCTATGTGCTCAAGGAGCCGCTCGAGGTTCGCAAAAGCGGCGTGGTGATCCGTGGAGACGGGCAGGGCAAAACGGTTCTTCGCATCCCCGTGTCTCTGTCCGATGTGTATGCCGGCACCTGGCAGCAGCTACCCAACGGTGCGAGGAGTGGGAGGGCTCGCCAAGGGGCCGAGGCAGGCGTTGTGTGAAGAGGCTGGCAGGAGCAGATGCTCAAGCGGGTCGTCTGGGGGAGGCATGCAGGCGGGGCTGCAGCTGGGGTGCGCCGGCTGATGTGCCTGCGGGCAGTGGCGAGGGGAGGGGAGCAGGCACGCCAGCAGCCAAAACCCTAAACCCTAAACCCTAACCTAACCCTAATATAACCCTATCGGCGCCCATCATGACGGCATCTTCACCGATCCCTGTGCCTGCCCGCCTCCCTGTCATCCCTGCTCCCATGTCCGCTCGTGTGGCACCACCTTTCTGCCACCCTCCCCACTTCCTTCCCCACCTCCCTCCCCACCACACCCCACCACACCTGTCCCTTTGAAAAGCAGGCTCTGTCAAGTCTTCTTGGTCTTTCGGAGGAGCCTTCATTCAATTCAGGTGGGCAGCTGGTGTCATCGTGCAGCTGGCCCTTGTGGGCTGGACTCCTACCCGGCTCACGCGCCCTGCATAGGGTTTTGTGTTTTCTGTTTTGAGTTTGCCCTCATCCATGAAACCCACCGGGGAGCGGGGAGGGTCAGTGGCACCTGCCCTCCAGAGACTGCTCCATCCGGTGGGGCGAACAGGCAGCCCAGTCAGCAGGGTCCAGCTGCAAGGATCAACCGACCCGCCCGCTCCTCACCTGGCCCCCTGCTCCACACCCCTCTCCCCTGCCTCTTCCGCCCTGCAGCGCCAACATACCCCGCAGCTTCACAAGGGACACCTTCCTTGCAGACGTGACCGGCACCGCGCCTGCCAAGGGACGGCGCCTGCAGGTGAGCGCAGGGGCGGAGGCAGCGCCGGACAGCACGGTATATGGAGTGCTGTGCTGTTTGCTACAGGAGTTGCCTGCGAGCAAGGAGGCAGGGGATGGGCAGTGTGGCTCTTCTCCTGGGTCAATCTCGGCACACGCTGCCCACCCTGACCCACGAGACCGTTGCTGGCTGCACGTGGACGAAACGCAAATGATTGAATGTTGGATTGAGACATGGCAAATCAGATGACATCACTTTGTGTTGCACAGGTTGCTGGCTGGCTGGCTGGCTGGGGTCATGAAAGCATCTGCCAAGTGCCCCGGCGTTTTGGGCATCCTTGGAGGCGGGATGACCCGGATGATCGACACACTGGTCTAGTCTAGGCTAGTCTAGTCTAGTCTAGTCGGTACAGCTTTTCACATCCCCTGAAAGTGGATTCACGAGGATTCAACTTCAGGACGAACCAAATCCTGAGAGATTGACGAGGCATGCACCACACACTGATGATCGACACACTGACCCCGCCCCACCCCGCCCCCCTTACTGCCCCGCTGTGCCAGGTGTCCAGCACTGCCCTGTTCCGTGTGGGCCAGTGGGTCCGAGTCTTTGTCAACGATAGGTCCACCAGCGGTGAGGATGATGACTGTTTGACTGGAGTGGGGTGGGGGAAACTAGGCCGTGCTGTGTGTGCCTTGCGCCATGTGCTATGCGCGGTTTGTGTGCCATGTGTGCTGCATCACAGGCTGGGCACACCGGTGCTCCAGGGGAGTCCCCTTGCCATCCACGCCAATCAGCCGCCGGGCAACAGCAGCCGCGGCAGCACGCGGGGGCCGCAAACCAGCCCCTTTGCTGCCCGCCCGCCTCCGCAGGGCGCCGCCGCCGCTTGCTGGCAGCAGCAGGCGCAGCGGCAGGCGCCTCCGGCCCAGATGTGCCTGGCGTAAGCATTGCAACAGACCCCTCCACTGGAAAGAACATCACGCTTCTCAGGAAGCTGGCTCCGAGCCGCGTGGCAGCAAGCTCAGCCTACCGGGCAGCCCTGCAAGGCTTTCTCGAATTTGCCGAAGAAGATGAGCCCGGGGTGACACCTCAGCAGGCTCTGGCATCCGATGTCGCCGCTGCCAAGCAGGCGGGCATGGTGGGCGGCGCGGCGGCACGAGGCACCGTCACGTACTGGCTGTACGGGGATGGGCTTGCGGACAGCGGGCCTTCCACGGGCGCGGTGGGTCAAGACTGGGTGTCACTGTCGGCCAGGTGGGTGGGGGAGGGGAAGGGCTCATCAGTCAAAACAATCAATTACGATTCATGTCCACGAGGATCCAGCAACGGTCTCATGGACAGGGTGGGGTGTGTGCTGATGTGAAGGGTCGGGGGGCGAGAGGCTGCGGTTTGGTTGTTGCCGGGTGTGCTGAATCAGGTGTGAAGGGTCGGGGGGGACGAGAGGCTGTGCTTCGTTGATGTGGGGCACTGGGGAGCAAGGGGCCGTAGTCACATACGTTTGCAAGCAGCCATGCTGTGATAGCATCGAGTGTGCCGACGGCGCATGAGGACGAAGTGTTGAATGGCGGCCAGGTGGGTGGGGGAGGAAGGCGGAGTGGTTAGGGACCCGCGGTACATTTGTTTGGCGGCAATCATGAGTGCCTCGTGATGCCAACATAGCTGCCAGTGTTTTTCAGAGGAGGTGGCGCTGATGCAAGGGGGAGCGGGGGAGGGGCTGCAGGGTGGTGTGGTGTCCTGTAGCTTGCATTATGTTGTACAGCGGGTAGTAGTTCCCGGGAAGCAATACCCGAGCTCGTGTCGCGGCTGCCGGGCACGGCTTGGGTGTTGCCTGGTGTCAGCTCGTGTGCTGCCCTGCCGGCCTGCCTGTTGGGTGCTGCGCTGGGTGTCAGCCGTCGGGCACTCATGAAACAGTTGGCGTGTTGAATGCCTTCTTTGGTGCAGGGTGGCGGCCATTGGTTCCAGGTGGATTGATTTAGACCGTGACCTGCCCTTCCCAGGCAAGGCAGACGGCGGTGCCGGGCTGCGCTGTGGTCGTGTGCCGTGCTGTCTTGCACGGCTGTGCCAGGCTGCGCTGTGCCGTGCTTGACCTTCGAGGAGCAGCGTGCGTTTAGGAGCGCTTTTCATTCGCCAGGCAGTGCTTCTCACAAAGCTGCCAGCTGCCAGCCAGCCGGCAGCCAGCCAACTGCAGCTGAGGCACCTTTTCTGCCTTTCCCCAGCTCTGGCTCTCATTGCACGCTCACGACCCTGCCTGCCGGCCGGCCTGCTCCCGCTGCTTCTTGCGCTTTGCTGCTGCAGTACAGCAAGGCTGGGAGGCCAAGGTTCACTCTTACGAGCCCAGGATGGAGAACAGCGGCATTGAGAAGCTCACGATTGCTTTCGAGTGAGCTGGGTGGCCGAATCGGGAGGGCGCGTGTCAAAGGGGTGGTTGGTGGGGTTGAAGAAGCGGGCTGGGACAGCATGGGCGGGCAGGCCTACAGGCTAGCGGCTGGCTGACAGGCGGGCGGCGGGCAAGGGGTCCGGTTGAGGATGTTGAAGTCACATGCATTCTCACGGTACGCTCACACTGCCGGCCTTGCTGCATGTCACCGGCCACCCACCTCCTCATTTCTCCCTGCAAGCGCTGCCATGCCGCGCTCCCTCTTACCTCTTACCTGCGCCCCTTCAGCCTTCATGCACCTGCCACACCTCGGCCACCTCTCACTGCCCCCCCTCCCTCCTTCCCTCCCCTCCCTTCAACCCTGCAGCCACTCCATTGTGGGGCCGCACTTTACTGACCGAGGCTATAACGCCATCCAGGTCCGGGGAGCAGCCAACTCGTGGATCCGGCAGGTGGGCTCGGGGATGAGTGGGCGTCTTTCCGAGTGGGGTGCCAGCCAGCCAGCGGAGACGGCAGGGCAGTAGAGGAGCAACCGTGGGCGGCTGCCAGCTGGACGCTGTTGGCGGGGCGGGCAGCCGTGAGCGGCGTCCCAAGCACCTGCTTTGCCAAGACGGCATCGTGTTTATAGGTGTCAGCTTACTTCTTCGTATTTGGGATGTCTATAGGTGGCAGGTCGCTTCTTCGTATGCAGGTCTCTGTGCTGAACAGCCACAACGTCACGTCACCTTTACTCGAAGCAACACACCCATGTTTTAGCTAGCATGCCTCAAAAAGTGCCCCTCCCCCTCCCTCCCACAAGCAGGTCACAGTTCTGAACAGCGACAACGCCATCTTTTGGAACTGGGTGGATCACTCCACTATCGAGGGTGAGCAGCTCTGGGCAGATGGGGCGGGTGTGCCGCCCCTTGGTGGGCCAGGTCGGTGCCGGAAGTTACACCTCGCTTCCTGCCACTCCTGCGGCGACAGGATTTGCTGCAGCATGTCAGTTCCAGGGTATTGAGGGTTTGCTGGGCACAGGGCAGGCGAATCCAACGCCCAGGAGGGTGCCATTTTGGGCAGGGCGCTGGCACCTGGCTTACAGTGCCAGCTGGCGGCAGTGCCTGCTCGTCTTCCAGGCACGCCCTCTCAGCGCAGATCATCCTGCCTGCCCCCACATTCTCCTGTGCCCTGCCCCCCACACCTCTGCCACGTGTGCCACCCCGTGTTCACCCTCCTTTGCCCTGCCCCCTCCCCCCCCTGCCACGTGTCACCACGTGTCACCTGCCTGCAGATGTGGTGGTGGATGTGACTGCCCCCCGATGGGCGCCAGACGCCTGGAGGAACTCTGAGAATGGCCACCACCCCATCTGCCTTGCGCAGGGGCACAACAACCTCATCCGCAGGTGGGCTGCCTCCCCGCCGCATGCAATTGTGTAGTCTAGTCTGGTCGCTACAGCTTGTCACTCCCTATGGGGGAGGATTGCTGCACTGTGCCTTTGCCTCCTGCCGCTCTTTGCCTGGCCTCTGTCCGCACCCTTCCCCTGCCCCCCGCCCCGCATTCCGCTGCCACGGCAAGGCCACCACCTGCCGCCAGTTGCTTGCTACAAGTGACGCCCCTCACTCACCACCCCGCTGTTCCCACGCACCCCATGCACTCATTTTTCGCCCTGCAGGTGCGCCATTGACGCAAAGTACATCCACGACTTCACGGTTGCCAGCGGGAACCTGCTCAACGTCTTCACCCAGTGCTCGGGGCTGGATCTAAACCTGGACCACCACCGGGCAGGGCCATGGGCCAACCTGTGGACCGACATTGATGTGAGGGCCAGGTAGAGGGCAGGGGCCGCCTGGGCAGATTTGCCATCCAAATTTACAATAAACGCTCTTTTTTTGTGTCGCTGTGGTGCTCATGTGTGGTGCTTGCTGAGGGGCTTGTTTGGGGCGGAGGGTGCCGTGATGGCATGTATAGAGCCGCACACTGGCTGTGTTCCCGCCTCTGCCAGCCACTGAGCTAGTGCCAACTGTGTGTGGGGTTGTGGTGGGGGCATGGGGTGGCGTGTGTGGAGTCGGCTTGGCTTCCTGCCTGCCTACTCAACCACCCCGTAACAGTGCCCCTGTGTTCAGGTGTGCTGCTGCTAAGCATGCCATGCCGGCCCTCCACCCCCTCTGCTTGCCTGCCTGCCCGCAGGTTGGCTACGGCACCCGCTGGTACTGGTCAGGGGGGCGCAGCGACCGGGGGGCAAACTCAGGTTGGTGGGTGTACGGGTGTGCGTGTTGCTGAGGTCGTGGCTTGCTGAGTCTGCTGTTTTGATTTGCAAACCAGTCGTGCAAAAGAACAAAAGAGGAAAACATGATTTATTTGGCAACTAAGCCTGCTGCCGCAAGCTGAGGATTGCGTTTGCCGCTGTACCGTTGGCACATCTCGAGAACCTCAGTCTCCACACCCTTCACCATAGATGATCCCTCCTAACGCGCGTCCCCCTCGATGGCTGCTCGCAGGCGTGGGGACGACGTTTTGGAACATCCGAGCGTCAGCAAGCGCCCCGCCCCCGCCGCCCCGCCC
>JTEE01000035.1:670063-690917 GCA_002896455.3 Chlorella sp. ArM0029B | reverse complement strand
TAACCCTGCGTTCTAGGGGTAGGGTAGGGTTAGGGTGACCTTGCGCTCCATCTCCCACACAGCATGGGTGCCGTGAGAGCCGAAGTGAGGGAGGTACACACCCCACACAAGTCCCCAGAAAGTGTTGTGTGTGTTCGCCAGGCTCCGCATCTCCCAATGCTAATTTGCTTGCTCGACTGCTTACTTTCGTGCCGCTCCCCTGCAGCCCCAGTCCGCCCTCGCCGCCGCCGCCGCCCCGGCCCCGGCCGCAGCCGCCCATGGCGCGAGCGTCAAAGATTCAGCGGGTCAAGTCGCCGCCGCCACTTGCCAAGCGCCCCACTGCCAAGCAGCAGCAGCAGCAGGAGCGGCCATCGGGGGTGTTGAGGAGGAGCCTGTTGGGCGAAACCCAGCAGAAGCAGCTACCCCAGCGGCAGCAGCTGGGGGAGGAGGAGCTGTCGGGAGGTGTTGTGCCCAGCAATGCACGCCACCGGCGCCAGCTGTCAGGCGCCGCCTCTCTCAGGCCCCTGCCCCTGCCCCCCTGCGCCTTCGGGCCTCTTCTCAACTTCGTGGGCAGCTGGGCAGCTGGCAACCAGGTGGGCCGGGTCTTGGGGGCACTCTGGCTTGGGGCCAGGCTGTGTTGCTTTCTGCCGCTCCGCTGGCACATGTACCCATTGCCCAGTAACCCTCCCACACAGTTGACTGGACGAAGGCCCCTCTTCTTAGCTCACCTGTATACTGCCCCCCCTCCCTGCTGTGCAGTGCTCCAATATGGGCTGGCTGGTGCTGCCGCTCAACGGCAGCATGCCTGCCAATCTGTGGGAAGCCCAGCGGGCACTGGCGGGGCTGCCGCCGCTGCCGTGACATCACAGCCGATCGTCCAGCTGCCGCGCTGGCACCTCAAGCAGCGAGGTGCGGCAGGCATGTACGCTTATGTCGCTGCTGCCCTGAAGTACAGCCATCTCTTTTCGACGAATTCTGCTTGTTTAAGTTGAGCTTCTATGTTTCTGCAACCCTGCATTTGAATAAGTGCGCACTCTGCATTCAGGCTTCAACAAAGCCCAAGAACCCACCCCTCTCCCAAGATTCCCTTTCCATATTGCGCAAGCACGCAAGTTTTCTTCTCCCAATAACTTTGTTGCGCACCCAGCACCTCCGGCATCCCCACGCTGGGCCGACACTGACTATTCCTTGGCTGCTATTTTTGCGCAACTTGCGCGCCTGGCAATTGCTGGGCAGGTGCAGTGGCCACTCGAACACCCTCCTGTAAACGGCAAGCTGTGTAGTCTCCGTGTCCCTTTGAGCGGCAAGTTGTGCAATGCGTTGACATCCACACAAGCAGATGCGTGCACGGAGGATGTGAGCGAGCGAGTAGGTACGAATTGGCGACAGGCAATTGCAGCGTGCATGGGGCGGTGGGGTAAAACCCGAACGGCTCCTCCTATCGGCCCCTATCGGCAAACCAGTTGCCGACTAGTGGGCGTCCTGCGCAGGCAATGACCCGCCCAGCGGCCCCCTCTCGTGCACTGCAGGGGGGCACAAAGGCAGCCTGCTGGGGGCTGCCTCAGGGCGGCGCCCCTGCATCCGGGTGCTGCATGCGCCGCTGCATCACCCGCATCATCGCGTCCTCCATCTGCTGCTTGGCCGCCCGTGCCTGCTCCTCCTGCCGCCGCCGCTCCTCCTCCTCCTTTGCCAGCCGCCGCTGCTCGCGCTGCTCCGCCAGGAAATCAATCACGTTCCCCTTGCGCTCACCGCCTGCCGATGGCGGGACGGCGTCAGCCGCAGGGACCTGCTGCTGCTGCTGCTGCTGCTGCTGCTCCTGCTGCTGCTGCTGCTGGCGAGCGCTGCCGCTGCCAGGGCGGCTGCTGCCGGCTGCGGCGGCGGTTGCCGCGCGGAATGCCTTGTCGGATGTCGCTTTTTCTGCTGCCTCCAAAAAGATGGTGCCCAACTCTCGCAGCCCAAGCGCACGTAGCCTGCGGTGTGCCTTGCTGACCTGCAGCGGCAGGCGCACACACAATGTGTGGGGTGCAAATTATTTATAAAGGAGTCCGCGCAGGGTGGGAGATCGGCGCCCCTACTCGTGAGCGAGGCTCGGCCCCCAACACACCCCTCAACAAACGCTTGCAACAAACGCTTGCAGTGTGATGGAGCAAGCTCTGTGCCTCCTCCTCCTTCCTCCCACCCTCATTGATTAGCGTCGGTACCACACAGGAGTCAAACACACAACACACAACCACACCCTCAAGGCAACAGTAGAGCCCACACGAGGGCCGCGCAGCCCTGCGCACCAGCTCATCATTGTGTGGCCTTCCTGCGCATGCCCACGCACACAACACACGCATCTTGCCATGCTCTGCTGGGGCCCAGTTTGACACTGCCTGGGGTGGTGGCCGTCTGAGCATCTGCTCGGGCTCGAGGTGTAGACTGGTCGCATCTCAGAGTGACACACAGGAGCCCAACAGCCAGCCATACTCACGGTCTCGTCGTTCAGCAGCTTTTTGCACACGTGGCGCAGCGTGGCCTCAATGTCCAGCCGGTTGGCCGCCCACATGGCATCTGCAGGCAGTACAAGTGAGTGGCGGCAGGCAGTACACATGGAGCACAGTACGATGAAAGTGTCCAACTGTCCCAATTGGAGTGTGCTGCGGACCGCGGTTTGGTATACAGGTGGGGCAACGGGTGCCGAGGCTGAGCAGCCTTTGTTAGAGCAGCAAACGAGCACTAGCCACTCATAAGCAGCCTTCTGGCAGTAGCAGCACCTCCCTGCCGCTCATGCAGCCAGCCAACAAGCGCCGCTTGGGTCGGCCTTGCCACACAGCGTGCCCTGGCGCACAGCATGCCCAGCACCACCATCCTGCTTACCCCCAGCCCCACCACCCCAGGCTGCCCGCCCACCTAGCATGAGCGGCAGCGACTGCTCTTCCAACCGAGCTCGCTCCGCCGACGCTGCTGCCGCCGCCAGGCCTGCCGCTGTCGCCGTCTGCTGCCGCTCCTCGCTCAATACGGTGTCCTGGGCGCCGTTACCGCTGCCGCTGCCGACCTGCAGCTGCTCTGCTGCTGCCTCCTGCACCTGCTGCTGCACCTGCTGCTTGGCCTGCTGCTCCAAGGCATCCAGCTGGGCAATCTCCTGCTGCCGCTTGTACACCTTGAGTGCCAGGCTGGCGGCTGACAGCTGCGCCTTGATGCCGCGCCCCTTGGCCCTGCAGGCAGCACCCAGGAAGCAGCAGCAGCGGTGCGTGTGCAGCAGTGGGATGCAGCAGCCAGCCTGCTGCTTGGTGGCGGTTGCGGAGCTGTGACCAGGTTATCCAGCCCCCAAATGCGTGGTGCCTGTGCATCCCCGGCACCATCATGGCAGAAACAAGGCTTCACGGAGAGAGCCTGCCCCGCACATTGTTGGAGCACAGGGCCCCTCCATCAAAGAAGCCTCTAAGCACTATGCCTGCCTGCATCTGGTGCACTCAGCCGGCCTTTGCAAGTTGTGTACCCCACTACACCCGTTGCACCCCCCCCCCCCCCCAACACACACACAAACACACGTTTTTGTTTCTTTGTTTTGGATGAGCTCACCTGAGTGCAGTGAGCCCTCCATCAAAGAAGCCCCCCAGCACAATGTCTGCCTGCGTCTTATACACGCTGCCAATGGCCTGCAGCATGACGTCGCCAAACGAGGCCGTCGCCAGCTCAGCAGCCTCCACCGCCATCGACTCCTGCAGCCAGCCAGTCAGGCAGGCAGGGCACGTGGCACATGGCAAGGTGACAGGCCCGCATGCACACAGCCCCTGGGCGTGCTTGGGGGCGTGTGTCTCCAGTCGCTGACTGCTGCAGCCAAGAGGGCACGCCACAGTGCACCGCACAGGGGTGCAGGGATGTGTCCGGCAGAGGCGGTGAGAGCGGGGCAAAAACCTGTCGACAGGCATCGTGATGCGCCCGGGGCGGGCCGGGGTCGCACGCAAGCACAGCGCCGCTGCACTCCTCCCTCTAAGCGCGGCATAGTGGTATGATGTGCATGCTGCTTGGAGCAAGAGGTGCACTCCCCTAAGTCTGTGCAGGGCTGGTACCACCCCATGCCAGTGCCCCCCCTACCTCGAAGCCCACAGCATCCCCCTCCACGTATCGCTTGAGCAGCGCATGCAGCATGACCGCCAGCTTCTCCTCCCGAGCATGCTGCAGAGGAGGGGAAGACGGACAGGGGCAGAGGGGAGGCCTGTCAGAACGCGGGTGGAGGCAGCCATTGGGTGGCCAGCTACGACCAACCTGCACCTAGCTCCATGTCCCAAAGAGGGTGTGTGGCCCAGCCTGCCACCCATGAAAAAGACGGATAGTGTAGCTGCAAGGCCCGCTGCGCAGCGCCTGCCACCCTTTGATCAGCTTGCCGCACAAGGGCCGGCCCGCTAGCCCGCTAGCAACGCCCGCTCCTTGCCTGGATGCGTTTGAGCTGCATGGGCTGGAAGTCACCGCCGTGCCGCGCCGCAGCAGCCAGAATCAGCTCTCCGACCTGAGCGGATGAAGAGAGTGCAGTTGGGAGCATAACGATGAAGACGGGACGAGAAGGGGGGCAGGCACAACAGAGCACCGCAGCTGGGCACATGTGCAGAACAGGCGGCAGAGCGCTCTGCGGACGCTGTGCAGCAAAGTGGGGGATTGCACAACGCTGGAGCCCAGCACTTGCCTCGCCAGGTGCTCAGACCGCCCGCCATTCCCTCGGCACACGCACAGCACTTGCACAGAACAGCACAGCACAGCTCAGCACAGCACAGGTGGTATAGCATCACAGCTCCCCCACCTGGAGCTCACCAGGGGCTCCTAACAGTCTGGCCCAAGCAGGCAGCACAGCGCAAGAAAGCCACATTGTCGCGCAGCACAGCACAGCACAGCATGGCACGCATTTCCTAGCACACGTCAATGCCACCTCACCAGGTGCTCAAAGCGGTCGGAGCCGAAGAGCGCCGTGAAGAACTCGGCTCCATCCACAAAGTTGACGTCCAGGCCGTCTGCGCCGTGGTCGTCGTACCGCTTCCTGCACAGCTCATGGCCGAAGCGAAACAAGCAGGCATTCAACTGTCACAGCTATCGGCCACAGGCACATGGAAATTGCTGCCACCTAATGCCACCGACCCGAGCTCAGGTTTGCCCAGCATCTGGCATGCCTCCCCCCTCTCCTCCGGTCATACAGTCCCACAATGCGCTGCTGACCTCATCTCTAGAATCCCCAGCCCCCTCTCCACTCTTCTGCCGTCCCTGTCCATGCCCCCTTGCCACACCAGCCTGCTCCCCGCTCACCTCAACTCTGGCTTTGCCACACCTGGTCCGCCTGCCCCTCTCCACCCTCCTGCCTTCCCTGCCCTGCCCGTGCCCCCACAGACGGCTGCTCCTATGTTTTTAGTTCCGGAAAGAACAAACTCTGAGCATCCCCCTTGTCACACTCTTAGCAGCCCCCCTGCTCCCCGCTCTCACCTCAGCTCCGGGTTGCCCAGCACCTGGTAGGCCTCCCCAAGCTTCTGGAACTTGGCGTTGGCCTCCGGATCGCCGGGGTTCTTGTCGGGGTGCATGCTGCACGTCATGGCGACAACAACAAGGCAAACACAGTCTGTGAGGAAACGTGCATCAAAGGTGTGGTGAGTGGTAACGCCCCACCAGCTGTTCCCCACACGGCAGGCAGGTCCGACGGGGAAGCAAGTTTGGGTAGGTGACACGTATGGGGCTCTCCAAACGAGTCAAAGTTCCGGCAATGCCCATGGCACAGCAGGTGCCTGCCCCGCCCCGCAACCTCTCCTGCCCCTTCTCACCGGCGGGCCAGTAGGTAATATGCCTTCTTGACATCCTCTGGGCTGGCATCCCGCTCCACTCCCAACAGCTCGTAAAAATCGGGCTCCTCCTCCCCTGCCTGCCCCCCGGCACCCCGCCGTGCTGTCTGCTGGCGGCGGCGCCACTGCGCGCGTGCCGCACGCGCCTCCTCCCCACCATCCAGCGTCAGGGCCAGGCCGGGAGGGTCGATCCAGCTGCGGGCGGCAAGGTGGGAGGTGCGGCGGGCGGTTGGCCGACTGGGCTGGGTTGTATTCACAATTCCGCCCTGCACTGCCCTGTCGGCGCCTGCTCGTGCTGCTGGGAGGCAGTGCTGGAAGCGATGCCCCAGCCAGGTCGCAACCCGCAGCTCGGGTGCAGGCAGCGAGGCGGTTTGCAGCTCTTTGTGAGTTCTTGATACCCAGCCCTGCCATGGCCCGCCCAGGCGGTACCACCTGCACACCTGCGCGTGTCCTCATCCCAGTGCTTGCCCGCCGACGCCTGCTTGAGCGCCTCGGGGGTGTTGGCTGCGCCCCGCACCACCTGCGCAGCACCCACCGCCACGCCCGTCACCGGCAGGACCACCGCACCCACAAGGCCTGCACGTACAGGGCAACCATGCATAGTGTGGCGTGTGGTGTGTGTGTGTGGTGTTGTGCAGGTGCAGGTAGCTTTGCTGTCCGTGCCCTGGAATGCAGGGGGCAGATGGGGTTGTGGTGCCGACAGTGCACCCCACCCCACCCCGCCCCACACCCCTGCGCCAACTGGCCGCCCCTCATTGGCCAAAAGTTGCTTCTAACCTGCGGCTGCTCCCTTGGCAAACCCCTTGAATCCATCCTGGTGCGCTCTGCAATTGGTAACACAGGGAGAAGGGCAGGGGGGCAGCAGCAGAGGCACGGGTGGGTTGGCGAGTAGAGCTGGCCCAGCCAGGCCACCCGCCCATTCCTAGCACAAAGAGGTCGCTGACAGTGCGGTCAGGCCGATCACACTCTTAGCTGCGCTGCGCGGCAACAGCATACGTGAGATGTGTCTGCCGTTACTCACCCAATGCACGGGGCTGCCACGAGCCCAATAGTGCCTGCACACCGGGAGGGAGGAGATGGGAGAGCAACCGGGTTACAGGCAGCTGCAGCTCCGGCTAACTGTGAGACACATTGCACTTCATGACAGGGGTGCCCGGAGGTGTAGGTCATCCAAAGGATGACGACAAGCGCAGCAGATTGGATGCCTGGAAGCACAGGATGGAGTGCAGGCCCGCCCGAGGCGCAACTTCGGGCAGCAGCGGCAGGCAGCAGGCGGGCGGCCACTGCCTCGCCCTGCCCTAGTCGGCACCCTGCGCTCGCTGTGTGCGGCCTCACGCCATCCATCTGATCCCACAGGCCACTCCAAGCACCCCTACGCTCACCAGCCAGCACGCCCTTGGCGACACTCTTGGCTCCGCTGGCCAGGCCCGCCCTGAAGTCCCTTGGCTTGCGCAACGAAAAGACGCTATCGAAATCCCTCTCCGATTCCTGCTGCCCAGGCTGCAGCGAAGACTCTTGCTTTTGCGGCAAGTCCATTCTGGGACGCCAACGGTTGACGACCCTGTGTATGACTAATTTAATGATGAGACGTAGGAAGCGCACCTCTCTGACATCACTGCCCGTGCTCAGAGAGAGAGTGACATCAGTGCTGCCAGCGGGGCGCCACTCGACACAGGAGATTCCAGAGGGTGCGCCGGCCTCTTGGCTTGCCCTGGTGTATACACTCGAGCAAGAAACTTGTCTGCGAAGCAGCTGGCGACTCTGCGCCAGGCAGCACCCCCGCAAAGAGTGCACACTTCCCTCTCCACAGCGCCGTAGGTTGGCAGATTGAGTGCTGAATAGAGAGGGCACCGTCGTAGGCTCGCGGGGACGGGTCGGGAGGCAGGCTGCGCCTGCTATGCAGCCGCGGCGCTAGTGGACCTGGACCGCCCACGCGCTTCGCTGCCGCCGCCGCCGCCTGAGCCCCCCTGCTGTCGGCGTTATGGTTGGGATGGAGGCGTCCGCCTCCAATCCCCATGTGGCAGAGGGGCCTCTTCTCAGCGGGCCCAAGTCGGTCTCGTTTGCGCCGCCCAGCCTCGCCGTCAGCAACGGCGCTGCCAGCAACATTTCAAGCCTACTGCCCGCCAAGGTGGGAGCTGGCCATCGGTGCTGGCCGGCGCGCTGCACTGTGCAGCTGTTCTGTTCTGTTCTGTGCTGTGCTGGTCAGCAGGCACTGGCAAGGCTCTAGAATCTGTGAGCAACGCGCCCTGTCTTGCTCGCCAGTGGAGGGTGGCGGCTGCCTTACGGTGGTCACACACACCTGCCCTGTCTCACCCGCCCCCCGGCCCTCTCTGCCCATTGTTGCCGCACCGCAGACAAAGAACACCTTTGCTGTGCGCAAGTGGCTGGCTGTGAACACAGAGGGCGAGCTGCGGCACCTGGAGCTGGCCAAGCTGAGGGTCACACACTACCTGGGAGTGCAGCTGCGCGACCTCAGGTGGGTGCTGGCCAGCTGGGTGGTGGAATTTGAAAGTGGGCGACAGGTGCACACCCTGCCGTGAGGTGGGTGCTGGGCAGCTGGGTGCTGGGCTGTCTGCGGGATGCACGGTGTTTGGCTCGGCTGGCAGGTGCACAGCCTCCTGGTCGGCGGGGTGCTGAAGTTCTTTTGGAATGCACGGTGTTTGGCTTGGCTCGAGGTGCAAACGCACCAGCCTGCAGTGGGGCTGGGACCATGCTTGCAGCTGCGACAGGGTAGGGTGACTGGGGGCCAAGCAGGCAGCTGGGAGGGCTTGGTCGATACAGGCACGGATTGGGGGTGGTGCAGCTGTTGCAAGCTGTGCTTGGCAGCCCCGGCAGCCCACCCTGCTTCGTGTGCATCAGTGCACGACACCTCTCCTGGCTGCATCCCCACTACTGCGCCTCCCTCATGCCACCCGGTTTTGAATGAATGAATGAGAATGAATGCGGGACAGCTGCTGAGCCGCTTCGGTTTGCACACATGCTTGCTAACACACACTCACACACACACCTTCTGCAGGCTGCTGGACCCCCAGCTGGCCACGAGCTACCCGTCTGCCATCCTGGCCCGTGAGCGGGCCATCGTGTGCAACCTGGAGTTCATAAAGTGCATCATCGCGCAGGGTGGGTTGGCCTGCTGTGCTGCTGCCGTGCTGCTCGGGCTGTCCACAGAGTGCATGGGT
Source organism: Chlorella sp. ArM0029B (assembly GCA_002896455.3). NCBI lineage: Eukaryota > Viridiplantae > Chlorophyta > Trebouxiophyceae > Chlorellales > Chlorellaceae > Chlorella > Chlorella sp. ArM0029B. Next base: position 681,958 of record JTEE01000035.1, on the reverse strand, counting down.
AGGTGGATGGGCGGGAGTTGGCACACTTGCAGCATGGCACACCGTGAGGGCTGAAATTTGGTTGCTAGTGGCCGTGTGGGTCTGGGAGGGTGGGCTCAACAGTCTTTGTGTTCGTGCTGTGTACCGCGGGGAGATGGCCGGTTGACTAGCCTGCGCACTTTGCACAGTGTGGGTGTTCTAAGATTTGCATCGCCAGGGGGGCCACACGGGGTGCAATGCCCATGTGTCCTAGCGTTTGTATGCTGTGCACGCAGTGCAGTCAGCTCCGCTTGACTGTGCAAAACGCCCTTCCTGTCCTCCATCCCCCTTGCATGCCACAGTTGCATCACCACACTGAGTGCATCTCAGCCACCCTGTCCTGCTGCATGCGGCACCTGTCTGACCATGCACTATGTGTGTGGCCCGATACGAGCTGCCCCCTGGCTTGTTTCCCTCGCAGACAACACCCACCTCACCACTAATGCATCATGTGTGTGACTCGATGCATAGCTTTCCCCTGACCCGACCTTTTCCCCTCGCAGACAACACCTACATCACCAACCTGTGATTGATCAGAACACACCCTGTCCTGCTGCATGCAGTGCCCCGCCTGTCTGATCACAAATTTTGTGACCCAGCCATCTGCTGCCCCCCTTGCAGACAACATCTACATCACCAATTTGGACGACCCCCACACCCTTTCTTTTGTGGAGGAGCTGCAGCGGCGCCTGCGGCACCCCGGCAGCAGCAGCAGCCTCGCCATGTTTGCCCCCTCCTCATCCAGCCTTGGAGGTGAGATCGGCTTGATGGCAAGGCAAGCGGTTGCATCTGCCGGATGCCGTGCCGTTCATGCCCTGCTGAGGCTGTTTCCAGGGCCGAGAAAGTGGTGATGGGAGGCCTGCATAATTGAGAGAGGAGGGCAGCCAGGCCTCATGTTCATGATAACCTGCTTAGATCGCACGGCAGTGCAATCCACCTTCTCAAGCCACCCTCTCATGCCTCTCCCATTCAGCCGGTGTCAGCGCCTCCTTTCCTTTCCTCCTCCTTCCCCCACATGGGCAGCCCCGCGTGTGTGCTGCACAAAACAGCACACACTTCCTGCCCCTCCCTCCCTCGTGCTTCCCCCGCACTGCCCTCGGCCTCACCCGCTGCACACCACACCACGTGCAGGCAGCGAGGCGGGTGCGCACGCCCACGAGCCGGCGCCGCCCACGCCCCGTCTCAGCAGCACCATGGCGGCTCCCGAGAACCTGCCCTTTGAGCTGCGGGTGCTGGAGGTGGCCCTGGACACAGTGGCCAAGTACATTGAGCAGATGTCTGGGGATCTGGAGCTGGCAGCACACCCCGCGCTGGATGCACTGACCAGCTCGGTAAGAACCAGGGTCGAAAGCAGCTTGGCTGGCACATGGTTGGGGGATTGAGAAAACACTGTACAATGCCTGGGGACTTGGGAAGCATGCCCTGAGCAGGGCAGTGAGGCAGCCTGGCTGTGTGACACGACGGGGGCGGTTTAGGTTCGTGGTTGTTCCCAGGCATTGGGTTGCTTCCCTGCGGGCGTGCTGTGGGGCGAGGAACGTGGCCAGGCCTGCGGAGCGGCAAGCAGAGTGCACAGCAGGTGAACTCCAGCTGGCTGTCCTCACCCTCCCCCTCCGCAGATCAACACGAGCAACCTGGAGCGCGTGCGGCGCATCAAGAACAGGATGGTGCGGCTGACCACGCGCGTGGAGACGGTGCGTCTTCAGGGGGAAAATTGGCTCCACTGCTGCTGCGCTTCCCTCTGCTAGGCGTGCCTCCAACACCACAGCAGCCTCTGCGCTTCGCCGCCGCTGCCAGCATGCACTCTTTGTTGCCCACTCGCTCACCGTGCACTCTTTGTTGTCCACTCGCTCACTGACTGCAATATCCTGCCTACTTCTTCCTCCCACCTCCCCCCCCGCAGCTGCGTGAGGTGCTGGAGAAGTTCCTGGATGACGACTCGGACATGAAGGACTTGAACCTGACGGCAAAGGTGGGGGCCGTGGCATGATGTGGTCACATCTTGGCCACTGCTGGGAAAGAGGGAGCGCCCGTACGACTGTTAGGGCATGAACCACCCGGATCTGACGGCCACTGTGGGCTTGACTGGATTGTCGGTAGTTTACTATTCGCTGCTTTCCAGTGTTTCAGGTGCACAAGGAAGGCCGAGCGGGAGGAACGTTGCTCGGCTCCTAACGAGCGCTGCTACTGTGATTGCGCGGCCCCTCTTCTCAGGCTGCCTTCTCCCTGTTCTCTTTACACAGGAGGAGGACCGCGCTGAGCTAGGAGCGTCTTGCTTTAAATCGTGCGCCGCTACTGTGTAAACCCCTCTCCAGCTGTCTTCTCTCTGGGCCCCTCCCTCCTACAGGAGGAGGATCGCGCTGAGCTGGAGGAGCGGCGGTCGGGGCAGACGCTGTCCTTTGACGTGCCCATGCCGTTTGGAGGCATCATGCCCGCAATAGATGTGAGTGAGACACCTGGCTGAGTGTGTCTAGCACTGGCTGGGTCACTTGGCCTGCAACTCAACCGCAGGTGTTGCTTTGCAGTGCTTGCAAGCAAGGTTATGTAACACACAGCTCACTTCCCGTGGCGCTGAGCTCCGCCCTGTGCCCTGCCTTGCACGGCTGGCTGTGAATCCCTGTGTGTGCATCACAAGGAGTGCTCCCGCCCTAGCAGCCACTCGCAGCCATGCCTAGGTTCCCACCCTCGATCGCTGCCCCGTTTTGGAAACACTCGTCTCCCCCTCAACTGCCCTGTCACCACAGTCGCTGCCGGAGACGCCGCGGCGGGGGCGGACGGGCGGCAGTGTCTCCTCAGCTTCCAGCGACTCTACAGATCTGGATGATGACCCGGCGGTAGAGGTGGTGGAGATGGTGATGGAGCCGTACTTTATGCAGGTACGTGGTACTGCAGGGGGCGGTACAGCGGGCCGGCAGGGCGGCACCGTGCAGGATTGACTGCCGTTGCTACGCATGTACTCTCTGGAGCGGAGAAACATTGAACCGTGCATGATTGTACAAGCTGCACTGCCTTGGTACTGTGTTCGCACCGCTCCAGCGGGATAGTTTGGGCTAGTGTTGTGTTGGCACAGCCGGGGCGGTTCTATGGGCAATCTTGTGAAGGCTCACTGGCCACCATCTTACTGCCTGCGTGCGCGCTTCTCTGTCTCATTTCAGGTCGACAACACGTACAACAAGCTGCAGACTCTGTGCGAGTACATTGATGACACAGAGGTGGGGGGGCGCAGTTAGCGTGGGGCATGCTACTGCCCGCCTGCCGCTGTCTGCTGTTGTCTGCTGATGCCGGCACAAGACGGGCAAATGCTGCTTACTCCCGCCCCATGCTGCCGCGCCGTTGTCAGGCCTTCAAGCCAGCGCGAACCTGAATGTCTCTAATCGCTTGATTCTGCATCCATCTCTCCTTGCCAAGTGCAGGATTACATCAGCATCGGTGCGTTCTCTGCCAGCTTGGAGCTGTCGGCAGCCCTCCAAGGGGCCTCGGGCGTTGCCAGGGTGCTGCCTGCCTGCCTGCCCGCCTGCCTACATGGGGTCTCAAATTGCAGGGTGCTGCCTGCTTGGCTGTCTGCCTGCATGCAGGATGCTGCCTGCACGGTGTCTCAGCCTTGTGTTGTGTAATTCTGCCCGGCCTGCCTGCTCAAGCTCCTCCCTTGCGCCTGCATGCTCCCTGTTCTGCACTTGCTCCTGCCCCTGCCTGTTGCCGCAGCCGCCAGCATGGTCGGGCGCTTTGCCGCCAGCCAGCCTTCAGCTGCTGCTGCTGCTGCTGCTGCTGCACAAGCTTGCATGCGAATGTGGCAATGCATGTTGCTGTTGCGGCTGCCTGAGCACTGTGTGCACCCCGCCCCGCCCCCGTTGCTGCAGAGCTGGACAGCCACCGCAACGCTCTGATCAAGGTGAGCATGCGGCACACCAGCAGCCCACGCCGCGGCTGCTGCAGAGCACTCTCCTGGCGCTGCACTGGCAGCTGCGCCCTGCACCCCTGCCCCGCTACCTTCCCTCCCGCTCTCCACACCTGTCGCATTCGTCCCGCCCACCTGCCCACCCACCCCCTCTGCAGCTGGATATGGTGCTCACCTCTCCACTTCACCTTGCTGTCCTCACCTCTCCACTTGAGCCTGCTGTCCTGACCTCTCCACTTCACCATGCTGTCTTCACCTGCCTTCCTCATCCCCCCCACCCCACCTCCCCCCGCCTGCCGCAGCTGGACCTGGTGCTCACCTCCTTCTCCGCCTCGGTGGCCCTGGTCACAGCCATCACCGGACTGTTTGCCATGAACGTCATGCTGCAGCCAGACACGGTGCGCTGCGGTTGCGTCAGGCGTGGGGCGCTCGGGGGTGCCACCCTGGGAGTGGCAGAATGGCAGGCATGCCCACAGACTTGCAGCTCGCCTGCATGCTGCTGCTCGCGCCCCCTGCACCAGCCCCCGCCCGCACTCTTTTGCAGTGGTACCCAGGTGGGCCGGTTCCTTGCTTGTGCTCACATCCGTATCTTTGGCCTGGCTTGACCTGCAGGACGGGCAAGCACCCTACTCCTGGTTCTTGGCTGTGTCAATCTCCACTGGGATTGGGGCCGTCGCCCTGTTTGCCGGAATCATGGCCTTCTGCCGCTGGCAGCGGCTGATCTAGATCTCTATCTCGTGATAGGCATGCCTGCTTGCCTGCCTGCTCCAGATGGTGATTGGTCCAGCTTGACTTTTGACTGCGCAAGTCTCGTGCCGCCCCAACCTGACGCCCCTAAGCCCTGTGCTCACACACCTTCTTTGATGCCTCTTCTCTGGTCACCCTAAAAACTGCTGTTTGCCTGACACTATTAATGAATGAATTCTCACGTAGCTCAAAATCGTTGAACCTTTTTGCCTCACCATGCGGGTACCTTGTTCAACTTACTCTCGCGGCCCGCCTTCCACCACCTTCTGCTCCGACCCTATGTCACCCCGGCCCCGCCCCACCACCGACACCACCGCATCCATCCCCGGCCCCTGTTGTCTGCCCTGCCCCCGCACCACACGCCCCAATCGGATGATGCGCACCCTGTACTGTAATGTGCACTTCAGCCGTGCCAGGCAGCTGGACTGCCCATCTCGGCAGCTAGTCTTGCAGGCAAGCGTGTCTTGCAGGCACCCACTGCCGCCCTCTGCAGCTGCTGCTTTGCTTGCAGCAAAGCCTCAGATAGCACGGACCGGTGTAATCTACTGTTTGCAGTGGGTTTGGGGGCGGGTGGGAGATCTGGCATCTGCGCTGCCGACCGCCAGGTGGCTCCTGTATGGCATGGCATGCACGGCACGGGCCGCGATTGGCGGCGCTGCAGTTCCCTGGCCAACCTTGCCTGTGCAGTTGCCCTCGAGCAGCGGTGGTGCCTCTCTCGCCTGCTGCCAGAAACGCAGCAGTTCTGCTCGCTTCCTAACCTGCACTGCGGCACCTCCCGCCCCCTTCAATGTAACCCGCTTGTCACTTTTAAAGCTGGAGCACTCCGGGGATCCAGAGCAGCGGCAGGGCGCAGCCGACAACAACTGTGCTCGTGCACTGCCCAGGAGCCTCGACTAGCCCGGAAACATGGAGAACGGCGGAGGCAAGACCAGTATTGGCCAGCTGTCGCCGCTGGTGGTGACCGAGAAGGCGGCGACGGCGGCAGACAAGGTGGCGTCCTTCCTGCCCGACGCCGCGGCAGCAGCCGCCGCGGCAGCGGGCGTTGGCAAGGCCAAGGCGCAGGTGTGCGGAGTGCGAGCAACTGCATTTCAACAAAGGGCGGCACGCCTGGGTGCTGCACAGCTGGCCAGCTGCGCTACACTCCCATCTCCCAGCGCCGCATCTGCTGCGCCATCCCGTCCGCCGGCAAGCACCCACCACCACCGCCCCTCTCGCAGCCCCTTCCGCAGGCCAAGGGTACGCTCGCGGTCCGGAAGTGGCTGGCGGTCAACCCGCTGGGCGAGGTGCGGCACCTGGAGCTGGCCAAGATGCGCGTAACTGCAGGGCTGGGGGTGCAGCTGCGGGATCTGCGGTGAGCTGGGTGCTTGGCGTACAGATGAGCTGGAGTTGGGGTGGGGCAGGTGCTGCTGTTTCGGCGGCTGCTCCGGCTGCTGCTTGCTCTCCCGGCTGCGTCTGCTGATGGTGTTGATACCGACCTGCCTTGGCTGCTGCTTCGACTGCCATTGCGATGCTCCAAACCAAAACAAGACTCCTCAATGCGGCACTGTGCGTGCCGCTGGGAGCAACGGGCGTGGCGTGCGCCGTTTGCGTACGCCGCTGCACCTGCCCACCTTCCCTCTGGCCCTCCCCCCCGCACCCTATGCCAGGCTGCTGGATCCCCAGCTGGCCACGAGCTACCCGTCTGCCATCCTGGGCCGTGAGCGGGCCATCGTGGTCAACTTGGAGTTCATAAAGTGCATCATCTCAATGGGTGGGTTGGCCTGCTTTCTTGCCGTCTTTCTGCTCGACGCTTGCACAGCTGTGGATGGGCATGTGGATCAAGTGCATCTCCTCAAGGGTCAAGGCGGCGGCGCCACAGTAGCAGCTGGGTGCTGGAGCTATCGCAGGCTTGCTTGCTGGTGACCCACTGCGATATGTGACCCACTGACCCCACCTCCTCCCATGCCCACAGAGTTTGTGTGCATCACCAACCTGGAGGCACATGATCTTGCAGCAATGCGTACTGCCCGGGACATGATGTCGCTCTTTCTTGCTGCCTTATCCTATGACGCGTCTGCCCAACAGTTCCCCCTTGCAGAGTTTGTGTACATCACCTGGAGGGCCAGAACACGCCCTGTCCTGCTGAATGCAGCGCCTGTCTGATACCGAATATGTGACCCACTCACCCCACCTCTTCATTGCCCACAGAGTTTGTGTACATCACGAACCTGGAGGACCAGAACACGCTGCACTTTGTGGAGGAGCTGCAGCGGAAGCTGAGGGCGGCCGCCGCGGCCGCCGCTGCAGCCGCACACGGACCCGAGGGCATCGCCAACGGCCCGGGCGGCATGTTTGTGTCGCAGTCAATGGCCAATCTGGCGGGCGCCTCAGGTGCGCCTGCTGCTGGGGAGGGTGGCCGGGGCCAGATCTGGGTGATGCTGGGAACAGGGGGTTGCTGAGGCCTGCTGCTGGGAGGTTGGCCGGGGCCAGATCAGGTTGCTGCTGAGAATAGGGGGATGCTAAGGCCAGGGTGATGCTGAATGTGGCGCTCAGGGGGTAGGGTGGGGACCAAAGTCAGAGGCCAACCAGGCGGCTGCTGGGGCGGCCCTTGGTTTCTGCTGCCGCTTAAATGGGCTGCGGCGCCAACTGCGCACAAGCGCCAGTGGGCAGGGTTGCCGGCTGCTGCTTAAGCAGGTGGGCAGTGCTTACACACATTGGTCGACGGGACGTCAGCTGTTCCAGCCCGCAGCACCAACCCTGCTCTGCTCTGCGGCCCACGCGAGCTGCTGTGCCCATGCCACAACTGATCACCCACAACTGGTTGCCCATGTGCCCACAACTGATTGCCCATAACTGGTTGCCCATGTGCCCACAACTGATCGCCCTTAACTGGTTGCCCATGTGCCCACAACTGATCGCCCTTAACTAGGTGCCCATGCGCCCCCCCTCCGTTTGGCAGGCTCCCATGCCCCCGGCGGCGTCCCTCTCAGCAGCATCTCTGCTGCGCACGAGGAGCTGCCGTTTGAGCTGCGTGCGCTTGAGATTGCGCTCGACACGGTGTCACAATACCTGGAGAGGCTGACGGGGGACCTGGAGGCGGCGGCACACCCGGCACTGGATGCGCTGACCGGCAAGGTGTGGGAGGGTTTGGTGCTGTATAGCAGGGTGTATCAGGATTTGGTGCTGTACAGTAAGGCGCATCAGGGGTTGGTGCTATAGAATGTCTCAGGGTTTGGTGCTGTAGGGTGTATCAGTGCCTGGCTGGGTGGGGGTGGTGCGAGTACCAGTGTATGGATGGGCACACACCTCGCTTAATGCGCTGACCGGCAAGGTGTGGGAGGGTTTGGTGCTGTAGGGGTGATCATTGGCTGGCTGGGTGGGAGTGGTGCGAGTGCCAGTGTATGGATGGGCACACCCCTCGCTTGATGCGCCGACCGGCAGGGCAGGATATGGGTTGCTTGTTCAGGGTTGGTTCTGTAGGGGTTAGCAGTGCCTGGCTGGGTGGGTGGTGGGGTGGGTGCAAGTAGCAGTGCACGGGCACACCGCGCTCTGGCTGCGCTGACCGCCAAGGTAGGAAACGGTTTGTTTATTTGAAGTTGGTTCTGTGAGGGTTGAATCGATGGCGGTGGTGTGAGCAGCAGTGCACAGGCCGCCTGGTGCAGCGGGGAGGCTTGCAGGGTCCTGGGGCGGCAGCACACCCCGTGCTGATGAATGTCTGAATTGCTCAGCAATGGGAAAGACGGAATATTACGTGTGTAAAGGGGGGGCCACCCTGGGGATGAGGAGGCCAGAAGAGGAGTGGGACCCTGTGTGTGGGCAGGGCCGGGCAGGCCGGCGTGCTGGCTGGTGTGTATTGCATCCGCAGTGATGGGGGCAGTGACAGTGGGAGAGGCAGGTTTGGCACACATGTGGCCAAGCAACCTCAGCACGCTGCCGCGCCATCTTGGGCCCCCCACCCCTCCCGCAGATCAACACCAGCAACCTGGAGCGCGTGCGGCGCATCAAGAACAGGATGGTGCGGCTGACCACGCGCGTGGAGACGGTGAGCGTGTGCCACACGGTTGTGCCACCCGCTTCCGCTGCCAGGCCCACCAGCAAGTGGTGCCTCGTTCCTGTGTTGCCCACTCATGTCAATTTATAGAAATTTAAGGAAAACTCTCTATCACTGTAGCGCACAATGTGTGCAGTGGGTGTGTCCCCCGCCCCACAAGAGGGTGTATGCAGAGCAGTGCGCCTGCTGCATGACCTCCTGGCTGCTTCCCGCGCTGGAGCCACGTCTGCACACCCCGCTCCCAGTCGTTGCACCTCTTCCCACCTGCGCCGCAGGCCGCCTCTGCTTCCGTCTGTCTTATCTTATCCGACTTTATAGCTATCTCCCGTGTACTAACTGCCTCCCACCTCCCCCCCCGCAGCTGCGTGAGGTGCTGGAGAAGTTCCTGGATGACGACTCGGACATGAAGGACCTGAACCTGACAGCAAAGGTGGGGGCAGGGCCATGATGTGGCCACTGGGGGGGGAAAGAAGATAAAATAAGATTAGATAAGATAAGATAAGCGCCCTCAACTGAGTGATTGGCGTGAAGGGCCTGAGCCTGTCAGCAAAGGTGGGGGGCACGGGATGGTCACTGGGGGGAGAAGAAGATAAGATAAGCGCCCCAACTGGGAGTGTTTGGCTTGATGCATTTGAACCTGGCAGCAAAGGTGGGGGCCGTGCCATGATGTGATTGCCGTGCGGAAGTACAGGGAGTGTTAGAACGTCCGTACAACTGTAGGGCTTGAACCTGACGGCCAATGCGGGCAAACCATGCAGTTGGCATGCGCCGAGGAGAACTTGCTTGCTTGTTTGCTTGCTTGTCTGCTTGTCCTGTTCAGCCGGCACTGTTACCAGCTCGCTTTCAATCCATTGCTTAATATGTGACCCTGCTGTGCCCGGACTGCCCCGGCAACTGTCTCTGGGGTGCAGGAGGAGGAGCGGGTAGAGCTGTTCAGCCGGCACGTTGGGCGGTCGGGCGCAGCCACCCCCTTTGACGTGCCGCTACCCTACACCGGCGCCAGCGGGCCCGAGGTGCGCACATGCACATGCTGTTACTGGCTGACATCAGCATGCCTGTGCTGACAGCAACAGTTCTCCGCCCTTTTCTCGCTTCCTTGGATGGTGTGGTTCATACCTGCACGCTTGCCACCTGCCCGCTTCTCAGCCAGGCAACCCGCCTTGGATGCATCCCCCGTCTCCCTGCGCCTTCTTGAGGCTTGCCTGATCTCAACTCACACTATGAGCCGCCCCACCCCTCGCGCCTGCCCCCGCCTCTCTCTCCCTCAAACATGTGTGCCACTCTAGTTGATTGCCGCATATTATGCTGCCGTGCCCGGCACGGCCTCTTGCTTCTGATTCGTTTTCGCGTGCCCGACCTGCCGCCGTGCCCGGCATGACCTCTTGATTCTGATTCGTTTCTGGGTGCCCAACCTGCCGCCGTGCCCGGACGACCTCTTGATTCTGATTCGTTTCCGGGTGCCCGACCTGCCATCTGCACCTGCAGCCCGACGCCATGACCCCGCGGACCCCCAAGAGTGTCTCCTCAGCTTCCAGCGACTCTACAGATCTTGAGGACGACCCGGATGTGGCGGTGGTGGAGATGCTTATGGAGCCGTACTTCATGCAGGTACGTGGTACTGCGGGGGCGGTACCGCGGTACTCATGCACATGGGGTGTTGGTTCACTGTAGGGCTACAGAGAGATGTGCACTGTGGCACAGCGGCGGGACAATGAAGGGCTGACCAGGGTCTATTGGCGCTCGGACCTCGGCAGCTCTGAATACCTGCATATTGTGGGTGCCTGGAGCCAGGTCTGAGTCGTGCAGGGCCTGCCGCCGCCTGCTCCTGCTGCTTTTCATTGTCCCTGGTGCTGCTGCTGCTGCTGCTGTTTGTCAACGCTCCTGCTGCTGTTCCTTTGTGTTTCCGATGCAAGGCTGGTGCCGTGCTGCGACGCCTGTGCACCCCTTGCCCCGCACCCTCACCCCCGCCTTGCACGCACGTGCTTCTTCTCTCGCCCCGCTGGCAGATGGACAACACGTACAACAAGCTGCAGACGCTGTGCGAGTACATTGACGACACAGAGGTGGGGGGGCGCATTTAGCGGGGGGAGTGCTGCTGCTGCCCGCCGCCTTGCCACCTGGCATTACATAGAAAGGGGGACAGCGCCAGGCCCTGCATGCATTCACACTGTGCATGCCGGATGCAGGCGATGGTCGGCCGGCCTGTCTGGCTGGCTGGCCGGTTGGCTGGTACACGTGTGTGCGTGCAACAAGGTGGGCATCTCACAGCCTGTCGACTGCACGACGCTGGGAGCGCAGCCCAGCTGTATGGGTTGTCTCACCCCCAGCCTTGCACTTGCCTCGCCCTGTCCCGCAGGATTACATCAACATCGGTGCGCTCTCCCCCAGCCTGTGTTGCTGAGCGCAGGCCTGCAGGGGGCCTCAGGCTCGAGGCGTGTGGGTTGCTGTCTGCCTGCCTGCCTGCCTGCATGGGGTCTTTCCCAGCCTGGTGCTGGGCGCAGGCCTGCAGGGGCCTCAGGATCGAGGCGTGTGGTTTGCTGCCTGCCTGCCTGCCTGCCTGCCTGCCTCCAAGGGTCTCAGGTTGCAGATTGTTGCATTCGGCCCGGCCTGCCTTCCTCTGCCTGCGCATGCTCCTGCGTCCTACTGCTTCGCACGCTGTTGTCACTGCCGCCAGCATGGCCAGCTCCTTTGGCTGCCAGTGCTGCTGGTGCACAAGCAAGCAGGCAAGCAAGGGAGTGCGGGAAACCCTGCCCCTGTGCCGGCTGCCTGAGCACCTTGTGCGCCCCGGCCCCACCCCGTTTGCTGCAGAGCTGGACAGCCACCGCAACGCTCTGATCCGGGTGAGCAGGCAGCCAGCCCGCTGAGCTGGTATGGTCATCTTAGCTAGCCTGGTCAGCCTGCTTATGCAGCCACGGGCGCTCCTGTTGTGCACGCCATCCTCACGTCTCTGGTGCTGCGTCAAACACTCGGTGCTTGCGACCAAACACTCGGTGCTTGCAACCAAACACTCGGTGCTTGCAACCAAACACTCGGTGCTTGCAACCAAACACTCTGTGTTTGCGACGTTGCTGCATGCATGTTCGCAGCGCAGCGACTGCTTCTCCACACGCAGTGTGTAGCCCCACCCCCCTTGCCCACCTCCCCATCGCCCCATCGTCACCCTGCGAACATCTGCAGCTGGTGCTCGCCTCTCCACTTCCCTCCCGCT
>JTEE01000035.1:621529-635857 GCA_002896455.3 Chlorella sp. ArM0029B | reverse complement strand
GCCCGCCCTTGCAGGTCAACAAGAACGCCTCTGCGGTCCGCTTCCAGGACCTGTACGGCCTGTGGATCATCCTATTAGCTGGCATTTGCGTGGGAGCTCTCATCATGGTGTTTCAGCGCTCGATGAGGCGCTTCCAGAAGCACCATGGCGGGCCTGTGCGGCGCACAAATGCAGCGGGCGGCCCCCTTCCGGGTGACAACGCTCCCAGGCACCTGGTGTCTGCTGTGGTGGCTTGGGGCAAGAAGGGCAAGCGGCGGATGAGCCTGCAGCGAGGGGAGAGCAGCCGGAGGGGGAACGGCAAGGGGGGGAAGCAGCAGGGGCAGCGGGAGCGGCACAACGGCGGGGAGGCAGAGTGGACCGACGGGGCACCCCCCGCTGGCCTGGAGCCAAAGCAGTGGGACCTGGAAAGCGGGCCCAGCGGGGTGCCGGAACTGAAGGCAGCGCCGTCACTGGTAGCAGATACAACGCCAGCCGCCTCCCCAGCGGCTCAGATGCAGCAGCAGCTGCAGCAGCTGCAACCGCCGGCATCGGTGGAGCAGTCGCCAGCGTCGGCAGAGCGGTCGCCATCGGGCGGCGGCGGCGGCGGCGGCAGCAGCAGCAGGCCGATGAGCGCGCTGCAAGTGGCCGACTCCATATTTGCTGCCCAGAAGTGGAAGAGCCAGTTGAAAAGTGCGGCTTCGGGGCCGTCCTGGCGCGCCGACGACTGACCAGCAGCTGGAGCTCTAGACTGCAAGGCCGCTTGTGCACGCTTTCTTCAAAGGGGCGGTGGATTGAATCCACTCCCCCTACGGGCGCACCCCTGCTGGGTATGCAGCGGCGGCGGCATCAGCGGCAGCAGGGGCAGCAGGTGCGCCAGAAATAAGCTAAGAAGCACTCGACAAAACCCACACTGTGTGTGTGTGTGTGTGTGTGTGTGTGTGTGTGTGTGTGTGTGTGTGTGTGTGTGTGTGTGTGTGCTTTCCCGCACCAGCCATAGCCACACCATAACGTATGTTTACACACCACTGCCACAAACACGCCCCAGGACGTGTGCCCCCTTCTATGTCCTTGCTCTTGTCTGCTTGAAGTAGCAAAGATATTGCCTTCACCCAACCTAAGTCATCCTTGTTCCACAGCACCTGCACACCGGCTGGTGGCCCCCCGACCCGATTCTGACCTGTCGTGTTTTTTCCATGTCTTAATCAAAATAACCAAGCAGCTGCGCCCCTCTACCTTGTTGCTCCCGCTCGTTTTCAAAGCGCCGATGTTTTCAAGTTGACTGCATGCATGTTTCCCATGGCACCTATCCGCGGTATGTCTGCCCTTGCCCCCGTTTTCCGGACTCTGTCCAGTCATCTCACAACGGGGCCCTTCCAACGGCAACTCATTTGACCCTTCTCAGTGCGGGGCCCTTCCCCCGGCAACTCATTTGACCCTTCTCAGTGCGACAGTGTGTGTATGTTAAGATTGGTTTCTGAACATCAGCAAGGCCGGTGTAAGGGACGTAGGTGCGGGTTGCGGTTGTAGTCATGCAAGCAGGTGCAAGGCAGGTGGAAGAGAGAGGCACTAGTGAACTGAGTGAGGCACCGAAGACAAATGATGCGGCACCCAACAGGAAGGGTTCAGGGCACCACAGCACTGGGTCAAAGGATCCAAGGGGAGAGGCACAAGGGGAGAGGGTTTCAGGCACCAACAGAAAGGAGAGAGGGTCAGGCACCAAAGGAGAAAGCACCTAAGGAGAGAGGGAGTGGTACCACAGGGATGCACATGTGCAGTGCAGGACAGGCAGGCAAGGCTTTGTGGCATCGGAGCTGCTGCAGCAAGTGGCCTGGCGGGCACGTGCGAGTCGTGATGTGGAAAACCGCAGGATCAGATTGGCACACGCAGTTGAGTGTCCTGTTGCTGGGTTTGCGACAGGCGCATTGCAGAAGAAGGTCAAGACAAGATGGGAACGCGGAGGTAGGGAGACGAGCAGGGAACAGAGGAAAAGATAAAGGGGGTACGGGGTACAGCGGGGGGGAACGGCGGGATGGGCAGGCGCAGGGGCAATTGCAAGCATGTACGGGCAGGGCAGGGTGCACACTTGAGAAACAGGGAGGGAAAAGGAAGGGGAACCTAGCTAAGCTGGAGAGCCTGTGTGCGTCTCTCGTACAACTGCCTGTAATTGTCCGGGCAGATTGGCGCGCCGCTTGAAGGACAGAGGCATGGCGTGCCTGCCTCGAGTTGCACCCTCTGAAAACCTGGTGTGCCTTGGGGAATTCGACCTAACTAAGCTAAAAATAAGCGAGGAGAAGCGAGCTAGCGGCGGGAAGAAGGCTGGGAGCGGCAGCGGAGGAGTGGCCATTGCTGGCTCGCGCGCACTTGAAAATGCTATTCATCGATTGATTGATGGAGCAGCTCTGGGCGAGGCGGCGGGGCGCGGTGATGCTCCTCACTTGGCAGGCAGTGGTGTTGCAGTTTGTTGGGTTGGGGCGGATCGTGCGCACCCAGGCCAGCGTCTGCTGTAGGGTCCGCAGGTGGTGCAGGCCGGCGCAGTGCCCCCTTCTCAGGAGGGCGGGAAGCACTGGCACCACTCTGGCGGCACCCCAGCTTCCTCGCAGCCTCGCCCCGCCGGCGCCTCGTCCAGCAGGCTCACCCCCCACCGCACTCCCTCGGTCACATTGCCGGCCACCCTCCACGCCTCATACTGCTCCCTGGGAGGCGCCTCAGACTGCCCCAGGTGCAGCAGGTGGTGCAGGGTAGTGTGGAAGTCGTAAGCCGAGAGCAGGCGCTGTTCGTTGGCGCGCAGGGCGGCGGCCGCGGCGGGGTACTTGGCCTCCACCCAGGGGGGCAGCAGCAGGGCCAGCATGGGGATCTTGTGCTCCGTGATGCGCTGCAAGGCGGGCGGGAGGGGCGGAGGACGACGGTTTCAGTATGATAAAAAGAAGCTAGGGAACTTGTGCTCCGTGATGCGCTGCCACGGGGGGGCGGAGGATGAGGGTCATTGACATCGATACATCCAGGCAACAAGACTGCTGATGTAGGGTGGCCAGCATCGGGATCTTGTGCTCCGTGATGCGCTGCCCAGGGGGCGGGGCGGGGGCGGAGGATGACGGTTTCAGTATGATAAAAAGAAGCTGCGGATCTTGTGCTCCGTGATGTGCTGCCAGGGGGGGGGCGGTGGATAAAGGTTCAGTACAACAGAAAGGGACGGAATGCTGCCAGCCATGTGATGAAGCCGTGTGGGTGCCCCCTGGTCTCCCGCCCACCCGTTGCCACCCAAGCAAGCCAAAAGCACTCGAAACACACGGTACAGTTGGTAAAGTAGATGCAGTTGAGCCCCAGCAGGCACCCACCCCCTCTCCTCACCCCTTTCCCATCTCCCGCCACCCGCGCAACAACATCGGGTGTAAGCTGAGCTCACCCATCATCTGTGTGTGTGTGCGGGCCCAGCCCCACGCGCAACCCCACCCCACCCCATCCACAAGCCCATGCCCAGTGTGCATCCACTCGAAACCAAAGTATAGGCTCACTCCGTTGTTTGAGTACATGTAGCTCAACGCCATGGTTGCCCCGTGGTCGCCCACCCATCCTTCCCAGCCAGCCTACATTCCGCTGCTGATACATCCCAGGCTCCCCCTGCTGTTGGAGTGTCGTGTTTCAGTCCCAAGGGGCCCCAACACCAGCCCTTCAAATTCACCCAGGCTCACCCCGTTGTTAGAGAACATGTAGTTCAGCCCCATGGGTGCCCCGTTGTCGGCCCCACCCATCCATCCTTCCCAACAAGCCCAGGACCAGCACACTCTACTGCTTGCAACACCACAAGCGCACCCTGTTGTTTGAATACATGTAATTCAGCCCCATAAATTGCCCCTTTGTCGGCCCCACCCATCCATCCTTCCGAACAAGCCCAGGACCAGCACAGCCTGCTGCCTGTAACACCAAAAGCTCAACCCCTTGCATCCCTCCAAACAGCCCAGGAACAGCACAGTCTACTGCCTGTAACACCACAAGCTCACCCCGTTGTTTGCATACATGTCATTCAGCCCCATGGTGGCCCCTGTATCCTTCCAACAAGCCCAGAAACGGCACAGTCTACTGCTTGCAACACCACAAGCTCACCCCGTTGTTTGAGTACATGTAGTTGAGCCCCATGGTGGCCCCGTGGTCTGCCACTGTGATGACGGCGGTGCGGTTGAGCTGGTCGGGGGTGAGCTCCTCGTAGAAGCGCGCCAGGTCAGCATCCATCGTGGCAACCACCTCCCCCGTGCCTGCAAACAAACAACAGTCAGTGTGAGGGTGAACAGGTGAGAGAGGAGGAGGCGGAAAGCTGAGGTGAGCTCAGATGCCAAGTCAGCATCCATGGTGGCCACCACCTCCCCCGTGCCTGCACAGTTATGGTGAGTGTGAGGGTGAAGAGAGGAGGACACAAAGCGGCGAAATAGCAGGGTGGGGATCGAGATCCACGGTGGCCACCACCTCCCCCGTGCCTGCACCAGGTGTTGTGTTGAAACGGATGTAAGATGAAGCAGGTGAGAACATGGCGTGACATGGGCGGTGCGGGGGTGAGCTCCTCGTAGAAACGGGCCAGGTCAGCATCCATGGTGGCAACCACCTCCCCCGTGCCTGCAACAGAACAGGTGGCGCAAAGGAGGTGAAAAAGAGAGGAGGAGACGGAGCAGATGTTGCTTGGGGTGAGCTCAGATGCCAGGTCAGCGCCCATGGTGGCAACCACCTCCCCCGTGCCTGCACAGTAACGGTAGGAGGCAAACAGGGAAACAGGTTAAACGAGGCGTGCAAAAATTTGTGTCAGAGAGAACCCAGTCAAAAGGGAGCCCGTGCCTGCAACGGATCAGCACGTGTCCGGGCGGACAGGTGAAAGGAGGCGCCCTCCCATGCTGCACCCCTGTGCCCCGCCGGCACACCACCCACTTCCAAGCGCTCGCACACACATTCCCATTTAACCCAGCCCCTTTTACTTTTTCCCGCCGCCTCTCTCACTTTTCCCGGGCCGCCCACATGCGCACCACGAGAGGGAGGACAGCAGCAGTCAAGCGGGGCAGGCGAGGCAAGCCGGCAGGGCAGACACCGACTGGAGCAACGAGCAGCAGCAGCAGCACTGCCGCACCAGAAGCGGGGCAGGCTGGATAAGCAGGCAGGGCACATGAGCAGGAGGGACGAGCCGAGACGAGCAGGCGGAGGCAGGCAGGCAAGAAAGGCGCTACCAAATGGCAAGCACCAGGCAAGCCCCTCCCCTTCCCATTACCCCACCCACCCACATGCGATATGTGGAACCACGACACCAGCAGACAAGCAAAGCTGGCCGAGGCAGCAGGCAGGGCACATAAGCAGGAGGGGCGAGCCAGAGACAGGCAGGACGAGGCAGCAGGTGGGGAACACACAGGCAGACTGAGGCAGCAGACAGGGCACACACAACCAAGCAGGAGGCACCATGCAAGCCCTGTGTACCACCAAACTGCACCACCAAACTGCAGGCCCACCCACCCTCGTGGGCCTCGTGGAATGACGACATGAGCAGCCAGGGCGCGCGCCGGTCGTAGGCATCCAGGAACTGGCGCATCCACTGGAAATTGTACTCGTGCACGTGCCGCCCCCGCAGGCAGCGCCTGCAAGGAGGCGTGGCAAAGCACCCAATCGTGTGTGAAGGAGGGTGGGGAAAGCAGCCGTACACACCCGACTTGACCCCCCGCCTGTGCATTGTCAGGCTCAGGCTGTGCACGCTCAGGCATCGCAAAGCAAAACCAGTACAAAGTAGAGCAATACGTAGCAACACGTACTACATAGACACCAGTAAGAAGTAGAGCAATATGTACACCGTAAACGAACACGTAAAGAAGTAGTCTACTCTAAGTATACTCTAAGTCTACGTAAGCACAACACGTATTCCGTAAACACCTGCTCCCCCAGATCACCCACCTGAGGATGGAGAAGGCTCCCTTGAACATTTGGTAGGGCTCGCCATCCGGGGTGACCGGGTGGTACTCTGGCAGGCAGAAGGGGGCCACCAGCTCGTGGTCGTGGGGGGTCAGCATTTCGTCATACTCGGTGCCCCAGTCCTCGCCTGCAGCAGGGGGCAAGCGGAGAGGAAGAGACAAACTATGTATGGTGTGTGCAAAAACAGCGCGGCAGGTCATGGTGGTGATGGTGGGAGCATCTCGTCATACTCGGTGCCCCAGTCCTTGCCTGCAGCAAGGGCAGAGGGGAGTGCTGGGTGAGTGCTAAACACGAAAGTGCGCCAGCCCCTGGATGAACAAGACACCAAGTCTGTTGGCACCACACGATGCGCCAGCCTGCTTTGCAGTGCAGCATAGGCCACCCCAAGACAGGCACTAGACAGACAGAGCGCCAGCATGCACGCGGGCACGGCAGGCTTGAAAAGCAGGCAGCAGGCAAGGTGGGCAGGCAGGCGGGGGTAACTCACAAAGGTTGTAGACCGACCCGCTGACGTAGCCCGCCTTGCGGTACGAGTGCCAGAAGGGCTGCGCGTCTGCAGGGCAGCGGCAGCGGGGGCAGTACGATACAGGTGTTGCAGCAGTACGGAGCAGATTTTGCAGTACAGGCTCACAAAACATGCGGCCAGACGCAACCACTTCACATTGCCCTTGTGCAGTGCAGCCTCCCGCATGAGCACCCGCCAATCTGGTCCAGCCAAACTGCTGAACGCACCACAACCATTCGTATGCATTGCAAACAATCCCCTTCCTACCAACCCCACCCAGCCTCACGTTTGGTCTCAAAGGGCGACCCGGTGTACATCACGTGAGTGTTGGGGTCTGTGTTGAAGCCCACCACGTGGAAGCGGAAGAACTGCAGGGGCCGAGGGGGGAGGGAGGCAAGGGGATAGGTGTTTGCATGATTAGCACAGGGCGGCGTCCCATGGTGCACACAAACGGAGAAAGAGAGAAGGAAAGAAAGCAGGTGGGGGGGAACAACGAAGTGTGGTTCATGTATGGGGTCTGTGTTGAAGGCCACCACGTGGAAGCGGAAGAACTGCAGTGGGGGAGGAATGGCAGGGATGAGCTCAGGATGAGCGACGGCAGCGTGTGATGGTGCACACACTTGTGACACAGCGTGGCCACGGGGAGGCATCTCATCTGGCAGGCGTGGATGAGATGCTAGAGAATGTGGCAGCAGCACGTGCACAGCAACCCTGCAGCTGCCCTGCCGCGCCTGCATTCACAGAGCAAGCCCAGCGCTGCATTAAGCCAGCATGCCAGCGCCTGCATTATACACCCATGCTCAGCACCCGCCACCCGCCAGCAGTACGCGCCTGGTACAGCCGGCTGCTGCCCCGCTTGGCGATTGCCTCCAGCGCCGCTGCCGACTTGGGCATCCGACGGAAGAAGTGGCGGCGGCCCAACGAGTCAATAAAGATCACCAGCACATTCAACCGCTCCGAGGTGCCGCTCAAGCTGCCGTCCACCGCCGCTGCCGCCGCTCCAGCCGGGCCGCCGCCCTTGGCTGCCTTGCCGGCACCCGCTGCTGGCGCTGCCTCTGCTGCTGCTGCCTCACTTCCCTCCTCCCATTCTCCCTCCGCCTCCCGCTCCCCCTCTGCCTCCTCCTCCTCCTCTGCCGCCGCCGCCGCCTTGCCCGCCTTTGTGTGGCCCTCGCCGACCGCCGCCACCGCTGCTGCGCTGTCCCTGCCGCTTTCTCCTAGCAGCACAAGCGGCGGCTCGGGCGCCTGCCGCTGGGTGAGCGGCACCACACGTGTGAGCAGCCGCTCGTGGTCGCCGCACCGTGCCAGGACCGCCTCTGTGCCCGCGCTCAGCTGCACCGGGCCGGTGTAAGGCTCAGACTGCGAGGGAGCAGGAGGAGGGAGGAGGCGGGCAGAGGAGGCAGGCAGTAGAGGGTGAGGGGCATTCAAAGGGGAAAGGCAGAGTTGCAGGGGAGCAGAGTTTGTGCTCTGCCTGCCTGCAAGCGCGCCTACGGGGAGGAGACACGCCGGGTAGGGTGTGTGGGGTGTGTGGGGCGGGCAGGCTTAAGAAACAGGCTTGATAACGGCGCACCCGCTTGGCCTGGCATCCCGCCATCTTGCCTGTTTCATCTGTGCCCACGGCCCCACCCTCTGTGCCCCACAATGTTTGCCACGGAGCTGCACTAAAAAACGGTTCATACATTTGCCAACCAAAGGGCAGGCTTGAGGGTTTTCAGCACGCCGGCTTGGTACGGTCTCTTCTGCTGTCCCTTTTCGTGCCCACAGCCCAGCCTCTTACCCTCGAGCCCCACACTAATGCTTCAACACACATAAGCTCTTCTGCTTTCAAGGGGCAGGCCTACCTTCAGGGTTTTCAGCACGCTGGCCTGGTACGTCGCCTTTTCGTGCGTCTTCTGCTGCATGCTCCACAGCCGGGTGCTGGGGAAGGGCGTGAAGGTCTGCATCTCGTGCCCCGGGCAGCGCGAGATGGTGAGCAGGCCGCTGGCCGTGAGGGTGGCTTCAAATCCATGGATGCGCTGCAGGAAGAAAGGGTGGCAAAGGAGCGAGGGGAGGAGGATCCGTGGGTGGTCAGGGCGGGCGGGCGGGTGGGCAGGCCATCCTCCGAGAGACCGCACGGGTTTCTGGGCTGGGGCGGTGCAAAGTTGCACCCCCCGGGCGGGCTCTCAGGGCTGCCAAGCAGACAGAAGACAGCAGCAGCATGCAGCATGCACAGGGGTGCTGCTTACAGGGCAGTGCTGTGAGCCGGTCCAGAAATTCTGCAGCGGGAAGAGGAGGGAAGGGCAGGGTGAGAGAGTGGCATGCAGCCGAGACTGCGCTTGGCGGGAAGCTACCCCCCGGACCAATGCAGCAGCGCATCAAGAGAGCCTAGCTACAAAGCTGGGGCCCTGTAGCAGCAATGCAGCAATGCAGGGCTGCGCCATCCAGCCACTGCACAGCACGTGCAGCGCGAGTGGCACCCCGCCGCTGACATGGCATGACATGGCGCCTGCGTGGCACCACGTGTGCCCACCTGGGCGCCTTTGGGCAGCAGGTCAATGAAGGGCAGGGTGGAGGGGAAGTTGCAGTTGGGCTCCGACCCGCCTGGGCAGTGCTTGCCCACACACCCCTGCCTCAGACGACGCCCCATGAATCCAACATTGGCCTGCAAGGAGCGGGCACGTGGGGCGGGATACCGTGTGAGGGGCTAGGGGAGAGGCCGGCTTGGGTCGGAGCAGCTCACGGGTAGCCCGGGCAGGCAGGCAGACATAGGAAAGCTGTGTGGCAAAACAAGACAACCAGGCACGCCTTGGGCACCCGATTTCACGCACACACCGTGCCAGTGGGTGAACCATCCAGGCCCCCAACTCTCACCAAACAAACACAACACCAGCCACCCGCTGAGGCACCCGAACATACAACACACACAACCAGCAGTTCCCTGCCCCCAGGCTCCCTCAGCCTCCGGCCCACACACCAGGTGCTGGTAGTGCAGGAGCGAGAGGGAGATGGCGATTGCGGTGAGCGCTCCAGATCCGAGGAAGGAAGCCACAAAGGTGCGGGGGCGCATGGATGTGTACCAAAGGAAGATGCCCAGCAGTACCAGGTTGAGGGGCAGTGCGATGGTGAGGAACAGCACCCAGTTGTAGAATCCGTGGTACTGGAAGTCGCCGCCGTGGTTCCAGGCCAGGAAGAGGAGGTGCACGGCTGTCAGGCAGGCGCGTGCCGGCCAGGCGGCAGCACCCAACAATCGGCAGGCCCACAGGAATGCTGTGAAGGCGGCAATGGAAAGGATGATCGTGCGGCCGATGATGTTGAGGTGGGCGTTGATCCATTGAAGGTCCCGGGAGTGGGCGCCGCCCTGCAAGGCGGCAGGAGGCGGGCGGGAAGGCGGTGGCGGTGGGTGCTGACGGGTGGGGGCGGGCAAGCCGGCAGGCAACCTAGGACGCATGCATGCAGCGTGTGCACAGCCAGACTTATCCAGGCCCGCACACACGACAGCTTGGTTGGGCAGGAAAGGCTAGCGCCTGCCTGCCAGCAAGCCAGGGTTGACTTCGGCGCGTGATGCGCACCCGGAGAAGGCCCGCTGGCTGCGCACCGCTTGCGCCGCCCGCCCCAAATCTGGTCACCCACCTGCAGGCTGGTGGCGTAGGCTGCAAAATAAATCACAGCCAGCGTCACGCACGTCACCACGGCCGTCCGGCTGGGGCCGGGGGCGGGGTCCGCCGGGAGACGCTTGCCCGCAAGCAGCGGCCGCCCCTCCAGCTCCAAGGCGGCGCCCACGCCTGCCTCCCTGGTCGGCGGCCGACGGCGTTGGTCGACCTGCTTGCCGGCGGGCTGCATGGCTGCTGCTGCAGCCGCTCAAGAGGACGCCCCTGTCCGGTTTCTGAGGCGGCGGCTGCTGTCTCACTTCGAACTTGTGCGGGCAGAGCTTCAGGCACGGCACCGGCCAATCGCAGTGATCGCTAGGCAATTGATGAACAGACGCCGAATGCTCAGCTGCAACAGGAGCGAGGAGCTCCGGGTGGAAGGTGGCCTCGGAACGCAGTGTTCAGCTCTTTACTGCCGCGGCTATGGCGATTGACGCACTTCGGGGCTTCCTGGAACCTTCCTGAAAGCAGATTCTCAACAGGAGTTTGCAGGTGCTCGGCCGGCGCAGCGGACTTTGCGTAATATGCTTTCAAAGCTTCACCCACAACAACCGGGTTTGCAAGAGCCTTCCGCTTTGCCGAGTGTGCAGTGCTCTCCAAGCACAACCACCAGCGGGCTTGTCCACATCTGCTTGCACCCGCCCGCCAACAGTAAACACCGTTACGCCGTCTGTTGCCACTGAGCTGCGTGTCCTGTTTTCTTAGCCTCATCCCAATCCGATTGTGTTTACAGATCACTGCAGCACTTCATCATCAAACAGCACCCACACTACACCAGCTCCTCAGCACTCCACACCGCCAGCGGGGGAGGCTCCAGCGTTGCGAATTGAAAAAGCTGAACAGGCAGCAGGACTTGTCAGGGTGCTTTGTCGAAGGTTAGTCAGGGGATGAAACACATGTTAGGGGAGGCCAAGGCAGCAATCCGAGGATCAAAAACAGAGGATTTGGGCACGGGCGAGCAAGCAGCCACGGGCTGCTGTGTCGGCCCAACAGGGGCCAAGTAGGGGGAAAGGTGTGCATGCGTTTGGGCGCGGGAGGCGAAGCGACAACATCCCGACGCATCCCCCTGCGCGGAGGCCTCAGCTGCCGGTGCGCGGGCTCATTTGCTAAAAACTCGGGATCAGGCAGCGCCCCTCGGCTCGGGCTCAAGCCGTCCGGGGGAGACAAGGGGCCACCCTGGCGCCCCGCTGGCACTCATCCAGCTGTCATGCCAGCGGGGCGGGGCGCTGCCTGGCTGGGGTGCCCAATCAGGCGCCACTGGGGTGTGGCAGGGTGGGAGAAGCTAAGGCGAGGTGGGCAGCAGGAGGGTTTGGTGCTGCGAGTGCGGGGGAGGTTGGACGGTAGACTGCTAGGCGGGGGGCGTGACATGCACAGGCGTGTGCTTGAGAAGGGTGGACAGGCAAAGTCCGCATCAGTTGGGGCAGTGCACAGGAAGCTGTGAAAGAAGAGGTGCGAGGATGGGTGAAGCGCATGCAAATCGTCGCGAGGAGGGGTGGACGGACTCAGCTCCCTGCTCAAACCTGGGGAGACATAAGAGCAGCACAGCGCAGGAGCCAGGCGGTGCCGCCGAAGCATGGCAGCGCACCACAAGCCACCGCGCTGCGCTGCGCTGTCGTGATCTACTGTACATCGTTTTCGTGCCGCGGCCCAACACACGGCCTGCCCTGGCCTCACAGCCAGCAAAGCAGACCACAGCAGGGCACAGCACGGCCTCTCGTCCAAGTGCCTACTCAGCAGTGGTGCCCAGAGCAGCGGCCTCTGCCTCTGCAGACTCCAGCAGAGCGGTGGCCTCCGGGGCAGCCAGGCCTGCCATGCTTGCCAGCAGGGCGGTGCCCCAGGTGGCGGTCAGGATTGGCAGCATCCACCCGCCATGACCCTGCACAGGGGGGCGTGAGGGTGGGGGGAATGGGGCCAGGCAGAGGCAGGGGTGATGGGCAGGGCGGGGCGAGTCTAACAAAGACGCAGGACACGGCTTGGCGTGCAAAACCTGTGGAACGATTTGTGCTGTGCTGCCCTTGGGCTGCTTGCTTCTTGCTTCATTGTGGCACCTAACTCCCCGTGCCATGCTCAACTTGGCCAAGGCACACCCACGGCACACAACCCCGCCAACACAAGCCTCCACGCAAGCCACCGCATGTGCAAGGCACCTGGTGGCCACGCCGCAGCCATTGGGAAGCTCCATGTTTCTCCATGCGTTGATACCTCCAGGCAGGCAGGCAGCCGCCTAAGCCACACACACACCAGAGGGCCAACCTCCCAACACCCACTCGTGTCCTATCAGCCGTGCCTGGCACGCTATGGCACCCGCCGGGCGGGCAGGCAGGCAGGCAGGCAGGCAGGCAGGCAGGCGGGCGGGCAGGCAGGCAGGCGGCCTCCCAGGCACCCACCATGTTGAGCAGCGGGCCGAAGACGAGGAGGTGTCCGATGGAGGAGAGGAGCAGGCCCAGGTTGAGGGTGCGGGCCAGGGAGCGCCCCAGCAGGCCGTTCTCAGCCTTGTCCTGCGGCAGGCAGTACAGGGGGAGTGGGGCATGCGGGGAGTGAATAGGAAAGCTGCGCTAAAAACGGGAGGGAAGTGCCGGTTGTGGGGGTGCAGCATAGGGAGCGCCCCAGCAGGCCGTTCCCAGCCGAATCCTGCGGCAGCAGGCAGTACAGGGGGAGGCATGCAGGGAGTGAATAGGAAAGTTGCGCTAAGCACGGGCGGGAAGTGCCGGTTGTGGGGGTGCAGCATAGGGAGCGCCCCAGCAGGCCCTTCTCAGCCACATCCTACGGCAGGAAAGGGAAGTGCGTAGTGAAGGGTGGGCTGGGAGTGAAAAGTGCTGTGAAAGGTGCGGGCCAGGGAGCGTCCCAGCAGGCCGTTCTCAGCCTTGTCCTGCGGCAGGCAGTACAGGGGGAGTGGGGCATGCGGGGAGTGAATAGAAGCTTACGCTAAGAACGGGCGGGACGCGCCGGCTGTGGGGGTGCAACACGGGGAAGGAGCCAGCGGGTCCTGCTCAGCCTATCTGGACAGGGAAACTGCGTAGTGAAGCGTGGGCTGGGAGTGATCAGTGTTGTGAAGGGTGCGGGCCAGGGAGTGCCCCAGCGGGTCCTGCTCAGCCTCGCCCTGCAAAAGGGAACAAGGTACGTGGTAAGACAGGGTTCCGGAGTTATGTTGTCTGCAAGCCAGCAAGCTGCACGGCAGGTTGTGCCCAGCCTTGCCCCTGCGGCTGACGTTGTTACAGGCGGCTTGCTGCCCGGGCGACACGTCACCACTCTTTCTCGCCTTGAGGGTGTACGTCATTGCTGGCAGAATAGTCATCAGACCGCCGCCCACCCCCTTCCACACCATTGCCGTGCTCTTGCCTGCACACAGAAGCAGTAGGACAGAGCACATGTGTTAGGTCAGCAGCGATGCACTTACGCCAGGTCAGCAGCGGTGCATTTTTGCCAGGTCAGCAGCGGTGCACTTACGCCAGGTCAGCAGATGCTGGGCTGAGCGGGTCACCCGGCAGTCCCCGCAGTCACACATATATACTAATTCACTCATTGCAACACGCCCTCACCCCACCCGCAGTGGGCTCCTCGCGGAGCTTGAGTACACGAATGAACAGCTTGTGCTAGGTGGGTCAGCAGCCCCTGGCCAGGGCACCCATAACACCATCCCCAGATGGGTGAGCGTAGCTCGAAAGGGGTGGGCTTACCGTAGGCATACCCAAAGGTGTGCATCAGTGTGGCCGTGGGCGCGAAGAAGTAGAGGGCACCGGAGAGGGGGAAGGCGACGGTCAGCATCAAGTACTGCGCGGGGGTGGTGGTGAAGCAGGTGCAGGCCAGTGTTTAGAAGTGTCGCCCCCTCGCCAGAATGGGTTTGACAGCACTCTGAAGCAGCTCGAGCAGGAGCAGCTGTTGCTGGTGGCACGCCGCAACTGCAGTGCCTCATGGACTGCCGCTTGCTTGGGTTGGCTTCATCTCGCAAAGGACGCTGGCCATGCACAGGTTCAGTCAGAATGGCTACACCGCTGGGCTTCATTTCGCCAAAGACGCTACCCATGCACCAGGGTTCAGTAAAAAGTAATTACATCGCTGGGCCTCACCAGCACGCCTGTCATGCTGGGCCTGCGCAGCCAGAAGGCGGCGGGCATGGAGCGGGGGAGGCGCCTGGCGTCGCGCCACACGCGCCCGCGATCCTCTGGAGTCACAAACAGCTGGCTGGCGGGGAGGGCCAGGGTGAGGGCGCGGGAGATGGTGGAGAGGATGGCGGCCAGGGGGGTCATGGTGGCGGGGTACAGGAACTGCGAGGGAGAGGTGGGAGGG
>JTEE01000035.1:591585-613524 GCA_002896455.3 Chlorella sp. ArM0029B | reverse complement strand
CAGAACGTGGCCCCAGAGAAGCTGTTCAGCAGGGAGCGGGCTGTGTCTCAGCTGCTGGGCATCATCCAGGGCGCCAGCCTGGCGGACAATGGCAAGTACCTGGACTGGCGGGGCAACGAGATCGAGTGGTGATGCAACGAAGGAGAGGCCAGTGGGGATGCCAGGCTGGCACGGCACGTCCCATGGCTGGCAGGCTCGTCCTTCTTCAAGGAAGTTGTTTCCAGTCTGCTACAGCATATCCCCCTGTGGCCCCCGTGCAATCTGACGCCCAACTCCCATCCTTCCGACACCGACATGCTTTGCTTGCCCCCTCTGACATTCCTTTTGCGCTCAGCTCAGCTTCCCGCCCTTTCTCACGCATGCCTTCTTCCTCTGCCCTCAACCCATGTCACATGTGAGGATTGCCCATGCTTTGCCACTTTGCCATGTTACAAAGTGCACCCTGTCTGGCACCTGGAGATCTCGCTACACCAGCCCGGCTGCACCAAAGCAATCACACACATGCCGGCCGGCAGGCAGGCAGGCAGCAAAGAAGTGCCTCGGGGCAGCGTCTCAGGGCGGCGCTGCCACTGCCGCTATCACCCCAGCAGCATTGGCAGCAGAGGGTTTGGTCACAACTACCGCCCACCCATCCCGTGCATCTTCACAATACAGCGGCGGCGACAGAGGGTTTGGCCACTACATGTGCCCGCCCATCCCGTGCATCCTCATAATACCCCCGCCGCAGGGGATCCAACTCAATAAGCCGAGCATATCCCTCTGCAATCTCTCCCGCCAGGCCTCCGCTTCCACTGCTGCTGCCACTGCCGATGCCACTGCCGCCAGCCTCTGGCGGGGCGTCCGCCGCTGCCTGTGCACCGCTGCTGCCGCTGCCCAGGCTGCTGCTGCCGCTGCCGCCCTGCAGCACTTGCTGCTCCAGCTCTTGCAGTCGGGTCAGAGTGAGCAGCGGCCACTTGGCATCCGGCTCGATTTCCAAAAGTTCCTGCACAGATGGTGGGTGGGGGACCAATGGGACCGGGTAGATTTAGTACAGGACAGGAAGCCCATGCCAGTAAATTGCGCATGTAGTAAATGTGACCAGTGGCATGCCTGCACGTCTGGCCTGACTTCAACCAGCTTCTGCAACAGAGCGCGAGCGTTGGGTGTGGGGGGCAGGTACATCGTACGTGCATGGGTGGGAGAGGGCAAAACAGTATAACCTCCATGGTCATGCAATCAATTTGCCCTTCACATTCTTTTTAACAGCTCAAGAAGAAGCTAAAGAAGCTCAGGGGCAAATTGATTGCCAGGGAGAGGCGAGCGGAGCCCTGAAAAAAGACACACCACACCTTTCCTGCCGCTGCACAACCCTGCCCCTGGCCCAACCCCAGCAACCCTGCCCCTGGCCCAGCCCATGCCTCGCACCTGGCAGCGCCTCGGAAATAGGCCGCACACCCCCTGTGCTGCCCCTGCAAGTCCCTGCCCCTGCTCTCAAACTCCGCACCCCGAACTTTGGCAGCGCCTTGGAAACCAGTGCAGCCCACAGGAGTTGCTGTCCCCTCAAACCCCACCCCTCGCACCTGGCATGTCTGCTGCTCGCGTGCCAGCACCGCCAGCAGGGCGGCCCGCTCTGCCGTCTCGCTGGGCGTGCCCCGCGCCTGATCCCAGTGCGCCACCGAGCAGCCTGCACAGGGAGTGGATCAACCGATCAACGAATCAACGACACATCAAGTCTGCAGCAGCCAGCAGCGGTCTCAGGGGATTGGATGCAGCGTGGGGAGAGCATGTTGCATGTTGCATGTTGCAAGGATGTTTGTAGGGAAGAACAAGGAGACGGATGTGGATGCATAGGCAGGGCCGTGTGGGATGCCGCCCAATCGTCATCATGCTCTCACCCATATCCCACAACCGCCCAGCCAAGTACGCCATTCCATCAGCATGCTGCAGCAGCCAAACCCTCGGGGCAGCCACAGGCCCTCGGTCCCCAGCCAGCCTCGCAACCACAGCGTGCACAGCGCACAACATTCTACCAGCAGCTAGCTGGCAGCTGGCCTCGCCCACAGCGCTAGTTCGACAGCCACACCGCGGGCAGAGGGAGGGAGCCGATAAGGGGATAGGGATAGGGATTCGAGATGTGTGTAACCACAGCACGCACAGCGCCTCACAGCGCACCAGCAGCCAGCCAGAAGCCAGCCCAGCCCGCTCACCCAGCAGCCAGCGGTGGTAGAACCAGCCGCTCTGGTCCTCCGGCTCCGTGTAGAACGCTTGCTTGACCAGCTCGTACTCAGCATCCAAAGCATGCTTGGGCACGTCAGCAGCCGCTGAGCTGGCGCCAGCTGGCGGCGCCCTTGCTGGCGGCGGCCGCGCACACGCCTCGGCACCGCCCGCCTGCTGCGCCTGCTGTGGCGGCGGCGCATCCGCTGTGGCATGCTGTGCCTGCTCCTCGCCGCCTCCTACTGCGTGCTCCTCGACGGCCCCCCCTGCTGCTGCCGCTGCCGCTGCGGCGTCCAATCTGGCTGCCGCCAGTGCTGCAGACAGCGCCTCGGCAGCCGCCGCCGCCTCGCCATCCTCGGCAGCACTGCCCTCGCCGCTGGCGCCGCCGTGCAGCACGGGCAGCAGGGTGGTGCGGGAGTGCCAGGCAGAGTAGTTGCTGAAGTTTTGGTTGATCTTGTGCTCTGCATACTCCAGCTCCCGAGCCGCGGGGGTGCCCATCAACTGAAGGTTTGGCGTGAGCAAGGGGAGGGAGGATGCAGGGTGGGTGCAAGGCGATCGAGAGGGCAAGCAGGGAGGTCCACGGTGCTGGTGAATCATGTGCTCTGCCACACGGGCAGCTCCCGAGCCGATGGGGGTGCCCATCAGCTGAAGGTTTGTATAGAGCAAGGGAAAGCAAATACAGCGTGAGTTAGAGGAAAGCATTGGAACTGGTGGAGTGCTTTGGTTAATCTTGTGCTCTGCATACGGCAGCTGCGGAGCCGCGGAAGTGACCATTGATTGACGGGGCCAGCAAGGGGGAGGGAGGGCGCAGGGTGGGTGCGAGGCACTTGAGACAGGCGGGACCGGCAGGGTGGTGCACTGTGTTGGGGGATCTTGTGCTCTGCACACGGGAAGCTGCAGAGCCAGAGGGGTGCCCAGCAATTGGAGGTCAGGGGTGCGACAGGGGCAGGCGGGTGCGGGGTGAGTTTTTCAGGGAAAGTTTGAAGGGGTGCAGTGCTTTGGTCGATCTTGTGCTCTGCATACGGCAGCTCAAAGCCCAGCAACTGAAGGAGCGAGAGGGTGACCATCACCTGATGGGCGGGCAAGGGGAAAAGAGGGTACGGGGTGAGTTAGAGGGAATGGCAGGGATGTTTGAGGCAACAGCCCAGTGCTCGGCAAATGTACTGCCGCAAAGCCGGGGTGCCCATTGGTTGGGAGGGAGGAACGTGGGGGCATGGGAGCGGCATATGTGATGTGTGCTTGACGCACGTAGACGGGACGGTGGCTGGGTATGCTATGCACACACTGCCCTGTTTCCTATCCAGCTTCCAAAGCTTGCCCGCCAGCACTGCCCTGCCTTCTGCCCTAACTCCGAACTGTGCCCCCGACAGCTCACCTGCACCACAAAGCGGCGGTACCCCCATCCGTGGAAGTTGCGCTCGTCAGCCTCCAGCAGCTGCCCCACCTGTGGGGAGGCAGGCGGGCAGGCGGGCGGGTGGGCCAAGTGGGAATATCAGTCAAGGAAGGCAGCGTGGGATGCAGATCACCAGCTGGCCACCTGTGGCGGGATATCGACCACTGCGCCATGCCGCTTGTATTGGTAGGTTGGCGCAACATGTGAAACAGGGATGCAGCTACAATCACACGGCCCGGCGCCAGGCTTGTGCCTGTGAATGCATCACTGCGAAACTGCAAGCCACTACAGAAGCAGTACATGCAATGCTCTGTTTGATGCAACTAACCAGCGCCAGCTCGTGCTGCTGCGCGCTTGCTTGCTACTGCACTGTGCACCCGGAAATCTGCTGTTTACATCAGCTGTAAACGCAGTAGGGCTGAAGAATACAAATACCACTCACCAGTGCCAGCTCGTGCTCCAGGGAGCTGAATCCCTTGGCCACGGCCCACTTGCGGTGGTGCCAGGTGGCGTACGACTTGGGGTTGGCACGCAAAGCGCGCTCCGTCAGCGACAGCTCACCCTGCACACCCGCCACCGCACCCTCGCCGCCCGCCTCCAGAACCTGCAAGTAAGCGCACAACAGATGATGATGATGCAATGCGCAGGACAGGTGTGCATCAGCTGTTTGATGGTTCGTGAGCGCCAGCTCACCCGCCATCGCTGCACCTGCACGCCCGCTGCCCGTCAGCACCCATGTGTGTGTGCGTGCGTGAGGTGTGCGAGCAGTGGATTGCTCTGCGCGTTTGTAGGGTGCCAGCGCGGCGGACTGTGCGCTGCCTCACCTGCCACTCATAGCCTGCCTGTCCGACCTGCCAACCCCACATTCCCTCATGCTTGCTGGCACCAGCTTGTACCCTCTGTCCCCTCAATCCAGCGAGCTCAATGGATCCCATCCTAGCTGCAAGCCGGCTCACCGGCACCAGCGCCTCCCTGCGGTAGTTCCACGCTGTGTACACCTCTGGGTGCAGCTCGAGCAGCTTGCCAGCCAGCGCCAGTGACTCAGGGTCGTACCTCCGGGCTGCCCGCCGGCTCAACACCTCCTCCGCCAGCTGGCCAAACAGGGCGGCCTGAGGGCGGGTGAGGACAACACGGTTGGCAGTGGCAGGCAGGCAGGCGGGTGGCGGTAGCGGCGAGTGGCGGCAGGCGGCGGAGCACAGCTGGGAGGGGCGCCGGGAGTGCGCCTCCTTCCCACCTTCTTCTGCGCTGCCTCGACGCGCGCTGGGTCGGAATGCCCCGCCTTCTGCCGTGGGCGTCCGTGCATTTTTGCACTGATCGGGTTCGATGTATCGGTATACCCTGTTTGCTCAGCCCCAACAGTGCTGCAATTGATGTCGATCGGCGGTGAGGCGAAGGGCAGTGGGGAGGCACAGGCAAGGGAGCGACCTCGACACCAGCTGGCGCCAGCGGGACAAAAATGAATGCAGGCGCCTCTCTGCTTGATCTCGCCGACTTGCAGCCATCGACAGCTCCCCAGCCTCAGCTCCTCCACCCGCACACTTTGCCGGCAGCCTCCGGCACGGCAGCGTTTGGTAGCAGGCGGGAGCGGGCGGCTAGGTGCCTGGTGGCGGCATGTCGGGGCCCGTACTTGGCGGAGGTGAGCAGTGACCGCCGACCGGGCACCATCGCAGGGCCCAGAATGGGATGGCACCGCCGCCGCCGCCGCCGCTGCCGCCAGTCCGGCCGACAGTGCTGCGCATGCCCAGTTGTGCTGGCTGCTCTGGCGCTCGGCTGCCTGTGCTGCAGATGAGGTGAACGCGGTGGTGCTGGACCTGGGGACGTACCACGTCAAGGCGGGCTATGCAGGAGAGGACACGCCCAAATACGTCTTCCCTTCGGTGCGCTCCAGTGCCGGTAGCTGGGCACCCTGCAGTGGCAATGCTGATGGCAGCGCAGGGGGACTGTCGCTACTGGCAGTGCCAGCTGGCTGTGTGGTTCTGTGAGGCATAAGACGGCGGCATGAGCAGTGTGGATGGCAGTACGTGTGTGGCAGCAGCGGAGCAGCAGCAGCGGCAGGGCAGCAGTTGCTGAGGCATCAGGGGATGAAAGCATGTGGGCACCACTGCATGCAGCTCACTCCTCCCAAATGCTGGGCAGTATTGCGGCGCAAGCCAGCAGCGGTGGGCAGGCTGTCTGGCAGCTGGCAGCTGAGCTGGCGGGTGCTGGCAGCTATGGGCCATGCCCATTACGGCGGAAGGCTGCGTAAAGAGAATGAGTGTTGCTGAGCGGATGCCATCCAGCCCCAGAACATGAACATTGCTGCCCTCCCTCCCCCGTGTCTCGTGTGTGCCCCGCTGCCCGCAGTCGGTGGGCGCAGTGGGCGGCGGCGGGCCAGATGGCATGGATGTGGACGGAGGGGCTGCAGGCAAGCGCACGCTGTATGTAGGCACACATGCGCTAAGCCACCGGAGAGACGGCATGGAGGTGAGCGGCTGGCTGCCTGCCTGCCTTCCTGCACTAGTGGCTGGCTGGCTGGCTGGCTGGCTCAGGGAACCTGGCTCGCTGCCAGCCTGCCCTCCTGCCTGCCTGCCTGCCTGCCTGTTTTAGGGACGCTGCCTGCCTGCCTGCCTTCTTGCCTGCCTGGTTGCCTGGCTTAGGGAGGCTTGCTGGCTGGATGGCCGTCTGCCTTCCTGCCTGCCTGCCTGACTTAGGGACGCTGGCTGGCTGGCTGCCTGCCTGCCTGCCTGGCTTAGGGAGCTGGCTGGCTGGCTGGCTTTGGGAAGGCTGGCCGGAGCTGTGCAGTGCCGGGGCTGAGCAGTGCGGCGCATGCTCGGCTGTGGCTGCATGCCGGCTGTGGCACCCTTTGCTGCCCCTTGTACCTGAGGCCATGTCTTGTGCTTGCTTCCAGGCCGTGTTTGCCTTCCCAGAAAAGGTCAGCACTGACTTGTGTTGCCTACATTGCCTGTTTTCTTGCACCTGTGCCCCGCACATCGTGTCCCTCTCCCAGGACGGCAACACTTCTTGCCGCACAGCCTCTGTTCTCTGTGCTCTTGCACCCCTGGCCCGAAGATCGTGTCCTCCTCTTCAGGACGGCATCAATCTTCAGCACCTTGACCCCACGTTTCGTGTTCTTGCACCCCTGCCCCGCAGGTTGTGTCCCCCTACCGGGAGCGAGAAGGGGGACGGCGTCACTCTTTGATTGTCTGTGATCGACACGGTTCGTGCCCTTGCACCCCTGCCCCGCAGGTTGTGTCCCCCTTCCAGGACGGCATCATCGGCGACTGGGAGGCGGCAGAGGGGCTGCTGGAGCACGCACTCAAGTGAGACCCCGCAGCTGGCACCCCTGCCTTTGATCATCTGCACAGGGCCGCTTCGAGCGGGCCTCTCAGGGGCACTTCAGGCCGCTCTCCCTGCTGTCTCTATAACTTCACAGCAGCCAAATGGCTCAGCTGGTCTGTGCCCTGCCAGCACTGCCAGCAGCACCCTCGCCGCTACGGCACCGTTGTGTCGCGCGGTTTCACTGCCCCCTGGCATCTCTCATGCCCCGCCCGCCGCCAATCCACTCTTGCGTGTGCAGGCAGCTGCTGCGAGTGGACATGCGAAGCCACCCGGTCATGCCGAAAGAGCCGCCCCTCCACACATGCGTGCTTTGGTTTGACTGAAGAAAGAGCCACCTACCTCCTGCTTGTGGTGCCCCGTCGCAGGCAGCAGATGCGGGACACAGGGAGCCACCTGGCAATGCTGGCGCAGCCGTCTCTCCACACATGCTTACCTGTCATTGGGTAGTAGTCACCACTTGCGTGTGTTGCCTCCACGCAGGCATCAGATGCGGCTGGATACGGGGAGCCACCCTGTGATGCTGGCGGAGCCTTCTTTCAACAGCAAGGAGGCGAGGGAGAAGGCGGTGGAGCTGCTGTTCGAGAAGTACAATGCGCCAGGTCAGCACTGGTCAAAGTGGGTGTTCAGGTCTCTCGCTGCTGTTTGAGAAGTACAATGCGCCAGGTCAGCAGCGCTCTCTCCTAGAGCTTCTTGCCAAGTGGGGTATCAGTCTCTCGCTGCACGATGCGCCCAGGCCGGCAACAGTGCTGACATGCCGTATGGACCTGATGCGGCGTGGCACGAAGGGGGCGGGGGACAAAGCTGCCCCGCTGCGGGAGCAGGGCGGTGCGGGGGCCAGGCAGCGGACAGAGTGACTCGGGAAGAGAGGGCATAACATGCATTGGTGCTGCAGGGAGCGGAACGTCTGGCATGTCAGGGACAGCCTGCAGCAACTTGAGTGCGTTGCCATGGTCCTGCCCCTCCCCTTGCTGCCGCATGTGTGCTGACCAACACCGCTGTGCTGTGCTCCTTGCCAACCTGTTGTACTCTTTGCTGGTTTCGTTGTTTGCGCTTTGTATGCCTGCCTGTGCCTGCTCCCCTCCCTCCTGCCTGCAGCCGTCTTCATGGCCACATATGCCGTGCTGAGCTCCTGCGCAAAATACCTTTGCTCTGCTTTTCGCGTGTTCCAATGCGTCTGCTCTCGTGTGCCTGCTCCCCTCCCTCCCCGTCGCAGCCGTCTTCATGGCCAAGAACGCCGTGCTGAGCTCCTTTGCCAGCGGGCGTCAGACGAGTCTGGTGGTGGACGCGGGGCACGAGCAAACAGTGTGTGAGCCAGGGGTGCGGGGCTTAGGGACAGTGGGAGTGCTGCCCCTGGTTGGAGGGGCACCAGCGCACAGTGTGAGGTGGGGGGGCGGGGTTTAGGAGCACAGGGAAGCGTGGTCATATGCTGCCTCTGAGTAAAGCGGCTCAAGCCCACAGTGTGTGAGTCAGGGGGGCGGGGTCGGGGACACAGGGAAGCGTGGGCATGTGCTGCCCCTGAGTCGTGTGCTGCCCCTGGGGTGAGGGTGGGAGGTGCGTGGACGCGGGGCAGCGGCGTGCAGCAGGCAAGTGGGGCTGGCGGGGTTTGGGGCACGGTGGAGGAGTGACTAGGGGTGGGCAGGCGGGCGGGGCATTACAGACGAGTAAGATGCTCCCTCCCTCCCTCCCTGTTGTCGTCTCGACACCATTTGCTGGGGTGGTGCAGCAGGGCAGGCGGTGCATTGTGCACAGACCGAGAGAGGGCGGCAGTGTTGGCGGGTGGGGACGGTGGCTGGGCCTCAGTGCCTTCCACGCACCTGGGACCAGCACTTGAGCAGGTCGGAGGGCAGGGTGGCGGCCAAAAGCTTTGCTGGATGCTTTCCCCAAACCCAAAGGGTCCTCATCCCAGCTTGAAACGGCCCCCCGCCCTTTCCGCTGCTCAGCCTAGCCTGTCTTCTCACAAAAGAGCGCCTCCCACGCACAGCCCACCCCTAGCCACTCCTCCACCGTGCAACAGCTGTGCTCCTGCCTTCTGCGGCATCCCCTGCTGCTTCCGTTTCAGTTCTCTCTTTCTCTCGCCTATCTCTGCTACTCGCAATGTGGAGGTCATGATTCGTTACAACAACTTTTTGGGATTTTCTACGTTACGTTTTTCTACGCCAGGTGGCAAAAGCAATCCACTCCGGGCAAGCACTGTCTGCTCTCAAGTCAACGCACGCCGTGGGGGGCAGGCGGAAAAAATAGGTAGCGTCAGAAGTGTTGTGCCCAGGCAGTGTGCCCAGCCAGCTGTGCACCAGAGGCCGCCGCCGCTGCCGCCGCTGCCGGTCGTCGGCGGGGCGGGGCGGCAAGCGGCGGCCCCATCGCCAGAAACTGCTCTCTTGCGCTCGCCTCGCTTCCCTGGCTGCTGAGCTGCACAAGCAATCGCTTGCTTGTCAAGCTGAGCAGCCTGAGAGCTCAGGAGGTTAGAGGCGAGCTTAGCAAGCTTAGAGGCAAGCTTAGATGAGCAGCTTCTCGATGGCCAGCTTCAGCTGCTGGATCTGGTTCTTCAGCTGGCTGCCCTCGTTGGTGGTGATGGAGCACGCAATCACGGGGCGGGTGACGCCGCAGGCGCGGCCCAGAGCCGCCTTGGACGGAACGAACACGTAGGGGACGTTCTGCGGGGGAAGGGCGGGGGAGNGTGTGTGCCGGTCAGTGGGTTGGGGGCAGGTGCCTCAATCAGGGCGTTCTCGTCCACCTGCGGCGAGGCGGGTGGCAGGGGGAGGGAGGGCGGCGGCGGTGTCAGCGGGGGGCGGCAAATATCTTGGACAGTTTTTTGGGGTGCTCTCCACTGCTCGCAACAGCGCGCGGTTTGTTTTATGCCCACAAAGCCTGCTGCCGTCCTCTGCCTGCACCAGCGGCGGCGGCAGGCGCCTGCGGCCGCTTCTGGCGGCGGGTCACACCTTGTCCTCCGCCAGCAGGGGCAGATGCAGCAGAATCTCGATGGGCTCCGTGTCAGCCGCCATGACCACGACCTCGCTGATACCGCGGTTGAGGGTCTTGGTGGCTGCAGCGGGGCAAGCAGGCGGCATGCAAGTGTGTCGGCGGGCTGCTCGGGGGCGACAGGAGCTCTCAGTTAGCAGGGCGGGCTGCCAAGGCGGTATGCATGCAGCCTCCGGCGCACCCTCGTTGGCGCCCTTCTTCAGCTGCTTGTAGTTAGTCGCCTGCTGGACGATGTCCATGATAGTGTTGGTGAGCTGCAGCAGGGAGGGCGGGGTGAGGGTCAGGAGGGCCCGACGGGAGCGTGGAGCCGGCGGCCGGCAGAGCCCAAGATGACGCGCACCTGCGCATCCGCCAGAGGGTAGGCCTTGGGGTTCACAGACATTGTGAAAGTCTGATCACTACCCAGTTAAGTAAGGAGGGGGGGGGTGGGGAGGGTGAAACGGCAGGGGAGAGTGGGTGAATTTGCCAGCGCCGCCTGCGCCCAAGAGGGCCCCGCCCACAGCGTGCGATGCGTGGCATGCAAAGAAAGGAGGAATATGCATTGCATAGCCCAGCATGCATTACACACAGCAGCAGGCTGCATGCATGCACGTGTGCGAGGCATGTCGAGGAGAAGTGAAACAAAAAGCTGCATGCATGCAAGCCTGGCATGCCGCACACCGATGCTGCTGCTGCGCACAGCGGTTCAGACATGCACAGAGGCAGGCCGGCGCTTGAGCTCTCTGGCGGCCGCCCGTGCGGCACTGCCAGGCATCCATTGCTGGGCCGTTTCACGTCCTCCTCACCTCCAGCCCACATCCTCACACCGGCGCTCTCGCTGCCAGCCCTGCCCTCTGCCGTTGCCTGCCGCCCGCTCCCCTGCCCCGTTCCAACCCCACCACCTCCTCCAACCCCCTTTTGCCCCGTCCCATGTGCGCCCCCCTCCTCCCCCGCAGTGGCTGCCGTGCACGACGGTATCGTGCTGCAAAAGTCGGTGGTCTCCACCCCACTGGCTGGGCGGCTGCTGTCCCAGTGCATGGTGGGCGCGATGGACGCCAAGGGGGCGCAGATACGGCCGCGCTACGAGTTCACGCGGAAAGAGGGGCACGGAGGGAAGCTGGAGGTGAGAGGAAGGTAGCTAGGGGGAAGCTGGAAGTGAGAAAGGAGGCAGGGGGGGGAAGCTGGAGGTGAGAAGGGAGGGGCTGGTGAAAGGGGGCGGTGGGCCAATCCAGATTGGGCCGTGCACTTGATGTGACATTCAACAGAGGGGCATGGGGGGAGGCTGGGGTGAGAGGGCGGCAGTGTGAAGCGCAAGGGTGCTGCGTCTAGGTGGCGGTGTCTGAAACTGTTGGAGGGCGCAGTGGGACCGCATGGCAGCGCAGCAGCCTGGCGTGCCTGCCTGTTCAGCAAACTTGCGCTCACACGTGCCACAACTATGCCCGCTCCTGGCCTCCAATTGGTGCCTGTTGATGCGCCCGGCAACACCAATGGAGGGCTACCGCCAGCCCTTTGCCTCATCCCTTCTCCCTGCCCCCCTCCCTGCCCCCGCAGGTGGTGTCTGACGATGCGCCCGGCGCCACGGCCAGCTACCAGCAGCCTTCAGCCTAACCTCTCCTTCTCTCTTCTTGGCCAAGTTCGAATTCCATGTCTTACTTTGAAACCCTTCAATGTATCCCTTCCCTGTCAGCCCCCCCCTAAGGTGGTGCCTGTCTCGGGGCGCCTGGCACGACGTTCAGTGCGTTAACACTTTTCCTAACAACATCCTCCCCTCTTCCCCCGCCCCCCCAGGTGGTGCCAGTGGATTGCGCCGGCACCACGGCGAGTTACCGGCAGTGGTGCGTGGAGATGATTGCGGGTGACATGAAGGACAGCATCTGCCGCGTGAGCGACAACGCGTTTGATCCCGAGGAGAATGCCAACATCCCCACAGTGGTGTATGAACTTCCCGACGGACAGGTGGGGTTGCAAGAGGGGGTGGGAAGGGCGGGTGGGCTGCAGCATGAAGAGAATGCTTTGTCTTCCACAGTGGCCTAAGAGCTTCCCGATGGACGGGTGGGGTTGCACGAGGAAGGTTCAGAGATGTCAAGAGGGGTGGAAAGGCTGGATGGGCCGCTGCCCACATGCGCTTGCAAGTGCAGGGGGCGCCCAGTGTCTGCGGTCTGGAACAACAACATGTGTGGGCAGTGGGCAGGCAGTGGGCTTGAATCTCACAGGCAAGGGCCGACCGCAGCCACCTCTGACTGCTACCCACCCTCACATTCGCCCTTGTAACCGTACTGGTAATAACATACAATCTTATCGCATGTTTGTGTGTGTGTGAGGTGCAGGAGATTGCTGTGGGCACAGACCGCTTTGCCATCCCCGAAGTGCTCTTCAACCCGCCCCTGCTGTCCGGCTACCCGGCAGCTGCCGCGCAGCTCAAGGCGGGCGGGGGGGCCAGCCTGGAGAGCCTGCAGGGGCTGCACCACCTGGCCAACGAGTGCATCAACAAGTGAGTGCGGGGGGTACCGGTGGGTGAAACCAGGGATTGTAGTGGGGCATGGGGAAAGGAGAGTCTGCAGTGGCTGGGCGGCAGGCGGGGGCAGTTGCTGGACCACCTGGTCGGCGCCACCTGGCCAACGAGTGAGGAGGGGAGGTGTGGGGGGTTACTGTGTGATGGAGGCAGTAACAAGCTAGTGCGGGTGGGGTGGAGGGAGCGGGTCGGTACTGTGTTCTGAGGCGGGGGGGCAGGAGAGCCTGCACCACCGTTTGGCCTACAAGTGTGTCAAAGGTGAGGGAGGGGGTAAGGAAGGGGGCGCGGTGTTACTGAAGTAGTGATGTAGTGAAGCCTTGCGATACATTCAGTTGGGGCAGGGGAAGGGAGAGCCTGCCGGGGGCTGCACCACCTGGCCAACGAGTGCATCAACAAGTGAGGAGGGAGGTGTTGGGGGTGGGGGGAAGACCAGGGCCTTGCTGTGTAGTGCAGGCAGGGGGAAGCGGGAGTCTGCAGGGGCATGCAGCACCATCTTGCCTAGAAGTGCGTCAGCAAGTGAGGGTGGGGTGGTGTCTGGGAGAAACCAGGGCCTTGCTGTGAAGCGGAGGCAGGGGAGAGGAGAGCCTGCAGGGGCTGGGCGGCAGGCGTGTGCAGGGGGCTGAACCACCTGGCCGGCACCACCTGGCCAACGAGTGCATCAACAAGTGAGGAGGGAGGTGTGGGGGGAAGCAGGTGTGTGAGGAGCAGCAGCACCAGGAACCAGTTCAGTGAGGGGGGTGAATGGAGATGCAGGATGGGGAGGGAGCGGAGGGTACATCATGCGCATGCCTCCTGCGCCTGTGATGAGCGCGCTTGACCACTCATCCATTTCATTGATGCGCCCTTTGCCTCAGCACGCTTGATCACGCCTTAGCAACCTGGCCTTTCGCTTCACTATCCAACTCTTCCACCCTTTCCTGTGCAGGTGTGACGTGGACATTCGCAAGGACCTGTACGCGGGCGTGATCCTGACAGGTGGTACCGCCGGGTTTGCCACGCTGAGGGACCGGCTGGAGAAGGAGGTGGCGGACCTGGCGCCCCAGATGGCCAAAGTCAAGGTGGGAGGAGGCAGTGGTGTTGTTGTTAACAACGATGGAAAAGGTTTCCGTCGGGCCAAGGGAGGGGGATCTGGGAGGCATGCTCGAGGGGCCGGCTGGAAAAGGAGGCGGCTTGCCTGGCGCCCTGGATGGCCATGGCCAAAGTTGAGGCTGAGAGGCACAGGAGTGACAACAACAGAACAAGAGAAGGCCAGGGGAGGGGATGCCCCCGCCACCGCGTTGAAGCAGCCCTCCCAGCATTTATCCCCCGGTGCTGCACCCACACTTCCGTTGATTCACACAGCCAGTTTGTTTTTTAGACCCTGTTTTCATGTTTTCATGTTTTCAGGGCCTTGTGGTGCATGYCTCGTCAACCTCTCAGGATTTGGTTCGTCCTGAAGTTGAATCCCCTTTCAGGGGATGTGAAAAGCTGTAACGACTAGACTAGACTAGCCCTCCCAGCATCCCCTTCACCAAGGCACCTCCCCTTTGGAACTACCCCACCTCCATTCACCAATGCTCCCGCCCTGCTCCCCGCAACACGCACAGGTAATGTCGCCCGCCACCGCGTTGCGGCAGCCCTTCCAGCATCCCCTTCACCAGAGCACCTCCATTCACCTCCCATGCATCCTGGTTCCCCTCACAAGCACGCGCACGTGGTGTGCCCCGCCACCGCTGTTGCAGCAACCCTCCCAGCATCTGCCCCTCACCAAGGCAACTCTCCTTACAGTCACACCATCTTTTACCAATGTCCCCCTGAATGCACAGGCGGTGTGCCCCGCCAAAGCGGTGGAGCGGCGGTACAACACTTCTTGCACAAAACACCTCCATCCAGCAACGCCCCCGCCCTGCTCCTCCCAACCACGCGCAGGTTGTGTGCCCCGCCAACGCGGTGGAGCGGCGGTACAACACTTCTTGCACAAAACACCTCCATCCAGCACTGCCCCCGCCCTGCTCCTCCCAACCACGCGCAGGTTGTGTGCCCCGCCAACGCGGTGGAGCGGCGGTACAGCGTGTGGATTGGCGGCTCCATCCTGGCCAGCCTGGGCACCTTCCAGCAGATGTGGCAGTCCAAGGGGGAATACGAAGAGTACGGGGCGGGGCTGATCCACAAAAAGGCGCCCTGAAAGCGCCCTAAAGGGACCCTCTCTCTGCTTGCGCGGGAGAAGGGAGCAGGGAGGAGAGAGCACGCAGGCAGCTGGAGAGCGGCTGTTGGATCTCCCGTGTCTGCTTGTGCTGTCTGCACGGCTGTGTAATCGGAGCACACAAGTTGCCAGAGCACAGCGCTCAGGATGGGGTGCAAGGAGCACAGTGTGGGCCTTTGCCTGTCTCTGAACAGAAGGCGGCCGCTACAGCTGACGGTTGGGAGTGCGGGCTGGCTCACGGCAAGCGGCTGCCCACACGTGGGTCTCATGCACAGCCAGCAAAGTGCGACTGAATGCCAACCTGCGTATGGCCCGTAAAGTAGCAGTAGCAGCAGCGTTACAGGGGGAGCAGAAAAGAACGTACAGGGCAGGCGTTGAATGCGAAGCGTTATACATGCGTGCGAGGGGATGAGGGGCAGAAGGTGGCGGCAGAAGGTGGCAAAGGAGCAGCAATGAGTAGCAAGATGGGGGAAAGCTGCAAGCCAAGGATGCTGTGGCCGTGGTGGGAGAGCCCAAGCCAGTGACAAACACATGTTGAATCCTCTTTCAGGGGATGTGAAAACCTGTAAAGGCTAGACTAGACTAGACAAACACATGCTGCCAGCCTCCCAGGGCCTGCAAGCGAGCAAGTTCCTCATTTTGTACGGCCCTGTCAATTGTCATCCATCTCTCCCACCGCCGCCGCCCGCGCCTTGCGCCGCTTCTTCTTCTCCCGCCGCAGCGTGCCAGCATCCTTGGTCGGCCCAGCGGGCGCTTTGGTCGGCGCAGCAGGCAGCGTGGCCGCTAGGTGGCTCCTGATGGCTGCCAGCGGGTCTGCCTGAAACTGCGGGTGCGCCAGCACCTGCTGCAGCCGTTGTGTCTCCACTTCTGCCACCCGCTCCCGCCCCCGCTGCGTGCCCACGCTTGTGCCAAACTGCCGCCGCTGCCCTGCGCTGGCTGCCGCCTCCAGCGACCCTGCCGCCTC
This sequence comes from Chlorella sp. ArM0029B, assembly GCA_002896455.3. Classification (NCBI taxonomy): domain Eukaryota; kingdom Viridiplantae; phylum Chlorophyta; class Trebouxiophyceae; order Chlorellales; family Chlorellaceae; genus Chlorella; species Chlorella sp. ArM0029B. The sequence goes on along the minus strand of JTEE01000035.1, from coordinate 598,007 downwards.
GTTCAAAGAGGCGGTGAGGCTGGCTAGATCTGTGAGCGCTGCAGACGGCTGCCGCTTCTTCTTCTTCTGCAGGGCGGAGGGGAGGCAGAGAGGGCGGGAAGAGGCAGGAAGGGTGGGAGGACAGGAGGAGGGAAGGGGAGGGAGTGAGTCGAGCAGTGGCCCAGGCGGGGTGTGCTGCTGGCACCAGTAGGATGACGGCGGGGGAGGGACGCCAGCAGTGGCCGAGGCGGGGTATGCACTGCATTGATGAGGGCGAGGGCAGCAGCAGCAGGGCAAGGCGGCAATCATTACCAGCCAGCCTTGCAGCGGCATGACACAGGGGTGCACCAGCCAACAAGCCGGCTGCTGAGGGGCGGGACACTAGCGGCCGGCGGGCAGCAGCGGCACCGCACCTTGGCCACTCCGCCCTTGCTGGCTGTGAGCTTGGTGGCTGCCACACCTGCAGGTCAGGAAGAGCAGCGGCAGGAAATGCATGGGCGTGGGCAGTCTGCATGATGCCTCCAGGCTGGGTGGCAGGGTGGCAGGCGGCCACGACTTCGGTTGTATATACAGCGACATTGGTCTCCCGACGGTTGATGTAACATGCGCCTTCCACACGCACAAACGAAGGGTGGCAGGCGGCCCAAACAGCAGGCAGGGCAACCAGCAGGCACAAAGCAAGCGGGCGCGACGCCCAACAAGCAGGCACATGCCGCCCAGACAGCAGGTGATGCGCCATGCACAGCATGCAAGCAGAAACAACAACGGGCGGCAGCTATTTCGCACGTTCTAGAAACTTCACTTTGCGAACGAGCTTGCGCTGGATGTGCTGCGGTGGCGCCGGGCCGCCGCGCCCCTCTGCTGCTGCTGCTGCTGCTGCTGCTGGCGCCGCCTTCTCGCCCTGCAGCGTGGCGGGACACATCCGTCAGGTCAGCGCATATATGCCAGATGCGCAAGAGAGACGACGCCACCTGGCTGGCAGGGACCATGTGCTGGTGCGTCAATAATCCTGCCGCTGCCGCCGCCGCTGCCGCCTTGCTCGCATGGTGCATGCGGTGTGCGCAAGTAAGTCTCGTGCTAGCTCCGAGTCTCTGGTTTACCGCAACGCACCTCCAGCAGCTTCCTAGCCTTTTTCGCGGCAAGCTTTGCCCGCTTCACCATGCCTGCAACTCCAAATGGCCTGGTAATGCAGTTCTTGGCAGCTTGAAACCTGACACAAGTAAACCGGAGTGCAGAATCGGGCAGAATCGGGCCTACACCGCAACAGGAGCAACGCCAGTGAACGGACAGCGTGGCGCAGCATATGACCGGGCGCCTCTTGCTCTTGCTCAACCAGCCACAACTCTGGGCCGCGCTGTAACCATAAACCACGCGTCCCCAGTTAGCCTGCTCTCTCAGTTAGTAGCTCTGTCCGGAGCCCGCCAATCTGCGGCCCGACATCTCTTTGGCCAAACTCAAAACGCCTCTATTCTGTAGCCACAGCAGGTGAGCATTGCTACCGAAAGGTGTGTGCGCGTGGTTTACACGCCGTAGCGGGTCGGTCAGCGCTGGGGCCCGTCGGACTGGCGATGGCGAGGGCTCCGGCCTCCCTCCGCTTTCAGGAAGCGATACCCGCTTTTGCAAATACGATTGCTCGGCGTGCGGTGCACTGCGCCCGGAGAGTGGGGAGGGGATATCGCGGATCCTTAGATGCGACGCCCCAAAACGCGGTTTGTCTCCTTGCCTCTCAGCCCTTGCCAGGGCGTCTCTTATAGCGTCTGTGGGTGTTGCAGGGAAGCGTACAGGGCGGTGCCTGGGCCCAGCGGACGCCTGGCAGGTGTTGACGCTGCATGTGGGACATTGCTCGCCGGCAGCGACGCCCATGGTTGGGCGACCATACCTGGGCTTGCACATCCTATGCTTGCATGCATCGTGCCTGCACCTGAAACCGCCCTGTATAAAACCTTTGCGGTGCTGCAGTCTGGAGCTTCACGGAGGCAGTTCCGGGGCAGCAGTGGCAGCAGCACCGCGGAGTCACCCGCAGCCGCGGCAGCGGCGCTAACAGCCACGGCACGCGCGCGACAGGCCAGACTCGATGGCAGCACTGGCGATGCGGCCCCGGATACAGTGGGCCGCCCTGCTGTCGCTGGCGGCTCTCTGTCTAGCCACGGGGGTGCAGGCGGGCAGCACACAGCCAATCAACCTGAGCAATCGGCGTGGCTTGAACGAGGGAGCGGCGCCTGCGATGGCCCCTGCGCCAGCACCCAAGCTGGTGAGACCCCGCTGCTGGGTGTGTGTCATGGCATCTACGGTTGCAAGCTTGCGTCTACGTACCATCTGCAGAGCGCGTAACTGCTCATGGGGCATATGCATTGCCATGCTGTGTGGCCGCACCACATGCCCGCCACAGCTCCTCTCCGGCCGTTGCTCCTCCTGTGGGCTCGCTGCCTGTGCGCTATGCCTGCATCCGAGCCCTGGCTTGCATGTAGCGCGGCACACTTGTTGACGGCGTATGCTTCTGTGCTGCTGCAGGCACCCAGCATGGTACGTCTGCCACCCTCGGCCCCAACACCGCCTCCTGCCTGCCCGTCTCCCGGCACCCCTGCCTGACTGCCCGCTTGCCCACGCCCTACTAACACCCCCACCCCTGCGACTGAACTCTGTTTCAACCGCAGGAGTACGCCAGTGACCGCATCATCGTGTCCTTCCACACAAATGTCGTGTCGGCAATGGCTGCGCAGCAGGAGGGGCTGGAGTTTCAAAAGCCCGCAGGCCTGCAGGTGGGCAGCATGCATGCTGTGGAGATGTGCAGCTTGTTTTGTGGCTTGTTAGCCTTGTTTCCTGGGGCTGTCAAATCCTGCAGGTGGAGGGGTGGGACTGGTGAGGCTGTCGTATGGTACTACCACAGCTGCCTCAGTGTCCATGCGGGGTCTTGGCTCGCGTGCAATGCACGCATTGTGTGCAGGCATCACACCCGCGCTTACTCTGTCTTCATCCGGTACTCTTTTCTCTCCCCTCCATTTTCTTCTGCGCCTGCAGGGCGCCATTGTGTACACAATCACAGATGGGACGGATGTGCTTAGCAAGATTGAGCAGCTGCAGCACCACCCAGGTATGGCGCTCTGCACGGCCTCATTCCCGCTTGCCTGCATTGCCTGTTGCTTCACTCATGCACAGGAGCTCTGCCGCCGCCCTGTACCTGCTGTTGGTGTGACGTGCTGCCACCAAAGGGCTGCAACCCCTTCCAGCCGCCACACCAAGCCCCGCATGTTCCCTCCCTACCACACGCCCCACCAAGCATGCAACTGCCTCTCTCTCTCTCTCTCTCTCTTCTCTCTTTGCAACTGTGGCGCTGGCTAAGCCGCTGCACCAAGCCCTGCACCTGCCCGCCCCACCTAACTCCCCACCATGGGTGTGCATGTCTCTTTCTCCCCCTTCCTCTCGTGTCGCAGCCGTGGCGCTTGTAGAGCCTGACTACAAGGTGACTGTGTCTTGGAAGCCGGACGACGCCAACTATGCCATGCAGTGGCACCATCCAGTGGTCAGCAGCGAGAAGGCCTGGGACCTGAGCACGGGGAGCAGCACGGTCAAGGCAAGCTTGCGGGCCAAAGGGCAGCGGGGCGGGGGGTGCACGGGTGGGACGATGGCTGGTTGGTTGGGTGTGTGCAACATGAGCACGGGGAACACAATGGCGTCAAGGAGCCAAGCAGAGACCAAGCCACAGGCGCTCATGTGCCGCCCCTTCGGCTCACCTTCCCGCCACCTTCCTGCCTGGTACTGCAGGTGTGCCACGTGGACAGTGGCGTGCGGGTGGACCACCCTGACCTGGCGCCCAACGTCCTCAAGGGCTGGAACTTTGTGCCGCCCTCCATGGTGAGCCGGGCGGGCGGGCCGAGGGTTGCGTAGGTTGACCACGCATCTGCGGCACACCTTTGGGGACGCTGCAGCACCCTAAATGAATGAATGGTTGGATGTGGTTGGGTTGGTTGGAAGGGAGGAGGGGGTGGGTGGGAGCGTGCTCCTTCAGGGCACCCACGAGGGCACTTCTGGTGTGGTGACCAGGGCTCGGCATGGCGACATCATCGAAGTGGCCCCAGCCGCCCACGCGCTGCTGCTGGGATGCCTCGTGTGGTGCAGAGCAGATCCCCCACGGCGGCTGCCCTGCTGCCGCGGCCCTACAACACCGGCCCACACCGCTGCGGGCCCAGAGCGAGTTGTGAAAGCAGGCACCCCAGACAGCTTCTGCTCACATCATGCTCACGATCCTGCCTTCACGTCGTTCTTGTGACCTTGCAGGTCCAGGGCGAGACGGTGACGGCGGGCACCCCAGACTACTTCAACTATAACGACACCTATGGCCACGGCACACACACGGCAGGCATCATTGGAGCGGTGGGCAACAACCGGCAGGTGTGCAGCTGCCTGCTTGCGCGTGTGTCTTATTTGGAACGTGGCCAGCTGTGAGCGCCAGAGTAGATGACTAGTGGGGTGGGGCGCTGGCGAGGGCAGACGCCAACAGGGCAGTGCTTGGCCTGCCGCTTACAGCCAACCATGTGCCCTCCTGTCTGCATCACCGATTGCCTTGCCCCCTGCATATAATCGCCAGCATGTGTGCGAAACGCGAAGATGCTTGCCCTTCCACCCAACCGCTCCACATCCCTTGTGTCCCCACCTACTCTGTTCTTTGAGGGCAATGCTGGCATGAGTGTGAAACGCCAAGCTGCTTGCTTGCCTCGCCACCCAACCGCTCACCCGCTCATGTGTCCTCCCTGTTCCGTCCGTGCAGGGCATTGCCGGCATCGCATGGAACGTGAAGATGCTTGTGTGTCGCTTCATTTGGAACGACGGCACGGGCTACGTCAGCGACGCCATGAACTGCCTGAAGCTGTGCAAGCAGGAGGGCGCTCTCATCACCTCCAACTCGTGGGGAGGCATCGGCTTCTCCAGTGAGTCATCGGTTGACAACAATGAGGAAGGGAGTTCATGAGGGCTCCGGGCTGGGGACAGCTCTGTGGGGTGCAAACGGATGCAAGGCTGCTGTGCTGTGTCGGCTTTTACTCCAGCAGGTCGATGATCCCTGTTGGGAGGTCCTGGTTTCTGTAAGGTGTACGAGCTGTGGGCATGGGTAACATGGGCATGGGTATTGAAGTGCCTGTCATGCCAGTCTGACCCCCCGCCCACCCCTCCCCCTCTCACCCTCCCCACCCCTGCAGGCTTCCTGGAGCGCGAAATTGCGACCACCCAGGCATCTGGGCAGCTGTTTGTTGTGGCCTCGGGCAACCTAGGCATGAACCTGGACGATCTCCCCCTGTACCCCGCCTCTTACAAGAGCGACAACATGATTTCCGTGGGCTCTTCGGGGGCCCAGGACGTGGTGTCAAAGTTCTCCAACGTCGGCAAGTGAGTGTGCTTGCCTGCCTGCTTGCCTGCTGCCTGCTTGCCTGCTTGCCTGCCCGCTTGCTTGCAAGTGGGTGTGCAGCGGCGGCTGAATTCGGGGTTCATTGTTGTCTGTGGGGCAGCGGCGCTGGGCAGGGCGGTGCACACGCACGCAGGGGCAAGCTGGGCAGCCCTGGCGGGGCAAAGGCAATCTGCATCACTTGCCTTCACCCTCTGTGTGACGGCAAGTCCATAATCCACCCCTTCTCACCCGCCCTCTCTCTCTCCCTCCCTCCCCCAACCTGGTCTCTCGTGCCGCCCTGCAGGGGCACGGTGCACATGCTGGCCCCTGGTGAGGCGATTTACTCCACCTCGTTTGACGGCACATACACCAGCATGTGGGGGACCAGCATGGCTTGCCCCATGGTGGCGGGCACAGCGGCGCTGCTGCAGGCTGCAGCCTTGAGGTGAGGGGCTGGGGAAGGACGGGGGCGGGGCGGGGCGAGTTTGCGGAACCGGTTTGGGGCTGTGGCAGCTGATGCAGGCGATATAACTCTAAGTGGAAATACCGATGGGGGTGTCAGCGGTTGGGGGCAGTGAAGGGGGATGAAGCAGGCCTGGCGCTAATGCCGGCGGCAGCCCAGGGGAGGGATAGCGCCAGGTGTGGCGAAGGGGGCGGGCACAGATTGGTGGTGGAGGGGGGGAAGACCACTAGAACAAACTGGGCGGGTCAGTGCTGGCGTTTGCAACGTCTGCAGCGTACAAAGCCGCACGTTAAAACCAGGCCTCCCTGTCGGCGGCAAGCTTGCTTGCCTCTGCACTCTTCCTCACCTGCCACCTGCCCACCACCCACCCACCCGCCCCTCCTGCAGCCGGGGTGTGACGCTGACTTATGGGGAGATGAAGAGTCTCATCACTGGCAGCGTGGACAAGGTGCCAGCTGCCGCTGACAAGACAATCACGGGTGGACGGCTCAACGTGGCTGCCTCCTTGGTGGCGCTGGACGCGCTGCTGACCTCTCGAGGCATCCAAAAGGCCGTCGTGCCGCAGCAGCAGCTGTCGCCCCCGCCCCGCCCCTCGCCGCCGCG